>JAWDGP010001796.1:177500-270000 GCA_033675545.1 Elysia crispata
ATTAATCATTTGATGTAACCGGTCCTCAAGACAGTGAGCATGCACTTCAGTTACTTTATCATAAAAAGACTAAGAGATTCTATTGAGGATTAAACAACCATTCAATTTGAGAAACTCCGTCATGAATAAAAACAAAAAGGACCTGAACCTCCGCCATATAGGCACTCTCAGGATCCATTTCTTGTTTCAAGAACAAAATAACACGCAGAAGTATGGTGTATCATAAGAAATAAAAAAATTCCCAAAACAAAAGGGGGCTATTAAAACAAAATATTGTTATTTTTTTAATTGAAAAAAGCATGTTATTTTACATCTATTAATAATTCTAAAAAAAAAAATAATAAAATTTGACTTAGCTCAAAGACAAGAGCGTCATGGAAAACATGCCTTCCTGTGCATGAACATAACGTAACTAGTGATTTGATTCGTCAGTATTTAAAAAAAAAACTGTCATCGTCGCCTTTTCTTCCAAGGGGCGGTTGCGAATGTAAACAAATTTACACTTCTTCTTTTGCACCTGTTTCGTACTACTACACTGTTTTATATCCAAAATACCCACCAGATCCATTAATAGTTAATAACGAACCATACAAACGTTCAAACTAAGCCATTTTATCAATATTTACCGCTCTTAATTTGTCATGCATGAGTAATACAGGTTGCGACTTGATCTAGAATAATTATAGGCTTTTAGCATTTATTCATTGTAATCCAAAACATTTATGAAAATCCGGGCGATAATTTTTTTCCCTCAGTAATAATCAAAATATTGACTGAGCAGTTGCACGATTTTACTTTGTAGTGGAGAGCACTTTGTCACCACATCAGGTCAAGCACTACATTGTATCTGCAATAGGTCTTCAGCACGACATTATGGTTTAGGTGGAGGGATAAATTGAAGAGAAGGCTGCTGAAAAGAAGGCACCCAAATTAAGTTTACTTTTTTTTGCTTGAGATATTTCCTTTATTTGGAGAACGTCTTCTTGACATCGTGAGAAGAATTCCAATATCTCAAGATGCTATATATTTTGTAAACTGGGGTATCAAGCCTTTGCCTTTGTTGTTGGTGATTTTGATATGCTGTCAGCTGTCATTATATGTCCAATGACAGGAGAGTATAGGCTGGCGTTCAGATTGTTGAACTTGAGGCGTCTGATAAGCATCGAGGGCGGATTGGTCTGATTGCCTTCTTTCTCCTCTATTGTCTCATTTACCACCCCCCACCCCACTCTCTGTGCTTTGTTATAATAGAAATACATTGCACCTGTATTTAGTTGTACATGTATCTGTATAGTTACATGCATCTTTGAACAAAAGGACTACGCGCTGACTTGTGGCTTTAGCTTAGATGAAAGACCGAATTAGACTCAATGGTTTGTTTGTTCTAAATGAGTAATAATCTTTTCCCGCTTAGTTCTCATCCCTGCCACCCCCTCCCTCACACACACTAATAACGTCAGTGCAAATCCAAGTTTTCATCAAAGCAATTGCAAATTATTGTAAACTGAAATTATCGTATCCAATCAATCTCTCTTTGAAAACTAATTTTTCTCCAAGCCTATGTCTATAACGGGTCCTTTCATTAACTTTTAGAACCATGAAACATATTTGAATAAAGTTTTCACGTTTGAAGAAAATAATGTAAGTTATGATTAGTTTTGACTACAAAAGTCTATCGCTTTGTTGTGAATTGGAATACCCATAGTACAAACACCGGTAGTATTCTGCTCTGCCACTTGCCCAGCCCAAAAGCTAACTGTTTTGCGCCCTACCTGTGGGTAACAGCGCTAGCAAGACACGAGTTAAACTGTCCTAACTGGGCCAAATTGTGAATATAGCTCGTTTTGGGATTTAGGACTAATTTTAATTTACTCCGGATATTTCGAAAAGGGAGAAAAAACAATTTATTGTAAAAAAAAAATTGAGACAAAAGGGGTTTCAGCCTTGAACCTCGGCGATACAGGCGCTCGACGTATTTGATTTATTTGGTTGCTTCAAATTATAAAGGAAGTTATAGGAAAACAAAACAAAAGGGGGTGAAGGTTTTCAGCCACGATCCTCCGCCATATAGGCACTCTCGGTATCGCCTACTCATCCAACACCACATTGACGAAGTACCCTAGTCGCCGGTACCTCTGAGGAGGTTGTGGTTCTCACACACCCGTCCGACAAAACTTCCCTCCCAGCATCTATTCTCCAATGTATTCCGAGTGTATTATGGGAGGAGCCACACCAGACCCAAGGCATACATGACGACTGGCGCGCGCCGTCATAGCGTGTGGACCTTGACCGTTTTACGGGTCTTAACACCGTTAGGGATTAGAGCTAGTTCTTGGTTCGTTACCTAGCCAAGCTTACAATCTAATAACAATTGGAGGGCTTTATATAGTAACCTTTTGGGAAGTCCAGTTTAATGCAGTTTACTTAGTTTGCATTTTGATGGAATGTACTAATTAATTTAATTGATTAAGTTTGCTAGAGCTATTAAATTTCACTAAAACGGGAAGACATTTTGTTTATCTGAATTAAAAAAATGGTTTTGTGACATTTACTCATGATTTGTTCACAACAAAAAAATTCACACTCTTTAACGTTGCTGCTAAAGTAACAATCGCCGCCATTGTATTTACATCAGTGAACTTGTTTACAACATGAACGAACTACTGAGTACTAATCAGGCTGTCTCCCACCCTCGCTAAGATATTGGCAAGTGAGAAAAGTTGTGTTATTCATCTGTTCCAACGAAATGTCTATTTTTTGGCTGTCTGCAAACATTTTCGCAAGTTGACCTTCACACAAATACAAAGAAAGTGTTTGCTCCCTGTTTCAACTTTACGTTGTCATTTTTAGATTCTCGTCCCAACAATTATGTCTTTTATCAAGCCTTAGAACGACAAGTATTTAAGTATCAAGAGAAACTAAAAATTCACATTCTTTATTTATCAGATTGCCACGCCCCTTTGCTCTGTTTTTCTCACTGATATATCTTCAATATCATCATTATTGAAAGACGAGAAGGAGAAAAAGGGGGAAAAAAACTAAAGTAGTTCGAGAAAAGACATGAGTGTAAAGACGACCCTTACACACATGAGATAGATAAACTAGATATGGGACCATCAGGATCACGCCACCTCCCCCCTCCGTCCTACTCCTGTAATCTCCATATCTACTTAATTGACAATCATTCCTCTCCGCATAGTTACTTAATCGTTGTTTACTTCATTCCCTCGATCTTTTTCATATTGCTTTTCCTCTTTTTATATCAGAAGCCATCTTTTTTCTTCCACCTTCCCTTGAAAGCTTCTTTCATTCCCCATTTTCCATCACCATTCCAATACTACCGGTACTTTATGAATTCACCTCAACTTTATCTTGATTATTGATTTATACACACACACACACACACACATATATATATATATATATATATATATATATATATATATATATATGTCTTAAAAACCCTTTATAGGTCTTTCTATCCATCTATTTATTTCACTATCCCCTCACCCTCTTCCTCTCTCCCTCTCTCTCTCTCTCTCTCTCTCTCTCTCTCTCTCTCTCTCTCTCCGTCTCCCTCTCTTTCTGTCTCTAAAAGCAAAACGTACTATGAGTATGAGTGTCCCATGCTCTCTGTCAATAATTTGAGGCACAAACGAACATCATGCATAGAAATCAAAGGCCAATTTACAAACTCTACATTGATGGAATGATCCAGGTGAAAATAAGTGGTCAAGTTACCGGGAATCTGGTGTAATTTAGTTGCATCTGTGAGTAAAATTCTCAGCCACAATCGTAGATTCATGACTGGTTTTCAGAATTTGTTTAGTCCCCAGCTGCAAAATATTTCAGACTCATACAGAATGCTAGACGAGAACGATATCAGTTTCGTGTTGAGGTTTTGCAGACCTTCTTAATTCATGTACATTATATTATTTAATCAACTTCCTTCTTATTTCAACGTGGATCAGTCGGTGACATTATCAACTTTTTGTTATGATTTTATCACAAAAATTCTAAATTCTCTCTCCCATTCTAGGTTCTCTATCTCACTATCTTTTTCTTCACCTCTTTTCTCTCACTCTCGATACATTTTTGTTTATATTTCCGTATCTGTCTATGAAAGAATAAAAATAAGGACAATTTCTTTCTTCTATCTGGTTCTTCCTCTTTCACTCTCTCACTATGTCTGTCTGTCTGTCTGTCTGTCTGTCTGTCTCTCTCTCTCTCTCTCTCTCTCTCTCTCTCTCTCTCTCTCTCTCTCTCTCTCTCGATTTGCCTATGTCTTTATATAACTCAATCGTTCTCTATACCTGTGCGTCTTTCTTTCTTTCTTTTTTTTTTTCACTTTATTTGAGACTTTCTTGGATGAATTCTCACTAAATGTCCACCTTCCCATTATTATTGGAGATTTCAATCTACACTTTGACAATCAAACTGAGAACTATTTTTGTCAAATGAGAGACATACTACGAACCCACCTCTTAACACAAGTTGTGAACTTACCTACACAAAAGAAAAACCATATTCTTGACTGGGTAGTCACTCCTGATATTAGCCTCATCAGCAATCTGCAGGTTATGGACAAATGTATATCAGACCATAAAGTAATTGTTTTCGATCTGCCCTTTTGCAAACCTAAACCAGTGAAACGCACAATCACATGCAGGAATAAGAACATTGACAATCAAAAACTCGGTACAGCCATTCAGGGTGTAGCGGAAGAGATGAAAAAGGACTATAACAAGAACCTAGTAGACATTTACAACAGAAAATTGAAAGAATTGCTGGACATCTACGCCCCATTAAAGACCCGTATAGTTACCGATCGGCCATCCGCACCTTGGATGACATCACACATCAAGAACTTGAAAACTGAACGAAGGAGAGCAGAAAGAAAGTGGCACTCAACAAGCTTGTGTGTCCATAGAGACATTTATAGAGACTTAAATAGAAAATTGAAAAATGCCATCGAAACAGCAAAGAAATATTACTATTGCCATAAGATAGAGGAGTGTCTCACATCTAAAGCTCTTTATAATGTTGCAAACACATTGTCTGGAAAAGGAGGTAACAGCCAGGGTTCTATTCCTAAAACAATTCCAGCAGACAAACTTGCTGAGAGATTTGGTAATTTCTTCATTGAAAAGATTGCAAAAATTAGGAAACCCATGGATGCTGCATCCTCTTCCCTTCCCTCTTTTGATTGTTTTGATGGAGATTGTATGATGATGTTTGAACCTGTGACAAAAGAAGATGTTATGAAAATCATTAAGGCGTCACCACCCAAATCTTGCTGTTTAGATCCCATCCCCACACCATTGTTAGTTATCCACCTTGAACACCTTATTGAGCCAATAACTGCCATGATAAATCAGTCTCTTCTTTCTGGGATAGTGCCGGTCTCATTCAAACATGCTGTCGTTTTACCTCTGTTAAAAAAGCCAATTTATCCCCTGATGAGCTGAGCAATTTTAGACCTGTGTCAAATCTCCCTTTCCTTTCCAAGATTCTAGAAAAAGTGGTCCTTTTGCAATTGAAAAAACACTTGACAAAGAACAACCTTTTAGATAACTTTCAGTCTGCATATAGAGAATTTCACAACACAGAAACTGCTCTTCTAAAAGTTCAAAATGACCTCATATGTGCTGCAGACAAAGGCCATACATCTATTCTTGCTTTGTTAGACCTAAGCGCAGCATTTGACACAATTGATCACAGTATTTTGTTAGAAAGATTGTCTAAAACGTTTGGATTATCAGGGGTTGTCTTAAAGTGGTTTTCGTCTTATGTCAGTGGGCGTACTCAGTGTATAATGATAAACAACCAAACTTCTCCTGTATTTGACCTTAACTATGGAGTTCCCCAAGGATCTGTATTAGGACCTGTCCTCTACACCATATATACAAAACCATTAGGCACACTAATTCAAAGTTTTGATTTATGTTATCACATGTACGCTGACGACACCCAAGTGTACTCCTCTTCTCGTCCAGAAAACTTTACTACCTTAGTAAAGAAATTTGAGAGTTGTATATCACATGTTAAAAATTGGATGATTGTTAACAAACTTAAGATGAATGAAGACAAAACAGAGCTTCTAGCATGTAGCATTGATAGAAAAGCTTCTCCATATGTTGTTGACCACATGTACATTGATAGTGATCAGATACTGTTCTCTTCAAAAGCTAAAAATCTTGGTGTTTATTTTGATTCAAAGTTGTCAATGACCCCTCATATCAATCATTTGGCCCAAATTATGTTCTTAGAGCTACGCAGAATTAAACAGATTAGATTTTTTTTAAATGAAGGGGCTGTGAAAACTCTTGTGTCCTCTTTCATTCTATCAAGACTAGACTACTTTAATTCCTTACTATATGGCTTACCCATGGACACACTAAAGAGGCTTCAATTGATTCAGAACAACGCTGCTCGTCTCATTTTGAAAAAAACGTAAAAGAGATCACTTAACACCCATGCTTAGGCATTTACACTGGCTTCCTGTACAAACTAGGATAAAATATAAGATCGCTGTCTTATGCTTCAAATGTGTTCACGGCTATGCCCCTAATTATCTTGTAGATCTTGTCGGTATGTACGTCCCCACTCGTAGCTTACGATCAGGTAACAAAGCTTTGCTGTCAGTTCCATGCAAACCATCAAGAAAAGACGGCCATAGAGCATTTGTACAATGTGCAGTTGTCTGGAATGCCCTTCCCCTTTCCATCAGGGAGGCGAGTTCTATAAGTCAGTTTAAGACTCTATTGAAAACCCATTTGTTTACTGCACATGAAGACCTTAATTAGTCTGAGAAATTTGTCTTATTGTCAATGTCTTTTCTTATTTTCTTTGTACATGTAACTTATTTATATTTTCCTCTTCTGTTTGTTTGAATTGTTAATGGACTATGTTTTAGACTATAGACTAGTGTCACTATGTTAAACGTTTGTAAATAGACTATTGTAAAGAGCTTCAAGCCTACAAGTAGGAAGAGGCGCTAGGAAAAAACTTCATTATTATTATTATTATTATTATTATTATTTATTTCCCTTCCAATCTCTCTCTCTCTCTCTCTCTCTCTCTCTCTCTCTCTCTCTCTCTATCTATCTCTCTCTCTTTCTCTCTTTCTCTACTTTTCGCCTTTTCTCTCATTTTTGATCTGTGTTTTTTTTTTTTTTATCTTTCTGTCCGTTTCTAAATCAGTATACGCAGTCTTCCTCTGTAATTGTTTGACGCTATTCATTCCATCTCTTTCTGGTTCTTCCTCATTAACCCCCCTTCTCTCTCTCTCTCTCTCTCTCTCTCTCTCTCTCTCTCTCTCTCTCTCTCTCTCTCTCTCTCTCTACTTTTCGCCTTTTCTCTCATTTTTGACCTGTCTTTTTTTTTTTTAATCTTTCTGTCCGTTTCTAATTCAGTATACGCAGTCTTCCTCTGTAATTGTTGACGCTATTCATTCCATCTCTTTCTGGTTCTTCCTCATTAACCCCCCTTCTCTCTCTCTCTCTCTCTCTCTCTCTCTCTCTCTTTCTCTACTTTTCGCCTTTTCTCTCATTTTTGACCTGTCTTTTTTTTTATCTTTCTGTCCGTTTCTAATTCAGTATACGCAGTCTTCCTCTGTAATTGTTTGACGCTATTCTTTCCATCTCTTTCTGGTTCTTCCTCATTACCCCCCCCCTCTCTCTCTCTCTCTCTCTCTCTCTCTCTCTCTCTCTCTCTCTCTCTCTGTCTGTCTGTCTGTCTGTCTGTCTTCTCTCTCTCTCTCTCTCTCTCTCTCTCTCTCTCTCTCTCTCTTTCTCTTTCTGTCTATATTTGTTTATAACTTACTCTTTCTGTCTCTATATTTATGCCTATTTATTCACTTTTTCGCGTAATTTCTCTTCCACGTACTCTCCATCTCTCTCTCTCTCTCTCTCTCTCTCTCTCTCTCTCTCTCTCTCTCACTCACTCTTTTTCTCTCTCTTTGTCTCAGTCTCTCTCTTATCTTTGCGCCTCTTCCTTCATTTACTAATACTTTGAATCTGTAAGTCCGTTTCTAAATCAGCCTATTAGTCTCCCTCCCCCCCTTCTCTCTCTCTCTCTCTCTCTCTCTCTCTCTCTCTCTCTCTCTCTCTCTCTCTCTCTCTCTCTCTCTCTCTCTCTCTCTCTCTCTCTCTTAATGAAATTCTGATTTCTTAGTAAATCTTTTAAAATATATATTTTCTTTTTTCTACATGTTTTCTCTATCTATAATTCTTTAATGAACACGAGTCAATGTACACGCTCTGTTTATGGCTATGACTGATTTTCCATTATTTTCTTTCACTTTTTTATGTTGATGTTTCTGTATTTCTGTGCTTTTCTACTCTCTGCCGAAAGGGGTCGTTTTCATCTTTTTGGTCTATGAATCAATATTTACCAGCTATACTTCATCGTTACAACCTTATTATCATCAGTCACATTGCTTTACGTTAACCGTTCTATTTGAGAAAAAATTTTCTCGCGATACCTTTCCTTTGACCCATCTTTTCTATGTTTACACATTATACTATGTTGGATGTCTTTCGAACTTCGGCTTTTTTATCAGTATTTTCACCGCTCGTTTTTTATTTTCTAAAAGCGTCGGCCGACATGTGTTACAGTCTCTATGATTCTGTGTCTAATGTTTCTCTTTACAACTGCCGATGCTTCCGAAAGTATGAGGAAATTGGGGGTCCATGAAATGATTGTAAGACTTAGTTAACGAAAAAAAAAAAAAAAAAAACTATTTTCAAACCTTTATTCCCCGCCGCCACCACCACCCAAGTGGCTACAACTGGAATACATCATACAAATCACTTTACACGAAAAGTTTATTGTCTTTGTATTATTGAGATCGCTATATTGAAGTTGTTTGATAGTTTTTCTACTTGATTTGAAAGATCTATGTGCATTTACCAATTTGAATATTAAATTTAATTCAATTTACGACCAAGGCATGCGAAAAAGACGCATTTTGTATAGTTTTTCTGTCATGTCCTAAACAATTTTAAAGAAAATATTTTTAATAGATGTTTCCAAGGCAGTTTTTAGTCTTTCTTTCTGTCTAACTATATGTCGCTAATTCTTTCTTCTCTTTCTGAATCTTCCTCGTCCACAATATCTGTTCTTTTTTCCCCCTCTCTTTCCGTGCTTTTCTACCCTTATTTGCTCATCCTCACTCTCTCTCTCTCTCTCTCTCTCTCTCTCTCTCTCTCTCTCTCTCTTCCGCATCTCTCTTTTCTTTGCCTATATTCTGTCAGTTTTTTTTTTTAATTTTTTTTTTAAAGTTTTAATAGATGTGTCCAGGGTAGTTTATTAGTCTTTCTTTCTTTCTTACTGAGTGTCGCTATTTCTTTCTTCTATTTCTAATTCTTCATCTTTCACACTATCTCTCCTTCTGTCTCCCTCTTTTTCTTTCTCCCTTTGCCTCCAAATTCTACGCCTCCCCCCCCCCCCCCTTCTCTCTCTCTCTCTCTCTCTCTCTCTCTCTCTCTCCTAATGATTCTGACTTCTTTATAAATCTTTCTAAATATATTTTTTCTTTCTTTTACATGTAATATTATCTAATTCTTTAATCAACACGCGTCAATGTTCATGCTTTGTCTGTAGCTATGACTGGTCTTTAGCTTTTTTTTTAAAGCCACCAGTTGCTGATGATGTTCCTGTATTTCCATGCTTTTCTAACCTCTTTCGAAATTTGTCGTCCTTCTGGTCTTTGAATCAATATTAATTTTACTAGCGATCCTTCACCGTTACATTACAAGCTTTTCGTCATCAGTCTCTCTCTTTCTTTCTCTCTCTCTCTCTCTCTCTCTCTCTCTCTCTCTCTCTCTCTCTCTCTCTCCTTTTTCTCTTCTCATGTACTAATCTGTCACTTTTGACTATTTTTAATATATGTCTGCCAATTTCTAAATCAGTATATAACTCAGTCTTCCTCTGGAACTGTGTATATCTTCCATTTCTGTCTGGTTCTTCATCTTTTATTCTCTCTCTCTCTCTCTCTCTCTCTCTCTCTCTCTCTCTCTCTCTCTCTCTCCTTTGCCTCCTTTCTGTCATGTTCTAAACTCTGACTATGTGTCGCTATTTCTTTCTTCTCTTTCTGACCCTTCCTCTTCCACGCAATCTGTCCTTTTATCCCCTCATTTTCTCTCTCTTTACCCCGTCTCTACATCCTATCTCTCTCTCTCTCTCTCTCTCTCTCTCTCTCTGTTTCTCTCTGTCTCTGTCTGTCTGTCTGTCTGTCTCACTCTCTCTCTCTCTCTCTCTCTCTCTCTCTCTCTCTCTCTCTCTCTCTCTCTCTCTCTCTCTCTCTCTCTCTCTCTCTCTCTCTCTCTCTCTGGCTGTTTATAACTAATTCTTTATCTTCAACTGGGTGTCCCAATTTCTTTGTTTTACAGGTTATTTTCTTTCCACGCTCATATTCTGTCTCTCTGTCCCTCTCTCTCTCTGTTTCTCTCTCTCCCCCTGTGCTTCTCTGTCTGTCTGTCTGTCTCTGTCTGTCTGTCTGTCTGTCTGTCTGTCTGTCTGTCTGTCTGTCTGTCTCTCTCTCTCTCTCTCTCTCTCAATTATTCGGACTTCTTTTTTTAATTTTTCTAAAGATTTCATTTCTCTTTTACCACTTATTTCTATCGGCAATTCTTTAATGAACACGCGTCAATGTACACGCTCTGTCTATGGCTATGACAGGTCTTCCATTGTTTAAACCACTGTTCTCTACTGATGTTTCTGAATTTCTGTGCTTTTGCAACCTCTGCAGAAATTTGTCGCTGACATTTTTCTGGTCTTTGAATCATATTTACCAGTGATCCTTCATCGTTGAAACATTGTAAACAGTGTCCTTGCTTTTATTTATATTTTTTTGGGGGGAGTTTTTCTCGCTCAAGCTTAATATATGTGACTCAGTAGTTATATGGTCACAAATTATACTATATTGGTTCCCTTTTGAAGATCGGCGTTTCATTATAATTTTCATTGCTCGTCTTTTATTTTCTTCTGCGTCGGCTGACAGTATTTTAATCTCTTCGGTTGTGTCTCTAGTTTCCCTCTTCGCAACATATGGATGCTTCTGAAAGAATGAGAAAAATAATGGCTCCTGAAAGATGTGTCAATGACCGTTACAAATTAATACTCATTAACCTCTTTTCCCCACTACAGCCTTGTGGCTACAAAAAGAGTACATAATACGAATCACTTTGTTCGAACAGTATAGTAAAATGAATCAGATAGTTAAATTAAATTTGTTGGATATCTATGTGCATACAACAACTTTCTCTCTCTCTCTCTCTCTCTCTCTCTCTCTCTCTCTCTCTCTCTCTCTCTCTCTCTCTCTCTCTCTCTCCCTCTCACTGTACTTTTCCGTTCAACCCTCTTTTTCTCCGTCTCTCTTACTGTGTTTCCCTCTCTTTGTCTCTCAATGTCTGCCTCTCTCTCTCTCTCTCTCTCTCTCTCTCTCTCTCTCTCTCTCTCTCTCTCTCTCTCTCTCTCTCTCTCTCTCTCTCGCTGTGTCTTAATGATTCTGACCTTATTATAAATCTTGATAAATATATCTTTCCTTTTGTTACATGTTATTTCTACCTCTAATTCTTTAAAGAACACGCGTCAATGTACACGCTCTATCTATGCCTATGACTGGTGTTTTAAACCACTATTCTCTGCTGATGTTGCTGTATTTCTGTGATTTTCCAACCGCTGCGGAATATAGTCGTTTTCATCTTTCTTGCCTTTGAATCATTATTTACCAGCGATCCTTTACCGTTACAACCTTATTGTCATCAGTTTCCTTGCTTTACGTTGCCGCTTAAATTAGATGCCAGTTTTCCTCACGAAACCTTACTAGGAACACATCTTTTTTATTGTTTCAAATTATACTATGTTGGATGTCTTTCGAACATCGGCTATTTATTAGTATTTTCATCGCTTGTCTTTTAATTTTTTGATGGGTCGGCCGGCATGTATTTCAGCCTCTATGATCCTGTCTGTATCTTTTCTCTTTGCAACATGTGGGTGCTTCCGAAGGAATGAGGAAATTAGGGGTCCATAAAGGGAATGTGGTTGAATCAAAAAATAAAAAATTGCTTACCTTTATTCCCCACCGCCGCCCAAGTTGCTACAACTGCGATATATAATACGAATCACTTTGCACGGACAGTTTATTAACTTTGTATAGAATCATAATTGAATTCATTATACTTAATTTGTTTGATAGTTTTTCTACTTGATTTAAAAAACGTATGTGCATTTATCAACCTAATTTAAAAAATTAAAACAATTTACGACACAGGTCTACGAAAAAGGCGCATTTTGTATAGTTTTTTTTCTCATAATTTGCATACATGAGTTGTCGTTAATTTTGCATTTCAACAATTACTTTCTTCTAAATGTAAGGCCTATACGTATTTAGCTGAGTTCATGCCCTTACTGAATTATTAATTCGTGAGGCTATTTCTTTCTCTTCTTCCTGGATCTCCTCTTTCACACTAGCTGTGTCTCTGTATATCTATCTCTTTTACTCTCTCTTTCTGTCTCTCTTTGTGTCTATGTCTCCCGCACTCTAAGTATCTCTATCTCACAATCTTTTTCTTTCCATCTATTCTCACACTTTCAATACAGTGTTCTATCTTTCCGTATCAGTCTAAGTCCTATTCATATGTAACTGTGTGGAACAATTTATGTATAGTATTTCTAGTTCTTCCACTTCCATTCTCTCTGTCTCTCTCTCTCTCTCTCTCTCTCTCTCTCTCTCTCTCTCTCTCTCTCTCTCTCTCATTATTTGTCAATGTGTCTATATATAGTTTACTCTTTCTCTATACCCAAGCGATTTTCTTTCTTTCTTTTTTTTCACTTTATTTCCCTTAGTACGCTTGCTCTCTCTGTCAGTTTTTCTCTCTGTGTGTGTGTGTGTCTCTCTCTCTCTTTCTTCCGTCACTTTTTACTTTTTCTTTGCTTTGCGACTCTTTCTTTTCCGGGTTATGTCTATTCCACGCCCTCTCTCTCTCTCTCTCTCTCTCTCTCTCTCTCTCTCTCTCTCTCTCTCTCTCTCTCTCTCTCTCTAGTCCTCTCTCTTTCACTCTATCTCTCTCACACACTTTCTACCATTTTAGCACCTCTTTTACTTATTAATAATTGCTTATCTTTACGTCTCTTTCTGAATCAGTCTTCCTCTGTAACTGTGTATTGGTATTTCTCCATCTCTCTCCATCTCTCTCTCTCTCTCTCTCTCTCTCTCTCTCTCTCTCTCTCTCTCTCTCTCTTAATGCTTCTGATGTCTTGATAAATCTTTCTAAATAATTATATCTTTCCTTTCGTTACATGTTATTTCTATCTCTATTTCTTGAATGAAAACGCGTCAATGTACACGCTCTGTCTATGCCTGTGATTGGTCTTCCCTTTTTTTAAACCACTGTTCTCTGCTGATGCTTTTGTATTTCTGTGATTCTCTAACCGCTGCGGAATATAGTCGTTTTCATCTTTCTTGTCTTTGATCAATATTTATCAGCGAACCTTTACCGTTACAACCTGATTGTCATCAGTTTCCTTGCTTTTCCTTACCGCTTAAATTAGGAGTCAGTTTTTCTCACGAAACCTTACAAAGAACACATCTTTTATATGGTTACAAATTATACTTTGTTGGATGTCTTTCCAACATCGGCTATTTATTAGTATTTTCATCGCTTGTCTTTTAATTTCGGCCGATATATGTTTCAGCCTCTATGATTCTGTCTCTATCTTTTCTCTTTGCAACATGTTGGTGCTTCCGAAGGAATGAGGAAATTAGGGGTCCATAAAGGGAATGTAGTTGAATCAAAAAAATAAAAAATTGCATACCTTTATTCCCCACCGCCGCGCAAGTTGGTACAACTGCGATATATAATACGAATCACTTTGCACGGACAGTTTATTAACTTTGTATAAAATCATGATTGAATTCATTATACTAAATTTGTTTAATAGTTTTTCTACTTGATTTAAAAAACGTATGTGCATTTATCAACCGAATTTAAAAAAATTAATGCAATTAACGACACAGGTCTACGAAGAAGGCGCATTTTGTATAGTTTTTCTTCTTATAATTTGTATACATGAGTTGCATTAATTTTGCATTTCAACAGTTACTTTCTTCTAAATGTAAGGCCTATACGTATTTAGCTGAGTTCATGCCCTTACTGAATTATTAATTCGTGAGGCTATTTATTTCTCTTCTTCCTGGATCTCCTCTTTCACACTAGCTGTGTTTCTGTATCTCTATCTCTTTTACTCTCTCTTTCTTTCTCTCTTTGTGTCTATCTCTCCTACACTCTTAGTTTCTCTATCTCACAATCTTTTTCTTCACATCTATTCTCTCATTTTCAATACAGTGTTCTGTCTTTCCGTATCTGTCTATGTCAGTTTATAACTCATTATTCATATAACACTGTTTAAGACACTTTCTTTATTATATTTCTAGTTCTTCCTCTTCTATTTTCTCTCTCCCCCTCCTCTCTCTCTCTCTCTCTCTTTCTTCCTCTCTTTTACTCTCTGTCTTTCATGATCTGTCAATGTGTCTCTCTATCTTTCTCTCTGTCACATTTTCTATCATGTTAGCTTCTCTTCTTTTAATTATTAAAATTTTTTAAAAAATCTTTACGTCCCTTTCCAAATCAGCCTTTTAATCAGTCTTCCCCTGTAACTGTGTATCGCTATTTCTTCCATTTTTTCCGGTTCTTTCTTTTTCAAACCTTCTCTCTCTCTCCCTCCCCCCTCTCTCTCTATCTATCTATCTTTTCTCTATGTCTATCTCTATATCCGTCTACCTATCTCTATGTCTATCTCTCTTTTCTGTGCCTCTATCTTGGCATTTTCAAAATTTTTATTTATTTTAATTAGATGTGTCCACGGCAGTTTATTAGTCTTTCTACTTTCTAACTTTGCGTCGCTCTTTCTTTCCTCTATATCTGATTCTTCATTGTCCACGCTATCTCTCCTTCTGTCTCCCTCTGTTCCATCTTTTTGTTCCTCTCTCTACTTCACTGCCATTCTCTCTCTCTCTCTCTCTCTCTCTCTCTCTCTCTCTCTCTCTCTCTCTCTCTCTCTCTCTCTCTCTCTCTCTGAATGATTCTGATCTTATTAAAAATCGCTCTAAACATATCTGTCCTTTTGTTACATGCTTATTCTATCTCTAATTCTAAAATGAACACGCGTCAATGTAGACGCTCTGTCTATGCCTATGACTTGTCTTCCATTTTTTTCTAAACCACTGTTCTCTGCTGATGTTTCTGTATTTCTGTGGTTTTCTAACCTGTATCGAAATTAGTCGTTTTCATCTTTCTTGTCATTGAATCAATATTTACCAGCGATCCTTTATCGTTAAAACTTTATTGTCATCATTTTCCTTGCTTTAGGTTACCACTCTATTGGGAGTCAGTTTTTTCTCACGAAACCATACATGTGACCCGTCTCTTATACTATGTTGGGTGCCTTTCGAACTTCGGCTTTTTATTAGTATTTTCATTGGTCGTCTTTTATTTCCTTATGCATCGGCCAATAATGTGTTTCATCTCCATGATTGTATCTCTAATTTTAATCTTTGTAACGTGCGGGTCTTCCGAAAAAATTAGAAAACTTATGGTGCTTTACAGGCATGTCTATGACCCTGACAAATGAATATTTTAAACCTTTTTCTTACTACCACCCCAATGGCTACGAGTGGCGCACATAATAACGAATCACTTTGCTCGAACAGTTTATTGTAGAGTAGAGTAAAATGATTTAGATCGTTATATTCAATGTTTCGCTATGTCTCTTGTTCTTAGTCTTTAATTCTCTCTCTCTCTCTCTCTCTCTCTCTCTCTCTCTCTCTCTCTCTCTCTCTCTCTCTCTCTGTCTCTTTCGCTCTTTCTTTTTTCTTTGCGTCTCTCCGCCCCAAGATAACCATTTGTTTTTCTTTTGTTTGCGTCTCGTCGCCCACTTAAGATAAATATTTCTTTTTCTTTCGTGTGCGTCTATGTCAATACATTACTTTTCTCTTAAACTTCTTTTGTCCTCTTTAATGTTTTTCTACACTCTTTCTCGCTATCTCTTTCTTCTTTGCCTCTCTTCTCAGACTTTTGATAAATTAACTTTACCTTTATGTCTCTGTCTATATCAGTTTATTACAAAATATTTTTCTTTATGTGTCGCTACTTACTTACAGTCTCATCGAGGCAGAGTCTATCACGATTTTTGTACTGAAAAGGAGATATGACGTGCCAGTCACCAGTTAAATGTTGAATTTCTCTCACATGAAAGATAACAAATAAATAGAAGGGGGTTGCATATATACTGGATAATGCCCCTTTCAAAGTTAAAAAACGAACAAACAAAAATCCATCTCCGATAAAGGAAGATATTCAACTCCCCATACGGGGAGAAATGTCATTTGATTGCAGGGGGTGAAGGGTTTCAGCTCTGAACCTCCGCCATATAGACACTCTCAGGATAGCCGGCCCACCGACACCACATCGACGAAGTACCCAAGTCGCCGGTACCTCTGAGCAGGTTGTGCTTCTCACACGACCCACGACAAAACTTCCCTGCCAGCATCCAAGCACCAAAGTGATGCACACAAGTGCGCATCCCGGTGTTTTATGGGAGAAGCCACATCAGACCCAAAGCATAAATGACGACAGGCGCGGGCCGTCATAGTATGTGGACCTTGGCCGTTTTACGGGCCTTAACACCGTTAGGGCTTGGAGCCAGTTCCTGGCGAAGTTGCCTTGCCAGGCAAAGTTCAACCGCTCCTGATCCATATTAAGTAAACAGTGACACACTTTCTTCATGCGGTTAACTTGCGACGCATTTTCTTACACTTTTCTTTAATATCTATTTGAAAAGGGTAAAACCCCGTGAAATGTAACTACAAACTGCACTTCTTATCAAATATTAAATAAATAAAAACCTATTTCTCTGTCATGAAACATAGTGGGATGAATGGTGAAATTTTTCAAGAAAATCAGTTAAAACCGTATATGATACGTAACTCTATACCATAAGTGATTAACTTAAAATAGCTGCCCTTTGTATCTAGGAGTGAGTTTGTTCAGCTTGTCAACACGCCTTTGGGTTTGTTTATTTTTTCCTTTAACTTTGACTGTCTTTTGCGTGGTTATGCATTTGTGCTTGTCTTTTATGAATCTGTGATAAAAAAAGCATTCCGATCTCAAGGTGAACCTTTTACTTTTCATTTAGTTAGTACGAGAGAGAGAGAGAGAGAGAGAGAGAGAGAGAGAGAGAGAGAGAGAGAGAGAGAGAGAGAGAGAGAGAGAGAGAGAGAGAGAGCGAGAAAGAGACAGACAGACAAACTGACAGAGAGAGAGAGAGAGAGAGAGAGAGAGAGAGAGAGAGAGAGAGAGAGAGAGAGCGAGAAAGAGACAGACAGACAAACTGACAGAGAGAGAGAGAGAGGGAGCGAGAAAGAGACAGACAGACAAACTGACAGAGAGAGAGAGAGAGAGAGAGAGAGAGAGAGAGAGAGAGAGAGAGAGAGAGAGAGAGAGAGAGAGAGAGAGAGACAATGAGAGGGAGCGAGAAAGAGACAGACAGACAAACTGACAGAGATAGAGAAAGAGAGAGAGAGAGAGAGAGAGAGAGAGAGAGAGAGAGAGAGAGAGAGAGAGAGAGAGAGAGAGAGAGACACACAAGATATATATATATATATATATATATATATATAGAGAGAGAGAGAGAGAGAGAGAGAGAGACAGACAGACAGACAGACAGACAGACAGTGAGAGGGTGGGCCGGCCCGGGAGCGAGAAAGAGACAGACAAACTGACAGATATATATATATATATATATATATATAGAGATATAGAGAGAGAGAGAGAGAGAGAGAGAGAGAGAGAGAGAGAGAGAGAGAGAGACAGTGAGAGGGAGCGAGAAAGAGACAGACAGACAAAATGACAGAGATAGAGAGAGAGAGAGAGAGAGAGAGAGAGAGAGAGAGAGAGAGAGAGGGAGCGAGAGGGAGCGAGAAAGAGATAGATAGACAAACTGACAGAGAGAGAGAGAGAGAGTAAGAGGGAGCGAGAAAGAGACAGACAGACAAACTGACAGAGAGAGAGAGAGAGAGAGAGAGAGAGAGAGAGAGAGAGAGAGACAGTGAGAGGGAGCGAGAAAGAGACAGACAGACAAACTGACAGAGATAGAGATAGATAGATAGATAGATAGATAGATAGATAGATAGAGAGAGAGAGAGAGAGAGAGAGAGAGAGAGAGAGAGAGAGAGAGAGAGAGAGAGACAGACAGACAAAATGACAGAGATAGAGAGAGAGAGAGAGAGAGAGAGAGAGAGTAAGAGGGAGCGAGAAAGAGACAGACAGACAAACTGACAGAGAGAGAGTGAGAGGGAGCGAGAAAGAGACAGACAGACAAACTGACAGAGATAGAGATAGATAGATAGATAGATACATAGATAGAGAGAGAGAGAGAGAGAGAGAGAGAGAGAGAGAGAGAGAGAGAGACAGTGAGAGGGAGCGAGAAAGAGACAGACAGACAAACTGACAGAGAGAGAGAGAGAGAGAGAGAGAGAGAGAGAGAGAGAAGATCACGAAGAACAAGAAAGAGAAGAGAGAAATAGAGACACATAGAGATAAAGGTATTGTACTGACACAGAAAGAGAGGAAATAAATAAAAAATATATCGAAATTTAAACAAGAGAGGCAAAGAACAAAGAGAGAGCAAAAAATAGAGAGAGTGGGAGACTAAGAACTAGAAAAAGAAAAGAAATAAAGAAACACAGGGATAAAGAAAGACTTAGTAATTATGAAGAAGACACAGATATAAAAGTTTAAAAAAATGGATTGAAAGTGATAGAATAGCAGCAAACAAAAGAGAGAGTGTGAGAGAGATTGAGAGAAAAAGCGGAAGAGTAAAACAGAAACAATCAAAAAGACTAGAAAGGAAAGCGACACATAATTAAAATAAAGCGTGAAGAACAAACTGATACTGACACAAACATGAAAAGAATAAAGGTATCGAAAGTGAGAAAAGAAAGGCAAAAGAGGAAGGCAGCGAAAGAGGAAGAGGGATAAGGGGAGGGAGACAGAGAGAGAGAGAGAGAGAGAGAGAGAGAGAGAGAGAGAGAGAGAGAGAGAGAGAGAGAGAGAGAGAATGTGTGTGTTTGTGGAAGAAGAAGAAAGTAAAAAGGAACAAAGAAATATCGTGACAGTTAGAGAGAAATAGTGAGTAATATACTGACATCGAAATAATTATAAAGATTAAAATGATTTTAAGTTGAGATGAGAAAAATAAAGAAGAAAATAAAAAGAGCGATAGAGAGAGAGAGAGAGAGGGGGGGGGAGAAAGAGAGAAAAAAAGAGAGAAAGAGAAAGAGTAAGTGAGAGAGATAGAGAGAGAAAGAGCGAGAGAAAGATAGAGAGAGAGAAAGAGAGAGATAGAGAGAGAAAGAGCGAGAGATAGATAGAGAGAGAAAGAGAGAGAGAAAGAGCGAGAGATAGAGAGAGAGAGAGAGAGAGAGAGAGAGAGAGAGAGAGAGAGAGAGAGAGAAAAGAGAGAAGGAATGGGCAAGATAATTTTTTTTTTCAATCAACTCAAGAGCACTCATTCTGTTTTGAAATAACTTAAGACGCGAAAACTGTTAATGGGTTCGAGTTTCATTTGTCGATGGTTTTTGTTTTTAATTGTTTTTGTTGTTGTCCGGGTTGTTGATGTTGTTTTTGGTCATATTTGGTATTTTTCTGCGAGCCTTTCCATTGCTGTTTTACCTGATCCCGTGTATCAGCAATTTTAATGGAGAAATCCCGCTTGGCACTTCAATAAAAATGTGTATCCCAGTGATTGCAAAGCTTTAGTTAGCTTTAATCTTAGCACAGACCCATCTAAGGCTAGTTTGTATGAGAGAAAAACAGCATTTGAATATTTCAAACCTAATTCAAATTATTCAATTAATTAATCACCATCTAAGTCTCACGGAGAAAAAAGGCTAATCAAATTACCGATGCTTAGAGCTTTTGTGGCAGGTTAGACCTTTGACGTGACTTATCGTGTGAGATTTGATATGTTAATTTCTGGATATCGGTTTAAAGGTTTTTGGTGCATTCGAAGTGTTTGAAATGATTGTTTTTGTTTTTAGTATATTTATTACTGCAAGTGCTACCTTTTAAGGAATTTCATGATATTTGAAATGTATCTTATTGCTCAGGGATTTATGAATGATTCAGTTTTCCTCTGTTTGAGGCCAGTTTAGTTGTTTTCTTCAGTTGTTGCAATGGTATTATGGTATTACAGGATATCATTATCCTTAGCTAACCTTTCAAATCAAAGTTGAGATTCTCTCCCCCCTAAACAACACACACACACATATATATATATATATACACACACACACACATACATAATTATAATATGCTCCTCAGTGTTGTGTTTGCCAGCAAGGCTACCACTCTGATTCAAGTGGTAGCTGAGCTTTTGCTAAGACTTAGTAAGAGTTCGAATACTTTTTAGGAAAGGGTACCAATACTTATACTAATTAAATCGTCGGAGATTTATTGTATGTTGAGAAATATCGGCCAAAAGAACGGCAACGATGCAAAAGCACTTCATACAGATATTTCATTGTAATTTTTACCTCACCATTTCATTCTTGTTTGATATAGCCAGTTAAATGAAAAATTAGTACAATATTTTCATTGCCTGTACAATTTAAGTTCAGGTTTATTATTCTGTTACTTGCAAGTTTACCCAATGTAGACGCTGACTTACTCCTTCAAGCGAGTAACATCTTAAGTTGACACATTCTCTTTTAACTACATGTACATGTATATTTCCATGAGTTCTCATAAAAAGTCCAGTTTAACTCAATCTGTTCAGCTTTTGACTGTCAAACTGCAGGACGTGAAATAGTAACTGAGATCTACCAATTTTAAGTGTAAGATAGTCTGACTATTGTTATGTGTTTGGTTCCAAATTCACGTTATAAAATTTCCATAAATTATATTTCCCATTTTGCTCAAGACTTAGGTGCCAGATTCATTTGTTTACAGCATATCACAGAAGTGACAGCAATTAACCACTCAGCCTTTCACTCAGTTCACAACTTAGATTGTATCGATATTAAACTAAAAAGAAAAATAAGATTTCAATTCTTTAATAACAAAAATAATCTTTGCAACATCTTTCCAATAAAAAGGTTACAGTGCCCTGTGAAAAGAAAACAGAGTCACTAGCAGTACTTAACGAATTACACACAACATGAGATCTTTCGGAAGCAAAAAAATCTAACCCATGGCAGTATTTGTTAAATTTTAGGTCTGATATTTTTACCATAAGATTAAGGTAAATAAACATTATTAATATCGCTAATCCCTGATTGGCTAATTTGATTCAAAGATTGCCCTTTTCGCATCTTTACTGGTGAGATTCTTTACCACTTCACTGCTGAGATAAAACAGTAGTTGTCATAAAGTTGTGACAAAAAAACAAACAAACAAAAAACAAAACAAAACAACGGCAACAAAAAACAACTAAGCAAGCAACAAAGTTTACAAATGGTATTTGACGGTTATTACCCTCTGACAAATTTTTTATCATTCAAACTCTTAAATGGTTTAAGGTTCACGGACATTTCGGCTATCAAGTGGTTAATTTTTCAAATGGACTGACCTAACATTATTTTTTTAATAAAACAATAAAATAATACATTTTTTTTTGCCTGCTTAAGAAATATTTTGAGGGGAATTTAAAAGGTGCATGTTGTTGTAGCCCTAGTCTTGTAATCAAACCTCTCTCTCTCTCTCTCTCTCTCTCTCTCTCTCTCTCTCTCTCTCTCTCTCTCTCTCTCTCTCTCTCTCTCTCTCTCTCTCTCTCTCTCTTTTGAGATACCCACGCCTGTTAAAACGGTAATTACAAATGTTAAGGTGAAGTGTAAAAAAAAAATTGAAAACAAAAACAACAACAAAAAACAATATTGATATAAAAGCGACTTTTCATTTTCTATGATGAAACACTCATGGTTTTCTTCATGAAATGACGAAACCTTAGTAATGTTATTGCTGAAAGTGTTTTTCTATCCGAAAGAGTGCAAATCTCAAAAGCAGAAGCAAATCTTCTTTCCTTTAACTTTCTGAAGAAAAGAACAAGAAGGGGATTTCCTTTAATAGAAATAAAAGATGGAAACAAGGCTTATGTAGTTCACATCTTTACACATCACATATACACACATCAATTCTTACCACAGTAAAAGGAAAAAAAGACAAGGGGGAAAAAGGTAGAAATTGAAAAAAAATATTATAATAATGTAACTTTGTTGCATTTACAATCTCCATTCATGCTTTTTTTTTACCCCCTCCCGTCAACACCTCACCCAAATTTTTTAAATTCATTCTTAAATAGTTAATTATTTTTCAAAATGAAACCTTCATCGTTAAAAAAATACAAGCCAACTATATTCAAAGATTAAATCAAAACTGCAACTTACATGAAAACAATACTTATCACATAAAAAAAAATTTCCTTGATATTGCACGTTTTCACAAACAAGCAAATAAAAAAGATATCACAAATGGCGTAAAATATTTCATGACCAGGATTAAAATCATTAGGATAGAGCGAGAAATTTTATTCCTTCATTCTCCTTCCCTCACCTCCATATAAAAATTTACTATTCTCAGTCCTCTATCTTTGTACTCAATTCTCTCTTCTTTAGCTCTATCCTCTATCTGTCTGCCTCTACCCATGTTAAACATTATCTATTCTCTACCATTCGTCTTTTGTTCCTCATCCTCTTTTGTGTCTATCCCATCCCCATCTATCTATTTAGATTTTATCCAGTACATTTCTGCCATCTCTTCCTTCATCCACCATATTTATTTTTACCCTCCAGCCTTTTATCCGTCATTATGCATCCTCAAATTCTATCGTCTATCTTTTGCTGTATCATATTTTTGTTTTGTTTCATGACTCCATTCTTTGCTTCACACCTCCTTCATTGTTGAAATTTGTTATACTTCTCTCTATTCCAGAGAGAACGCACTTGGGATCAGTATCAAGAAGTACAGTTTGACTTGTCAGAATTACCTCCCCATCAATAACGGCGGGATTAAGCTTTTTTTCAGTTGGGTTAGCTTACCAGGCTCGGGCTGTTCCTGATATGCACCTGAGCTTGTTGGACTGTGAAGCTCCACAGAAATTTTCGGCTTGTTTTCCACTTTCATCTCTGGATGTTTGAATGGTGACCCCTATCAGTTGGAGAGGATAGTATTTACCACTGGCAAATCCCTGACGTGGTGGACGCTGTTCAAAACTTTCATCTTTCATCAGTTCAGCAGGTATTGTTGTAATATTGGTGCTGGGGCCTGTAGAGAGACTCATGCTTGTGGTGGTTGAGTTAAATGGATGTAAGTTTTCTGGTTTCTCCTTCAGCTTGTGGTTTGGTTCTTTCGCTCGATCCTCCATCTTAAAAAAAAAGAAAGATTAAAAAATGGACAGTTCTTGTGAGAAAATATGACAAGGGAAAAATGAACTAGAGCTCGCTGTTTGATTTCCCCACAATATCTCTCAGCAGAAAATCACATGCTTAGGGTTTTGCAACAAGTAAGGGTGGAGAAGAGAAGTATTATTGCACAATTTTATCAATTCTTGAACCTCTATCAAGTAAACATATAAATTGCAAATTCAATTTCAGATTATGTTGAGCCTCATTAGGATTAAGAAAGGATTGCTTATATGAGATTTGACCTGCATAGAAACCTGAATCCTAACAAAGGCTGCTGAATTCTATGATGTAAAAAGTGAAACACAGAATGATTTGAAAAAAATTTTTCCTTGTTTTTCTGGGAATCTTACTTGGAGATGCACAAAAGAAGAGAAGTAAGGCTTTATTAAAAGTTATACCAAAACTTGTGCCTGACTCTGACCTCGGCTATTTGCTTTTGAGCTGTTCGTTTTCATTTAGACATTTATGCTGCCTCTCCTCTTCCTCCCGACTGATCAGGAAGGCAGTCAGACTTTTTACCATCTGGCGATCCCTTTCTGGATGTTGTAGGATTTCTTAAAGCTAGGCAGAAGGAATAAATTTTTTGTGCAATTGTTTGAGAAACTTGTTACAGATATAACAGCATCATTCAAACTCTGTTTAGAAAAATAGAGGGCAGATTCCCCAAAAGTCATAGAAAAACAGAAGTTGATATCTATCTATCTATCTATCTATATATATATATATATATATATATATATATATATATATATATATATATATTATGTATATATTGAGATTTGGATTCGAAATGTCTGGGTATAATTTGGAAGAGGGAATAATGCAGATTTACTAATGATTTATAATTTTAGGAATTATTACTTTTATTGCCTTTAAACAAAAAGAATTTTGCAATGCAACGAAATATGCCTGAGAAGCATGTCATTGTGTTTTTATTTTATACCACAACGGTTTGCCCCTTCTGAGGATCTTCTTTGCAACTGACAATGATTACCAGGCACACTGTCTTTGTCATTCATCCATTCTGTCTTAGATGTTCATGGGTTTTGCTGGTCACTTTTGAGGAGGAACAAATTTTCCTGATCAAATGTGCAAGTCCTTCAAGGGCACCTAGTAAAACACATTTAGAAAGCTCCTTTTGTTAGGGGTGTGGGGACTGAATTGTATCTTTGTTGCTTATTTCGATTGCAAAACGGTTCCTACCAAAGAAAACATAAATTAAAGCGCAATAAAAATACCTCCTGGACAAAGATGAGGACCATAGACAGGAAGCTACACAACGCAGTGGCCAAAGACACTAAATCAAAAGTCGCGTTTTCCTGATCGCTGAAGATGGATGAGATTGAGACAGTAATAACACACAGCACCTGTAATGTTTCACATAAGCAGAAAAAAATCTTAGTTTAATGTTAAGAAGCACCCTCTTGAAATACTTCTTCATAAAATATTTGAGCCTATGAAAAATTAACAAGTACTCTGAAATACAGGCATATTCAAAAAAAAAAAAAAAAAAAAAAAAAAAATCTTAAGTGCTACTCTTAGGATCGGTTTATTTGATTTCTTGTTTCAAGAAGCTTTCGCGATTAAAAAAAAAAGAATAATTAAAAAAAAAAAAAAAAAAAGGAAAAAAAAAAAATAAAAGGGGGTGAAGGTTTTCAGCCACGATCCTCCGCCATATAGGCACTCTCGGTATCGCCTACTCATCCAACACCACATTGACGAAGTACCCTAGTCGCCGGTACCTCTGAGGAGGTTGTGGTTCTCACACACCCGTCCGACAAAACTTCCCTCCCAGCATCTATTCTCCAATATATAACGAGTGTATTATGGGAGGAGCCACACCAGACCCAAGGCATACATGACGACTGGCGCGCGCCGTCATAGCGTGTGGACCTTGACCGTTTTACGGGTCTTAACACCGTTAGGGATTAGAGCCAGTTCTTGGTTCGTTACCTTGCCAAGCTTACAATCTATTAACAATTGGAGGGCTTTATATAGTAACCTATTAGAAAGTCCAATTAAATGCAGTTTACTTAGTTTGAATTTTGATGCAAAGTACTAATTAATTTAATTGATTAAGTTTGTTAGAGCTCTTTAATTTGACAAAAAAGGAAAGACATTTTGTTGACCTCAATTAAAAAAATGGTTTTGTGACATTTACTCATGATTTCTTCATAACAAAAATGTTCACCCTCTTCAACGTTGCTGCTGCAGACATGTAACAATGGCCCCCATTGTGTTTACATCAGTGAACTTGTTTACAAACTGAACCAACTACTGAGTACTAGTCAGGCTGTCTCCCACCCTCGCCAAGATATTGGCAAAGTGAGAAAGGTTGCTTTCTTTTATCTTTTCCAACTAAACATCTATTTCTGTATGTCTGTAAACGTTTTAACGAGTTGGCCTTGAGACAAATGTAAAGAAAGTGTTTCAACTTTACGTTGTCATTTTCAAATTCACTTTCCAACCATTTTGTCTTTTATGAAGCCTCAAAAAGACAGGTTTTTGAGTGTCAAAAGAAACTGAAAATTCACATTCTTTATTCATCACCTTGCCAAGCCCACTTTGCTCTCTTTTTCTCACTGATATATGTTCGACATCACCGTATTGAAAGAGGAGAAGAAGGCAAAGAAAAACATAAACAAAAACTAAATCAGTTTGAGAATAGAAGTAACTTTAATAAAATAGATATAAGGACCATCAGGATCTCCATATCTACACAACTGACAATCATTCCTCTACGCATAGTTCCTCGTCTTTTACTTCATCCCCTTGATCTTTTCCAAATTGTTTTTCCTCTCTTTATATCACAAGAAAATCACATTTAATATGGTGAGTTTATATACTTACATATATATATATATATATATATATATATATATATATACACAATATACACATTACAACTCACAACTAGGGAAGACCTCGAACACCTAAGATGCATCGCCCAGAACAGACAGCAATGGAGAGAACTGTCGACGAGAATCCGAAAAGCTGCCGAAGCGCCCCCGTCGGACGACTGAGACGCGGAAGGCCCTAAGTCAAGTAAGTCATATATATATATATTTTGATCTAGATACCTGTCTTAAAACCGCTTTATACATCTGTCTATCCATCTATTTATTCGATTCCCCAACCCTTTCTCTAAACGTAAAACGTACTATGTATATCCCATGCTATCTGCATCTTTTACTCGCTGTCAAAAATCCGTCTGTCAAACAAATCAAGGGCCAATTTACAAACCCTACATTGATGGAATGATCCACGTGAAAATAAGAGGTCAAGTTACCAGGCATCTGGTGTAATTTAGTTATTCTCAGCTACAATTGTAGAGTCAAGACTCATTTTCAGAGTTTGTTTAGTCCAAACTTTAAAATATTTCCACAGACTCATACAGTATTCTAGATGACATAGATATTAGTTTCGCAGACCATTCTAATTCATTTATTTAATCAACTTCCTACTTAATTTCAACATTAATTAGCCTGTGATATAATTATCTTTTAGGTTTTTTTTTTAAACAAAAAACACAATACAGAAAATAATTACAATGTGATTATACATACAGTAGGGCTATGGAGTTGAAGAAAACAATCAATAAAGAAAAATTGTAACCCAAGCTCACCTTTTGGTTATCTCATTTATTGCAAAGTTTAGTACCGTACTTTCCACTTTTCCTTTCCATGGGTTGTTGAACACTATAAACTCCACCTCTTTTCATGGGGTTTGACATCTCTGCAAGGCAGTTCACGTTTACCAAATGAAATTAATTTTTAAAAAAGTCTATAAAATTGTTACCATAACAGTGTAAATTGGTGTAAGGAAAGTCATTTCCATTCCAGAATGTTCAGCTTTTGTCTTTTTATTTTTAGAAAACTGATCCATCTCAATGGCACATATTAACCACAGCTATATCTAGTTCTAGATTCTCGATAATTATGATTTCTTAAAAGCGGTGGTGTTTCCTAAGCAACGTCTCTTCTTTTCAATGCTTTTTAGATATATATATGTTTGTGTAAATGGGTTATCAATTCAAAGATTCTAATTTGTTATGAAGAATGCAAAGAGTCAGTTTCTTTGCTTGAGCCAATGTTAGCAATTATTAGGTGGGATTTAGTTTCATCTGTTACAGGGATCTCAGATCAAAATCTTGAAAACCACTGAACTTTTTGATAAAAACCAGTCCGCGCCGGGGAGCAAAATATTCGACCTTTTTCTGAATATCAGTATCAAACAAACTTGTTTGTTTCGGGTGCTGCATACACTATGAGACTCTATACTCACCTACATTATACTGTGGCAGGCACTCAAATTCCGCATTTTTTAGATCTTACAAAATGATGTTGATGCGTTATGATAATTGTTAGAATGATTTAGAAAAAAAAACAAAAAAAAAAACAAAAAAAAAAAAAGGTCCGTAAATAGCTCTTTCTTCGAACCAATTTGAATGGTTAATGTATGATATAGTTCAAACGATTAAAGTAGGATCTGGTGAAGGTCAAATAATCTGTTTCTATTTAAATTCTGACTTTTGTAAAAAAAAAAAACAATCAGAGAAAAAAATAAAACAACAGATGAACTTCGGTCGGTGTTTTATCTACTAATTTAGATGGACACACCAAAGCCTCAAAACCAATACAAGGGGCAAGAATTTATCATCACTCCCTTTTTGTTATGTTTCAAGAAATTTTTATTACTATTACTTTTTATGTAACCCGCGTTCTGCAATAATGTAACGCTTAATGATTTATCTTTTCTGTTTTTGAAGAAGTTTTATTTTGCTGAACGCTCATGTTTTTCCTAACCTGTGTTTTACTTATCTTTCCTTTATAGCGATGCTCTTTTTGAGTTTCAATAAAAACAAAAAGCTTTTCAACAGCAGTTTTGTGTGTTAGGTGAACTATAATAACTGATTGTTTCTTCATATACAAGACATTTCATGTGTATAATATTAAAGTACTACTGCACGAGGAAACCATAATGTTATAAGCATTTAATGTCAGCAATATAGCCATCATTTGATATCTAAAAAAAAACCTGGCTCTTTTAAACTCTGCATCTAGAACACATAAGAACTAAGGTCTTGGAAATCAAAACCATTTTGACAAAAAATATTATAAACTCCGACGAAAAATAAATCGTTTTCATTTGAGGCAACAACACTGAGTGTGGCTAAAAAGTAATAAGATAAAAGAGAGAGAGAGAGAGAGAGAGAGAGAGAGAGAGAGAGAGAGAGAGAGAGAGAGAGAGAGAGAGAGAGAGAGAGAGAGAGAGAGAGAGAGAGAGAGAGAGAGAGAGAGAGAGAGTTCTGCAATAATGTAACGCTTAATGATTTATCTTTTCTGTTTTTGAAGAAGTTTTATTTTGCTGAACGCTCATGTTTTTCCTAACCTGTGTTTTACTTATCTTTCCTTTATAGCGATGCTCTTTTTGAGTTTCAATAAAAACAAAAAGCTTTTCAACAGCAGTTTTGTGTGTTAGGTGAACTATAATAACTGATTGTTTCTTCATATACAAGACATTTCATGTGTATAATATTAAAGTACTACTGCACGAGGAAACCATAATGTTATAAGCATTTAATGTCAGCAATATAGCCATCATTTGATATCTAAAAAAAAAACCTGGCTCTTTTAAACTCTGCATCTAGAACACATAAGAACTAAGGTCTTGGAAATCAAAACCATTTTGACAAAAAATATTATAAACTCCGACGAAAAATAAATCGTTTTCATTTGAGGCAACAACACTGAGTGTGGCTAAAAAGTAATAAGATAAGAGAGAGAGAGAGAGAGAGAGAGAGAGAGAGAGAGAGAGAGAGAGAGAGAGAGAGACAGACAGACAGACAGACAGACAGACAGACAGACAGATAGACAGACAGACAGAGCCAGAGAGAGAGAAAGAGAGAGAGAGAGAGAGAGAGAGAGAGAGAGAGAGAGAGAGAGAGAGGGAGAGAGAGAGAGAGAAAGAATGTTTGACTCAGAGGAGAAAAAAAGGAATATAGAATGAAAAAGAAAGACTTATAACGATGAAGATAGAGATAACTGCTATTTATGAGGGGAAAAAACACAACACTTTAATATGGAAAGAAATAGTGAGAGATAAAGGAAGACAGACAGGCACAGAGTAGAAGAAAAGAGACAGTGGGTGAGGGTGAAAGATACACAGTTAGAAAGGAGAAAAAAAGGGGACTGACAAAAATAAGCAAAAAAAAGAAAAACAAAATAAGAAAGAGAGAAAGAGAGAGAGAGAGAAAGAGACGGGAGAAAGACAGAGAGAGAGAGAGGGAGGAAGATAGACGCAAAGAGAGAAATAAAGACAGACAGACAGGCGTGCAAAGTAAAGAAATATATGAGGACAATCATTTTAATCGCATTTTCAGCTACTCCTGCCCACGCTTCCTGCACACAATGGTTCAATACAGCTTTGAGTTTCACCGACCGGGATTTTGCTATGTATAAATCGATGGTTATAATGCCACCATGGCAAGCATTTTTGCGGTCATTTTCACTTCAAACTTTAAGCCTTATTCTAACCACTGCTGAGCGCTAAAACTAAAGCTCTTTCTATTCTTACTTTCTAGTTCTGCAGTTTCTTGGAAAGAGGGCCAAAGTTCCCTGAGCCACAAGCTTTTGTATCAACGTACGCGGCGGGACATGTTTTCCAGATATCAAACCATCCAGACTGCACTCGTCACGTGACAGCAGTCTCAATAATACGCTGGGCAAGAGCAGATCAGCTGCAGAGCAGATGAATCTAGACTAGCCTAGAGTCTGATTCTTTGCACACACTTCTTTTTTTATTAGTCAGCACAATTATATTATATTTTTTTAAATCTAAAAGTCGAAGTATAAATTTTATATATCTATCGTCTACCAGAGTTATTATCTTAAAAAAAAATCAGCTTATATTTCAAACTAAATAAGATCTAGATCTCTAGATGTCTAGATCTATATTACTGTGATCTGTTTCCGAAAACAATGGCTGCAGGGTAAGTACACTGAAGATTGCAATTTATCTCGTTCATGCCTTTTAGTTAAGATAAAATAACTTCTAGTTTTGCAACCATGCTCTTTTTTTTTTCCAAGGTTTATTAATAAATAACTTATCTAAAATAACAAAGATGCAGATATCTAGGGTATAATATGATACAACTAGATCTAGTTTTGAATCAATGGACTTGAAAACGCTTTGTTTTTGTGGCTATTGACACCACGGATTTAGGTCAGGAGTGCTCTTTGCTTAATCTTGCTTAATCTTACAAGATGATTCGAGGCTTTAGTACATAAAAGCGTTTACCTTAAAAAACAAATCAAAACACTTCTTCTTCTTCCTCTGCAGGTGCTGGTGCTTCTCCTCCTTCTTTCTCTTTTTTCCCCTTCTTCAGAGCTGTGATACTGTAGGCTCGGACAGAGCGAATGAGATAGATATAGATAGATAGATAGATAGAGAGAGAGAGAGAGAGAGAGAGAGAGAGAGAGAGAGAGAGAGAGAGAGAGAGAGAGAGAGAGAGAGATTTCATTCCATGGAGTGTACTAGGACAGTATAGATTGGTCTAGCTCGCCTCTGTCTGGGTCATGATGACCCTACTCAGAGTTACCATACAGGAATCGGTGCTAGCTGCACATAGACCTATGCCTGCTGCATGCTGTTTTCTCTTGTGCGAACATACTGAAGTCGGCAAGATCAAACAATCAATCGAACTCTGAAAAATACCATTTAGGAGAGCTGTTTCTGTGCCCGTCTGTGTAATTTTTTCTCTTTCCCTATCAGTTTGATTCGTCATATCTTTCGGTCTTTCTTTTGATCCAAGTTTGTGTTTCTCTCTCTCTCTCTCTCTCTCTCTCTCTCTCTCTCTCTCTCTCTCTCTCTCTCTCTCTCTCTCTCTCTCTCATATCCAGCTGGTTTTTCGTCGGTACTGTATTATTTAAGCTGATCAGAAAAGAGAAAGCACGGGGGCGATTTATCATTGTGAAAAAAACCTGTTTATTAAAACATTGCATGACTCAACAGACAATTGCTGTTATTTCGTACTGTTAGTATTACTGTCTGCCTTAAATCTAGTATCTAACTGAAATATTAACATTTTTAAAAAAGAATTGTTTCTGTACTTGACCACCAAAGAGATGAAAGATAGATTATCAAATAGTTTAAATTTGAGTTAGGCGCCATACAACCACAGAAATTATATCCCATGTACATGTGTACAGTTATTTTTTTTTAAATGTCACAGAATACAGGTGGGCAAAAAAAAAGGAGAGACAACCTCAAGTAGTGAGAGAGAGAAGAGAGAGAAGATACATACACACACACACACACACACACACATATATATATATATATATATATATATATATGTATAGATAGATAGATAGATAGCCGTATCTCATTGATGACCATGTCTCTTTTCTCTTTCCCTTCTGCTTTTGACCACCGCTTTGCTGCAGATGATCCCACCCCTTTGCAGTCAATTTGAGTTTACCCATATATATATATATATATATATATATATATATATATATATATATATATATATATTCCACGCTTGTGTCTGACTACTAATAGCACCCCACTCACAGACGGTTTTGGCGAACATCCTGGCCTTGGTATAGCGATGCCCTCCGTAACATAGGTCTCAGCCTATGGACATTAAATTTTTTGTCCATACGCGCCAGAGCTTTAACCAGGGACATTTTTCGCGCCACTCATAATAACACTTTTTTGACTCGAGACACTCTTAGGAGAATAACAGGCACTGTCTGTACTGTACGCTTGTCTTGCCAGTCAACGGATTACTGTTCGGTCACTATACAGTTGCTTACTTTTAATTAATGGAATCGGAATATGAAGAGGGCCTTAGTGGCTTAATTGTGTACGCTTTGATTTGTTAAAGAAAAGACGAAAAGAATAGCCCTCTCTTTAGACCAGGAAGCCATCTTCAAAACTCTGGTCAAAATAGATTTTGAAAACTAAAATGCTAAATAGATAGATCTAGATCTATAACTTCTATTCAAAGGGAGCATTGCAAAGCGAACGCACAGTAAGACTGACTGAACTGAAACAACTTTTCATTGTTCAGTACAGGGAAGCAAGTCTTTGACTTCAATGAATACCAAAGCAATAAAGTCAAGACTTCTTTACTTTTGTACACCACGTGTGTGTTACAAGAATTAGCATCAGATCTTGATTTTCTTTCTTTAATTATTACTCCTAGGAAAAATTAGTGTTTTTGGTTGGTGTTTGGTAGCAAACTATTGGTAAATTTGACGTAGAATTCGAAAATGAAAGAAGAAACGTGATATAAAGTGATTTTTTTTTTTTAGAAAATTGTATGTGTTTTTGAACAAGGTCACGCCCTTGAAACCCGACCTCTGGTGAAATTTATCGGAGAGCCGAAAAATTGCCACCTCGTTCTACGTCCGGTGTCGCGCCCCATGAAGATTGGGGACAGCTTACCCAAGCCAGGATGCGTGCCAAAACCGTCTGTGAGTGGAGGCTATAGCAGTTTCTGCGTTTAGCCTTCATTACAAAAATTTGTTTCCGTAGCTGAAGAGTTAAGGTGAAAGTGAAACCAGTAATGTTACCATTTAACAGACGATCTAGGTGTAGTGAATGAAACACACTAACACGTTCGTGGTACATCTCATATGTGCTAGATCTAATTTGCAAAAATTGTAAAGAAATAGCACTACTTTCCGCGTCAGCTATGAGTATGATGGCCATCTTCCCTGGTTGCACAATAATGTAGATCTAGAAGGATACAAGGGGAAATACCGAGGATCATGATGATGATTCTGTTAAAACGCGAAATTATTCCATCTCTGCCCGCAGTAGCAAGCCATGATTTGTCATATTTTCCTATTTCTTTTTTCGAAACTGGTTTGCGTTTTGTGCAGCTCTTTTTCGCCACTTTCTCTCACTAGTTTACATTCTCTGATCGTATCTCTCACTCTCTCTCTCTCTCTCTCTCTCTCTCTCTCTCTCTCTCTCTCTCTCGCTCCCTCTCTCTCTCTCGCTCCCCCCCCCCCTCTCTCTCTCTCTCTCTCTCTCCCGATATTAGTCTTTTTTTTTTTTTTTTTTTTTTTTCAACGCTGAAGAAATGCTGCAGGGGGTAATTTAAGTTGATGAAAATTAAATCACAAGTATGAAAACATTGTATTGAATCATTGCATTGCTCAACCGAGAGATGTGGTCTTCCTCGCACTATTCAGTTTATTGAATCAGATCTTGTCAATCAGTGCTACAATAAATTACATAATTTATCCTGGGAGGGCTTCCGATTGGGCATGTTGGTTATAAATATTAAGATATGATATAAGATATATGAAACTGTTATTGTTTTTTTTTTTAAATTGGTAATTCAATGTTATGAAATGATTTACTGTACACTTACTTGAGGCACAAATTAATTACTGTTAAACCTGTTTAAACAAAGCCCTCTTAACGGCTTGTTAGTGTGATGGAGCTACAGATACTGTACCTTTTTTGAAGTCCTTCCCTTGTCCTTAGACATAAGCGGCTAACTTTTTAATAGGCCAATAGAATACATAATTTAAAGTTCTAAATGAGAGATCATGAGTTATCAACTATTTTAAAATAAAGCAAGAGGAAATAGTCCTTGTTTATCTTCTTCTTCTGCACCGTTTTTATGTCTTCAAGCTCATGTTAAAATCCTTTCATTCTTCTACTTTTCTCAACTGATTAATTTTATTACCAGAAACATCATATTTTCATTATACATTGGTATTTATAATAAAAAAGATTCTTCGTTTTTGTTTAATTGCTAGCTCTTTATGATAACCATTTTTTCCATTACATTTCTTCCTTTTTTCCAATGTTTTTAAACTCGTGAATGTTTTTCTCATCCTCTTTTATCTTACCACACATCAAGTTTTCATGTAATTTTTAATTAAGGGATAACCAACTTTTTTCTTTTTATTGCTAATGCCATTCTTGCAATTTATTATACCCATTCAATGATGTAATATTTTTGTATTCATATCATATCAGTATGACCCCTGTTGTGATTGCTGTAAAGGAAAAGTTAGATTTGGATGACCTTGAAGACCAGTTTCATGAGAAATTAAAATCTTTCACCTCAAACGTAAGTATATAGATGATAAGAAATCAAAACAATATTTCTCTTTGGATAAATTTTTGCATGATTTTGTCATCAATTAAAATGAAAATAATAAATTATAATTCCTTTCCTCTGAGACAATGCTATAAAGAAAAAAAATTGTTCAAAGGAAAATTTTGTACTTAAATTTTAAAAATTAATTATTATTCAATTGACAACTAAAAGTAGGTTTCAAGAGTGGTTGTGACTTTAACTCACAGGGAATTCACCATGAAAAAAAACATGTTTTTTTTAAAAAAGAATTAAGTGATTATTTTATTTTTTTTTATAGCAAATTGTCTTAGCAAAAAAAATCAGACTGTTACTTTTATTTTATATTTAAATCTAGAATTTAATGTTATTGCAAGCCAATCTAAGTATTATAGCAATTGAGCAAATCATTAGGCATAGCCCAGTGCAATTACAATTATAATATTATCGGTCTAGGATTTCCAGGTTTAAGTGATACAACTGGTGATCATATTAAAATTAAAAAAAAAAAAAAAGCGAAATCCTACTGTATACAGCTCAACATACTCGACATGAATTTACTTATTTGGATCAGTTCCTGATAAGATTTTAATACAATGCACATGCAATTTTTATGTTCTATTTGTAATCGGCTTGATTGAATACATGGTGTTAGACAAATCAAGAGTTACTGTTACGAGATTTTAAATAGTTATACTAACTACACAGCGACAAAAGGCAATGAAAGTGGGATATACTTTTAGAGGTGTGCTTCAATATTCTTTCCAGTTATGGAATTGCATGGATATCAGTTTTGCCGCCTGTTTCCGTGTAATGAAGGAACTCTGTCATGTAAATGTCTTTGGTTTGCACTTTTTTAATAAACTCATGCTGATTGGTTAAAAGTTCATGGCCCAATGTAAGGAAGGCGCATAATTTTTGAACCAGCAACTCTCCAACTTATACTAATACTTCTTTTAAGTAGAAAGATTTCCAAAGAGTACATTTTGCTTTAAGTCCTTTGCAGATGCTGTACCAGGATTTTCCTATAAACTCTACAAAAATTTACTGTTCCACGAGTAGGGGATAAGTTGGCTGTTTCTCCAGTTGAACTACAAGACTTTGAGTTAAATTTTACAGAATGTTGTCAAAGCACTTTGAGTATAAGTTAACTTTTCCAGGATTTAGTCACATCTGCACTTATGTATAGATTCTTATACTTCATTATTTTGCATAGTTTTAAAGAGTTGTAGCTATGCTATGTCCTACATTTTGGTCTATTCAATTTAGGATATTGAAAGCTGATATATATACTTATATATATATATATATATATATACACACACACACACAACATAATATGAAATTTTAAGTGTTTTCAAATACATCTCTAAGTATTCGGTGAAAAAATTTTTTTAGATGCGATTAAACTAATAACAACGTATGTAAATTTCGTTTATAATATCAATTTGAAATTTGCTTTAATTCTTACAGGCAGAATTGTATGTAAGTTTCAAGTTTTCTTTAACATTCATTTTCGCAGCAGTAAAGATCTCACCCCTTTGCTGTACTATAACTAGAAATTTAAGAATGTGAATGTGTTGATGTTTCTTTGCTGCAACAAAACTAAGAAATATGTGATCTTTTCTATTTGCACAGGTTAAAATAAAAATGTGTTCAGTTTCAAGGGAAGCTGCAGTAAAGGTCTTTGAATCCGCTTTACTGTTTTTGACCCAGGCTTTCCCAGACCTGGGAGGTAAGAGATTTTTTTTTCGATATATAAAATTCTGCGTAAGTTGTAGAAACTTCTTTATTTATATGCTGGAAAGAATTCATTGATCATTTTTATAATTGTCACATAAACTCTGCTTAGACTTATATTGTGCCAGGATTTTACGAATCTCTACTAGTATCAAAATGTTAGGATTCTTCAGTTCAAAGCTTTTTAAGAGGGTACAGATTTTTTGTTATTAAACTATTGAATCTGGCAGATGCTTACGGATCGGTACCACACCAAATGATTCAGCTAGTCCTGGGGATGTACCATGTTCCGGAGGATATACGAGTGATGCAAGATGACTATTTCAGCTGTTTCCGGATGCAGTTCTCAACTAATAGCTACACCACAGACTGGATCAACTTGGAAATTGGAATTGCCATAGGCTGTGCTATATCTCCAGTCCTCTTCGTCATGGCTATGGAAGTAATCTTGAAAGCAACAGACGATAGTGCAGGCCTGGCAAATCTAAGTGGTGGTTGCTACAAGACAGGTAGCAAATGGAAAGTTGTGGAAGCCGTAGACAAAGCCAAAGAGTGCCTTAAGATTAAAAAAGTGATTGGGCAAACTCAAATTGACTGCAAAGGGCTGGGATCATCTACTGCAAAGTTGTGGTCAAAAGCAGAAGGGAAAGAGAAAAGAGACATGGTCACCAATGAGATACGGCTCAATGAAGATTCCAGAAGGGTTCAGAACGCAGTCCAGCAACCACAATGGGGACAATGGACTAACTTGGATAATGCCCTGCAGAAATCCCTCTCATGGAATGAGATCTGGCACATGGCGCCACTTCGGATCAGCTTTCTCATCAAATCAGTGTGATCTCCTGCCCTCAAATGCAAATTTAGTATGGTGGGGAAAGAAAGAGGACCCCACTTGTCCGCTATGCAAAGACAGGCAGACCACAGCATGTCCTGAGCTCTTGCAAAATTGCCCTCTCACAGGGGTGATACACATGGAGGCATAATAGAGTTCTTCAGGAATTTACTACAATTATAAGCAAGGCTAAAGGAGAGACTACCCTCCCTGAAACCAAGGCCTTGATATTCACAACAGAGGGAGGCGCTAAGTCATGGCATGGAAGGACGGTGAGAACAACAAACCAGGGAAAATGCCTACTAGATGGTTGTGACGACTGGGATGTTTCAGCAGACCTTCCAGAATGGGACAGTCACCCCAATATAACCAAAGAAACAAGATTAAGATCTGATATCGTGATCCATTCAGCTTCCACACAACAACTGATCTCGGTGGAGCTAATAGTTCCATACAAAAACACATCTACAAAAGAGAGAAATACCTGAACCTCACAAAAGAGTTACAAGATGCCGGCTATGAAGCTGTGGTGATGCCCGTTGAAGTTGGTGCCAGAGGATTCATAGTGTCATCAGTCTATGACCTTCTGACTAAACTTTCAATATGTGGCAACAAAAGAACAAGAGCTCTATAGTTACTGGTGGAAATAGCCGAAAACAGTTTCCGGTGGATCTGGAGCACGAGAAAGGAGAGGTTCCTTCCTAAGGATTAAAAATGCTCTGACCATGCAGGACCCGTTGGCGAAGCGGTATAGTGCCTGGATCAGCAATCCATCAAGAGATGAGGGTATAGGTTCGAATCCTAGCGCTGTGTGCAAGAAAAAAAAAATAAGAGATAACCGGGAGACACCTGGGTGTGGCCCAGCCCCCCTTAGAGTGTCAAAAATTCAGGGCTGAAACACTTGCTACAAGGGGGCTTTCTTCTCAGAAAACTCTCTGTTATCTAGCTTCCCAATGAGTTTCTACCTATTTTAACCATGTCCTTGTACTGGTTTTTGAAACATTAAATCTGTGGATGATGTGATTATTCAGGGATGACTGGTTTAAAATTCCCTTTTTGTGAGGATTTGGGTTTTCTTTCAATCTTTTTTGTATTTTTTTTTATTTCAGTATTAGAATCGGCATCAGATATTATGCAGGATGGGATATTGAAGTTAAGAGAAGATTTTAGAAAGCCTGAGAGGACTCTTTCTCAAAAACTGACAGAGGCTCAGCAGTCCTTCTCTGAAGAACTAGAGGAGGTTCAGCAGTCCTTCTCTGACAAACTTTCTGAAGTAGAGGAGAGAGCGAGTCCCTTGGAAGAAAAAGTTGAAAACAATCTAGATAAGGTTGTTTTTTTTTTTTTGTTTTTTAATTAAGAGACAACAGCCTGGTATGACTATCACAAAAACTTTAAATCAAGAGGTTTTAATGGTCTTTTTATAACATGTTCAAAAATGGATTAACCCCGCAAGTAATTGTTGTTGATAAATATGTAACAAAGATACCACAAATAATTTGAATTTTCACCTGCACTTGTTATTTCAAATTTTGAGGGTTATTAAATTTACAACTGTGATATTTTTTTCCTAGTTCAACAAAGCCCACCAGTCTAATACACATCAGATTATGGGACTTAGAAAGCTGCAAAAACTGCTCAGTGGCAAGACCAAGGTAACAGTCATTTTTTTTTTAATGAATGCAAAAAGTCTAAGTATAAAAAGCAGCCCATACCCATCTCTTGACGATAAATTGTACAAGCCAAGTCTAAAAGAAGGAATGTTGTCTCAGAAAGCTGATTGATAGATTCTCATTTTTTTTCCATTTGAATTAGATTTAACTCTGTAAATTTAAATAAGAACAAAATTCATTTCATGTTTGAGTAAGTAAACTTCTTACAATAATGATCATAGATCCATTTGATTTTTATGTACCAAATCTATTTGATTAAATTATCTTGTGATTTCTCTCTCTCTCTCTCTCTCTCTCTCTCTCTCTCTCTCTCTCTCTCTCTCTCTCTCTCTCTCTCTCTCTCTCTCTCTCTCTCTCTCTCTCTCTCTCTCTCTCTCTCTCTCTCTCTCTCTCTCTCTCTCTCTCTCTCTCTCTCTCTCTCTCTCTCTCTCTCTCTCTCTCTCTCTCTCTCTCTCTCTCTCTCTCTCTCTCTCTCTCTCTCTCTCTCTCTCTCTCTCTCTCTCTCTCTCTCTCTCTCTCTCTCTCTCTCTCTCTCTCTCTCTCTCTCTCTCTCTCTCTCTCTCTCTCTCTCTCTCTCTCTCTCTCTCTCTCTCTCTCTCTCTCTCTCTCTCTCTCTCTCTCTCTCTCTCTCTCTCTCTCTCTCTCTCTCTCTCTCTCTCTCTCTCTCTCTCTCTCTCTCTCTCTCTCTCTCTCTCTCTCTCTCTCTCTCTCTCTCTCTCTCTCTCTCTCTCTCTCTCTCTCTCTCTCTCTCTCTCTCTCTCTCTCTCTCTCTCTCTCTCTCTCTCTCTCTCTCTCTCTCTCTCTCTCTCTCTCTCTCTCTCTCTCTCTCTCTCTCTCTCTCTCTCTCTCTCTCTCTCTCTCTCTCTCTCTCTCTCTCTCTCTCTCTCTCTCTCTCTCTCTCTCTCTCTCTCTCTCTCTCTCTCTCTCTCTCTCTCTCTCTCTCTCTCTCTCTCTCTCTCTCTCTCTGTCTCTCTCTCTCTCTCTCTGTCTCGGTCTCTCTCTCTCTCTCTCTCTCTCTCTCTCTCTCTCTCTCTCTCTCTCTCTCTCTCTCTCTCTCTCTCTCTCTCTCTCTCTCTCTCTCTCTCTCTCTCTCTCTCTGTCTCTCTCTCTCTCTCTCTCTCTCTCTCTCTCTCTCTCTCTCTCTCTCTCTCTCTCTCTCTCTCTCTCTCTCTCTCTCTCTCTCTCTCTCTCTCTCTCTGTGTGTGTGTGTGTGAAAAAAAACCCCTAACAACAGAATATAATTAAGAGCAGCACTATCGTGTTTTAGAAGACCAGCTTCAGTTTTCTCTATCAAACCACTTTATGTAGACATCGAGAATTATATTTTTTTTTTTCCCTTCAGTAACAAAATAAAGAAAACTTGCCTTTATTATACTATGTAACTTTAATTGTTTAGAATCAATGAAATTTTATTTTTTTTAAACATGTTTCTGTTCTAGATACCATCATCAGTTCTCTTCATCCTTCACAGGCATAATAATAGATGTTTCAACTGTTAACTGTTCTAGGAACAGTGATATTTTCCATATTTTTGAGCCTTTATTAAAAAAAAAAAAAAGATTTCATTTATTAGATTGGGTGAAGGACGTGCAGAATCTTCTAAATTTTTCAATCATATTAAGACTCTGGACTGCATTTAAGTTTCTTTCATTAAATCTAGCAAACTCGAAGACAGTTTGCTGATTCATTTCAAATGTAATTAGAACTTACATTTTAATAAAGATGTGATGGCTGCTTTCTGACAAAAATAATGTATAAAGTGTTATTTAAAAGTCATGAGATGGAATGCATGTATGATAAACATGGGGTGTTGTTTTAAATGTAAGTATTATGTACAAAGAGGTAGACTCCATGTGTTATTTTTTTTTTTTATGTAAAAAACCATGAAGATAAATTTCGTCTAATATATATTAGATATATTGAATAGCACCAATTATTTCAAGTAAATATATAGACAAGCCAAGATGTATGCAATAGAATGTAAAATCTGTTGCAGGGCTTTCTATTATGCTCTTTTAAAGGTAAGTCAATATTAATATAGTCATAAATATATTATTCATGTAGGGGTCTAGTAATAATCCATACCCCACAATGTATTAACATTAATTCAATTTATCTTGCAATCCAGATCACCCAAACTACTTCAGCACCATTAACTAGTCTGGCCTCTGTCTTTGCTGCAGCAACAATACGCTGGCCTCCCCAAAGCTTGAGGTAAAATAAGATTTCAAGACAGAAAACAAAATTTTAATTTAAAATACAATTCTTGGAAAGACGAGAGATAGAATAGCGTAAAAACATAAGTACATTGTGTCCGGATAGCTGTTTTGATTCTTTGAGACTTTTTAAGCTTAAATTTGTTAAGTATAATTTTGTGCTATTTGGTTCTAAAGTGTTGAACATTGAAATTATAAATTTGCAAAATGCATAGGTAAAAGCTTGGAGTTGTATATTTCCCTTTCCTTGACTATTTCAAAACAGTTGGAAACTTAAATATTTGTCACTTAAATCAATTTTCAATACTAATAAGATACGAAAAAAAATAAAATAAAAGGATTCTCTTGAATAACAACTCTTCTAAAAGTTATCCTATTGACATATGACTCTTTTAGATATGGTACCAGACCATTTTTTTTTTCTAAATTAGTTTTTGGAAAACTAATTCTTGCTGAAACCCTGCAAAACTTAATGTGCTGTATTCCTTTTTTTTTTTCTAATAAGAACATTGATGGTAGCATTGCCTGGAAAAAATAATGTATTGATACTTTCTTAGTTCAGAGGGTTAGGTTCATAACACTTGAAATCCTCAGAATAGAATACTCTTTAAGAACTTCCAAAAAATTATGAAAAAAAAATCACGCCATTCACTAACATTTGATTCCATAGTTTAAGAATTATTTAGCCGATTTTTTGTTTTTAATTATGTACTATTATACCATTAAACAGAGTATTATCTCTCCACAGCCTGAGGTCAACTTTCTCAGTCAGTGATTCTCAAACACCAAGAATTACTGACATGAAACGGCTGCTGGGTGGTCTGGCGGTGCTCTCTGATAGGAATTATTTGTGTGTAAAACTTTACATCTGGCAGGTGAGGATATCATCTTTGAAACCAACTTTTTTTTATATATGTGAAGGCAAATGAATTACGATCGGTTTCGAAACTTTCCTCGTCAGGAAGCTTTTTTTTTTCTCTTTAAAAACAGTTGGTCCTATCATTATTCTGTGAATAATTTTTCTCTTCTTTTTTTTTTTGGAATTTCAAGAAAAAAAATTTGTTATTCTTCCCAAAATTGTCCGTACTTATGGTCTGTTCATCGTAATGTGTGGCTTCTTCAAAATTTGAACTAAAGAGCGGCTTCAAGCAACACTCTATGCCAACACAAAACATTAACATTGTTTTTTTTTCATTAAGTAATGAATGTATGGAAAAAAAGGTAAATTAAGGATCGTATTTAATATTTTTTTCCTAGCTCTTAAAACTGAAGTTTTGTTCTTTGTCTTCAAATTATAAATTTGTGAAGTCATCACTTTAAATGCTTTAAGTATCTCTTATAGTTTTTAGAAAACATTCTTATCAACCAGTCACAGAAATTTTCTAGATTCAAAACAGTGCTTAAACATTGTGAACAGAATTTGGGATGAACAGAAATGAAATAATTGAATAGCAGGCATGACTTTGATCTCCAATATTGACATTTTTTAAAATCTATCGTTTTAAATTCAAAGAAGACAAAAATTACTCATACCCTAAATAAAATTTGTTTTACTTTGCAACCAGAGAAAAAAAAAAAAAATACAAATGCACATCAGTGCAAAAAGTAAGAGATATGTCATTCCCATAAATAAAAAAGTGTTTATATTTTGACCCTATATTTAGATCAGTATACATCATGTAGTTACAGTAAGGAAATATATTTAGATTTTTTAAGAAGACCAAGTGTGTGAAACAAACCAACAATCTCACCAAAAGGAAAACAGATAGCACATGCAAAACAACTCCTATAGAGGAGAAACAGAAGAGAGTAAAGAAATTTTTTACAAACCCTAGGCTCCAGTTCACCATCAAATAACACATCTAACACTAACAATGATTATCAACCAGACATTACTCCAAATACAAGCTACCAATACATACAAGATGCATGTTTTTAATAATGATTAAACCTACAGAGCACAACGCCCAGTAACGCTTCGATTATTATTCACTTACAGCAGTTTGACTGGGCGCCTGGTCACAGACACTAGTAGTTAAAATAGTAGCGGATGTCAATACATAAAAGACCTTAGTGAAACAGCCTCGCATATCAAGACACAGAAGCCTTTTGATTCAATCAACTTCTTACACATGCAGCTGCATCCAGCCTGCTTAGCCACACCATTAAAGTCACCAATACCACAAATAAGTATGGTAGACAACCCAATCTCACACGTGATTAGAAGGAAAAAAAACTCCACTGATTTTAACTTTTTGGGCATTTATTGAGACTTTCTTAAAACACACCTTTGTCAAAAGAAGAAAAGAGATTAATTACACGTTTATCTAGGAGAAAATCACAGCACAATCCTGTATCCAGACAAGCATTCTGTATAATCTGCACTGCAGGCACACATTTAGAGAGAGTGTTAAAATCTATACTCACAACACTCAAACAACAAATAGCGTGCAACAAATAATCCTGAAAGCATCACCCGTCACTTATTAAAGATTAGGGCTCAGGTGAAGCAGACTATCAGACGTGGGACGATGATTAAAACCATTAGGATCCAATTAGAAAGTGAAATGTTTGTTAGTTAGAGTATTAGAGAAAAGAAATTTTACCAGATTTTGTAGAAGTAAAGAAAATAGGAGTTTGTCGAAGAAGATTGACAGTACAAAACATAAGATTGAGTAGTTGACTTTACAGATTTTTGGACTGCTTATTAATTTTTTTTAATGACAAACAGACTATGCTCACATGGCAGATTGAACAATTGAGATAATGAAAGTTATGCAGGGGGTTGGGGGGAATTGTCATGAAATTTTTTTTTACTTCAGATGTCAACAAAAAAAAAAAAGAATAATACAGTCAAATGCTTCACAGAACACGGTAGTGATTCCAGTAGTTCTTGATTATTATGAAAAGATAGTTAAATACAGAGAACATGGGTTAATGGTCAAAGTGACTGCCCTTAAATCCCGTTCATTTAGAGACCAAAAGACAAACCACAAGGTCTCTCTGAATGGGAATTAAGGATTTTTTGTGTGTGTGCAAAAAACCACTTATCCATGACTGTGGTGCCTGATGCCGCGACGAGACATGCACAGATTTTGTGATATGTGCCAACTCCTATGTCTCAGGAGCTTGCATGCTGACAACAAACATTATTGATAATGGAGGGGATTTAAGACGCAAACAGAAATGTTGGCTTTCTGTATGTGCCCGTAATGAACATGGAGCTGGACAGAGTCTGAGATTATTTACACATTTGGATAATCATGAGTTTTACAACTCTATAAATGGTTAGAATCAACAGCTCGAAATTTGGATATAAAAAATAGCTCAAGAGTAAAATGAAAGTATTTTACCATGTGGAATTCTTTTTAAAAGTATGGGTCAAGAAGGGGTGAGAGATGAAAAGATGGCTATAGAAAACATGGCGGGGTTTGCTTAGGATTTAGGGAGCAAAGCGAGTCGCAACAGCAGATAGATAAACAACACAAAATGTCAATTTTTCTCTCACCGACAATAATCTTTCTATATATATATGAGAAAGTGCAATGGCTCACCTTTAAACATATTCTTAACAAACAAAGAATTACACCCCAAGCTCACTACAACAGTACGTTAGTAGGAAATCACTTTTATTAATATTTTCAAGCTCAAGTCCATAATTGATATCATACAAATGCTTGTTACAAGCACCCAGCGATTCACCAATAATCCACTGATTATCGATGGAGTCAGTGAATGTACACTCCCTATGCTCCACAATCACCTTAAAGGAGCATTAAGTTCAGTTCTCTCTCTATATTTTAGAGACACATTGTACTACCAGAATTAGATAACTCAATAGACGCTTATATGATCACATGCATTAAGTTTAGTTCTCTCTCTATATTTTAGAGACACAGCCTGTCTACAAACTTACTGTACTACCAGAATTAAATAACTCCGGACACGCTTATATGATCACATGCATTAAGTTTAGTATACTCTCTATATTTTAGAGACACAGCCTGTCTAAAAACTTGCTCTAATACCAGAGTTAGATAACTCCGGAGACGCTCATATGATCACATGCATGGGGATATTCCTAGGCAAAGTCATACCCAAAGAAGATTAGTTTGTTAGAAAAACAAAAACAGTGCAAGTTTGGTCTGGGCTTGTTAGGAGAGCAAAGGACTGAAAATAGCCACCACATTTTTTAATTGAATATGGTATTAAATTAATGTATAACTTATCAATTGTTACTTAATGTATAATCCAGCTGATTAATAACAAAAATTTTATCAGGATAAATAAGATGTGGATATTAATAAATATGTTTGGATTGGATCCACATCCCTGGTCAAAGCATGACTGTGTGGGATAAGACAAAATGATGGAATAAGATGGCCAGAAAGGAAAATAAAAAACAAAGAAAATGACATTATTGTGTTGCGATAAATACTGTGACCATACTAGAGAAATGAAGATAGACTATGAATATTATAAGACCCAGATAATACCATAAAAGGAAAAAAAAATGGAAAGGAATAAACCTAGCAGACTGAATAAAAGAAAGGTAGACCTATAAAGACAAAAGGTAAAGTAGGAGGGGGGAGGGAGGGAAGGAAATGTTATAGCGAAGTCTTGATAAACCTTTGTGCAGTTTAAAAAAAAATTCTAAAGCAAATAAGAGAGTTAAAATGGGAACAAGTGGATCGTTTGAATTACTTTTCAATTTGATCAAACTTCCTTGATCATCTCTTTCCTCCTTATTTTCCTCCTTTTTTTTCCCTTTATGACTCTTTCTGTCACACGTCCATTATTCTCCTCCTTTTCCTTTTCTTTTAATTAAAAAAAATATTTAACTTGAACTTTAATGATCAGTGTGTTCCTTTCCAATTTTTCCTTTGTCTGTTCAGGGTCACCACATCTGCGATCAAGCTCTTGACTCGAGTCCTACTGGCATAACGGTAATGGACATTACATCTCACTCAAGCCAGGATCTGTTGGTCGGCCTGCTGGATGAGACTAAAATTGCTCACCTGGTAGTTACACCAAGCGATATAAATACCAAGGTGAGTCAATAGTTAGAAGTAGACACTCTTATAGCCACATTCGGAGAGACAGAGCGAGAGTGTATTCAATGATGGGTAGAGTTTTTGTTTGCTTGTTTGTTCATTGTTTGATATAATCAATTTACAATACCATGATGTCAGTCTTTTTGACATATCAGCACTTCAGCTCCTTATGAGAAGATAGCCTTGAATCCAGTTACTCCCTCAATTAAACCCACAAAGTTTGTCCGTGTTCACCTCACAGCCTTAGGTACTTTCGTAAAGTGAAGCAGGGAAGTAATTATTTTATATTAAAACACATGAAAAATGTTGCCTATATCATCAGGGTTAAGAATTTTAGATCCTCTTTTTTTTTTTTTTTTTTTTCAAATTTTTGCACAAGTATTCTTCATGTAAAACACAAAAAATGCTATATAGATGAGAGAAAAGTTTCTTGGACGACTTCATAGCCTTTGTGCTTGAATCATCAGGTTCTATCATCTGATCGAATCTGTTCACCCTGTATATGTTCCTGTTGTAGAGGGTGTCAGTTTTATACTTGAGAAAATCTTCCCTTCTATGACTGCCAACTAATCTCTGTTCTTCATGGCCATGTGCAGCTGACAGCAAGTGAAGAATTTTTGTCCTCTGAGACTTGGTAACAACTATTTTGTTGTTGCCACTCAAGCAAGTGAAGCAGGGATAGCTTCTATAAAATGTTTAGGCTTGCAAGTACAATGCCACATGCTTATGTCCATTTGTCCAGCAAATACAAATATAGAGGCTGGCTAAAATAGCAATTACATGTATTCACGTAGACAATGCATTTACTGTCTATATATGGAATGGTATATCACACTACCATGTGTTCATCATTGACAAGTGTTGTGCATTGTTAGTGATGATGTTTTGAATCTCTTGGATTCTCGACAGTATAAATCCTTTTCAGTGGAATGTACTGTCTGAAAATGAGCCGTCTTCCCAAAGAAGTAAACTTTCATCAATGCAAATGTCTCTTTGTGATGTATGCATCAACCGACATGCTTTGTACTCCAGTAAATCATTATCATTAGGCGCTTTTGGGCCAGCTTTTCTCCATTTCTGTATCATAAAATCTGGTACCTGTCCATGACCCCTTCCAAGGCTGACACTCCCTCTGCCATAGCTGCCAACCCGTACGTATAATACGTATTTAGTCAGTATTTGGGCTTCCGAGTACATCTGTCCGTATTGGTATTAAAGAGTACGTATTTGGCATTATCCCTCTAATTGGATGTAAAAAATACATGCTTTATTTGTGAAAGTTATGATATGAGAAAATTATTTAGAGTTTGCAATAACTTATAAGTAACAGGTAACCTTGGAAACATTTATAATTAAGCTTGGATTAAAGTCAATATTGATAACTGTACTTAATGGGCAATATCACCCACTAGGTTTGCAGCGACCAATTTTATTTATCTCGCTATAAATATGTATTTGCCTTTTCAAAAGTTGGCAGCAATGCACTTCCTCTACTCGATCTCTGACATCTGCCTCAACTTTAAGTCAACCTCTCTAGGCTACAATCTGAACAATTGAAGAAGGAAATTGATGTAGATTAAACCACGATCATTGTTGATATATAGATCTTGTCGGAGCCGGCCAATCTTCATGTGATATAGTGTCTAGATCTATAGGTCTGTCTTCATCTGGAACAGCTTCTGCTCGGTCCAGAGCACTATCACTCAGTCCAGAGTCTGGATTTAGATCTAGAGTTTGATCAATGGCCTGCCTTAAAATTTAACTAAACTTGTGTTATCATCGTCTCCGTCAACTTTTTCACTATCTTAGGAAAAAAAAATTCCTTGTCAAGAATATCAGGATCACAATTGATTTCTTCTAGCTCTTCTAAGGCTATAAATGTAGTTTTGTACTGACCACAAGTGGATACATGTACCATGACTAACAAATGGAAAATCCAAATAGAAGCAAAAACACCACACTTGGAGGTTAACTTGGTAATTATAAAGGATCCAAAAGTAGGCGTGTGTGTCTATAAATAGTACAATACAGGGTCTAAAAGGAAACCGGACCACAACTTTATATCTAAATTTATATGTTGAATCTATAGTTGTGTTATTTCTCTTTTGTCCTGTATTTATAAGTTGTGTGCTTATTTACTTTAAGACCCTGACAAATGGAAAGTGAAACACAACCTTAAACTGTTGTTGTTCATTTTAGATGCCTGTTATTTGTTTGCATAACAGACATGGAAAATAGCTTTCAGATATTGCTGGTCAAGAATAAATAAGATTGCTTCCCAAGGACCGTTGGGAATAAACAGAGTCCTTAGTGAGCACTGATACCTTGGGCAGCAAACAGGAATATATCGATATCGGCCTGAGTTAGGTTTAGGTAAAGCATTGAAGGGACGATAGGTATTTTTTTCTTCAATATCAAACAACCCTCATGTAAACATGTCATCATCATGTCAAGTGGAAACGAAGTGAATAACAGTCTCTTTTTCACACTGGATATTTTAGAAATAGTATCCTCTGGACATGATACTTCTGGATGTAGTGTTATATCAAAGTTACAGTAACATATATAAGACAGCACCAGATTTATATGCCACTTTGTGTTTACAACTTAATTTATTATCAAGATAAAAATTAGTAGGTTTACTTCTCAAAGTTTGAAGTTAAGTTTTTCAAGGATATAAGAAAGATCTTGGAAGGATGAGAGCGTTTTTTCTCTTTAATATATGAGATCGAAAATATGTACTTTAAGGTCTTGATTTGCAAAAAAAGGCATGCATCTTAATGGAGTTTGTAAAATATTGATAAGAATTGAAAATATTTCAAGTTTTGACAGTCGTGATCCACATTATTCATTTCATGGAATTTGGAAAACTTGCTGTGAAAATCCTTTCTTTTCAATACTTTCTGTACCATTGTTCGGATGAAAATTTTCCAAAATATGAACGCCAACATTTTACTATTATTAATTCTCCTGCAAAGATGCATTCTCTTTACTTGCCAATGAGACACATGTTGAAGGCTTTACTTTGGGTAGACTTTTACTATCAAAATTGTTCTGGTTCTTGTTGATGACGACTATGAACAATCTTGATTTCCAGATGAGAATAACATGACTGAAGATTTATTGTATGACCCACTTATTTAGACATCCGATTTATCGACATCAATTCCCAAGTACTGAATTTTTTACTCAGGGTTCATGGTAATAGAATCCTCTTATATTGACCTATTATTTTGTTTCCTCCTTTTTATTGACATACCTGAAGCAAATTAAGTCAACTCCAAATAGAAGGCATAAAAAAATCCTGTGGTTTTAATTCCTACCCCGTCACTCCCCTTCCCCAACTCTTCCCCCCCCCCCCCCAAGAAAAAAGTGCTAAACAAAGTCATTGTCGTTTATACTGATGGTTTAACGTCTCCTAAGTCCCTTGGCCTACAAAGAACCAGGTCTCTCCCATATCAGTAAGTCTATCAATCAATCTACCAACACAGTCTTAGTCCAATGAAAGCACCATTCCGCATGCTTTCTACGAGGCCCACATGTAGCTCTAGGTCTAGATTTGGCCTTATCCACATTGCTCAGTCAGACGAGTGCCGTGGTTCCAATCAGCGGACACTGTCTAGGCACCACAACCGTGGTCCTCCACAAGAGCATAGTGACTAATTGCCTACCCACTCTACCGCTCATGGTTTTTCTTGTACATTTTCTTTCTTTCCATCTTGCACAGCATCTCCCTTACACTACTATATGTGATCTTGTAACAGAACCAGTATGAGGGAGAGACAAATGGTTCAGGGCTTAACAATCAGTGACTCAACAATTGGTTTAAATTGTTATCCAACCCTTTCCCTCTTTTTCCTATCACCATGTGTCTATACACTAAGACAGTGTCCGCTGATAGGCACCGTGACTCGTCTGACTGCCCAATTCTGATTGGCACTGTGATCGTCTGAGTGCGCAATGTGAGCAAGGCAAAAACTAGATCTAGATTCTGTGAGCTGAGACAGTGTCGCAATATGGAATGCTTTTCATTGTTCGTGGAAAACATCACCGGGTTTGGCTAGCCTCACCTAGATCCTCTAGGCAGAGCACACATAGACTTCATTCTTGCACATAACAGCTTTGAAACAACCACGCTTTTGACTACTCAGCACTTTACTGTCAACCAACCAACACCTACAATTGTTAGATTTCACTATGGCCATCGGGAGAAAAAATCTAAATATTTAGATGTAGTTCAAACTACTAACACATATTAACAAGAAAAATACTGTGCACTAAAGTAGGAAATATCGAAGACAATACACAGACCCCATTTTCATGTGGAAAAAATTAAGGGAGACAATCGGGTATTTTATTCTGCATATCAACTTTTTTCCCGTCTTTCCATCAGTATTTTCCAATTATCATTGCTATTTTCATTTTTGTATTTTTGTAAATTGACATTTCGCTCTTTAACTTAGCAAATTCCGTTGCGTACTTACCTATTAAATCGTTTCTTGATTCTACAGAGGTGCATAAAGACATCAAAGCGGTATTTGGAGAGAGTGGCTATCCCAAACCAAATGTTAGCTGTGGGCTGCCAGTACTTGCTTGGTGCTGGTATTGACCTCATTGGTCTGTCAGGGAAGATCCTGTGCCAGCTGAGTAAGACTTTACACCTTAATAACTTGCTGGTTTTTTTTTTTGTTCTGATCTTTCTTGATCGTTTCTTCAGTCTTCTTTAACTTCGATCAGTTCACAATACATGTATCTTTTAACAATGTCCATAAGTTTGTAGTTTTATGCAGTAAGAAATGCATTTAACCTTTTATTTTCGTGACTTTAACTTTTTTGTGGAATACATATAAGTCAATTGGTACATAGGAATTAGAAAAGTTATCCCACAGCGGTTTTTATACTCCTCTATCTCTCTTCATTTACCATAACTCTTTTTGTTTACTACTATACTACTACTACTACTGCTACTGCTGCTGCTACTACTAAAGATTGCAAATATTGACTTTCAACTAATTTTTGTTGATAATAATGAATTAAAAAAATAAAATATGTTGCCTGCTTGTTGTTTCCAAAAAAAAAGCACCATGTTTTCTTAACTCAAAAAAACTTTCTTTAAGTGCCTCATTGTTCAAGTGTGAATGTGTTTAAATCTTTGTTTTTTAAGTTCCTTGAATGGTCATTAGAAGGTAGACATTGCGTCAAATTGCTCAAGATAAAAGTTACATTAAAAAACAAGAATTACATTTGTAAGTTAGCTAAAAAATTAATCTAGCTTACACAGATCTATTTTTGTTCACGAAGAATGACATTTGTTTGCTCTGTCTGAACAACAGGTTCTACATTAGGTCCATGGTGACAACACATGATAGATGTTTAATGATGTCCATCATTGATGACTCAATACGCAAAATTAAGCTGGGTGTTAAATCAGCCACTTTTCATCATGAAGGTTTGTTGCTTTTTATTTAAAGGTTGCAGCCACAGTGCTCTTCACTTCAATTACAAAGATGCATACAATAAGTAAGAGTTGAAATAGTTTAGAGGTAAAAAGCGATGAAAAGAACATTTGGCAAACCAAGATATTTCTCTGTATAGATAATGAAAAAGAGGGAAATTTAGCAAGCAAGCAATCTATAATCGGTTAAAGCATCCAGAAGGTCAAAGAACCTTCCTGGAAAGGCAACCCCAAAGTTACTTTTTGAATCATTAATGAATTAGAAACGGGGTTTGATTGTTACATATTTTTTTAACATTAAAACTTAAAGATACATGTTATTTGAAAACTTAAAAAAAAAAAAATAGGTATGTCAAATAATTTTTCATCTCATTATCTGATAGTGAAAAATGTGCAAATCCCTCTAATTGCAATACCCCAGGTATTGCCAACTGCCTTTCTGGCAGTACTATATAATACAACATTAATGGTTGTTCAGTTGTAGGCAGAAACACATTGGGGAGCTAGATAACAAAGAGTCTTCAGAGAAGAAACCCCTCTTGTAGGCCCTGAACTTCTGACACTCTAAGGGGGCTGGGCCGCACCCAGGTCATGACTCCCAGGTGTCTCCCTGTTATCTTTTTTCTTGTACAGCGCCAGGATTCGAACCCACACCCTTATCTCTTGATGGATTGCTGATCTTGGCACTATACCACTTAGCCAAATGGTCCTGCAATGATTACAACATTTTTAATCCTTATGAAGGAACTTCTCATTTCTCCTGCTCAAAATCCATTGGGAACTGTTTTCAGCTATCATAACACCCAACCCACTTTAATTTGCAGAAATATCATTTTTGTAACGGTTGTTGTTAAAATTGAATTCATATCACTTGTCAGTCAATTTGCAGGTGGTCATGTGAAATATCTCAACCTCTTATAGCTTCCTCTTTCTCTGGGACATGTGTTTCGTGGAAATATTTTAGTCACTTGGAGATGAGCTTTTTTATCTATCCTTTTTGCAAATATATGGCTGTGCTTCTTAAAAAAATGTAGTTTTAGTTCTTGGATTTGTTTGTAATCTTTGGAATTTCACAAATACATTTATGATTATCTCTATGACATTTATGATCCTGTCGTACTACTTTTTTCCTGAAAGAGTTTTTACTACTAAACTTTTTCAAACTTGTATTTTCAGAATCGAAATAATTTTTATAGGAAAGAAACAGAAATCCTTAGCATGAGAATTCAAAAATCTGTAATGGCTCGTTCAGGGTTTTTTTATTTAAGTAAAATTTAATAGAACTTTAATGGTGAAAGTGTTTTGCTAATAAATCCTTATGATCCAATTTTTTTAACCTCGTTTGCTAGTTTTCATGCAGTCTAATTGAACTAGTGTCATGTTTGCTGTTCTCATAGGGTCTCCTAACTTCCTTGTAGTTATATTTTTTTCTTTTGAACTTAGTTTTTTAACATTTTCAATCTGCATAAGATCATAAAAATGATAGTTCCTATCTTTGTTTCAACTCACAAGCATACACATATCTTTATACATACTTTATGGTTGTTGAACTTCTGATAGTGACTTAAGCAATGCCTTTTTTGTGCTATGTCATTTATATAGCGCTCATCCTCTTTGTTCTATATTGCTTTTTTTTTTCTGCTTCAATTTTTTAATTGCAGTTAAACAGTTTGAACATCCACTAGGAGTTATGTACATCATGGGCAGATTAATTGTAACGGACGCAGGCAAGAACATTCTCTCCATCTCAACAACCTAGATGGGGTCAGGATCAAAAAGCTTTGGACCCATCCTCGCGGTGAAGACAAAGATGATCTGCTGACCTGTGTGTCTGTGATGGAGGAGTGCTGTGTGTGCTGCCCTAAGAATGGATCCGTCTTTGCTATGGATGTTTCGTAGATAACGAACATCACTGATATTGTGACCATGTGTATCACTCAGTATCAAAGCACATTTCTTATATAAAAAAAAAGATAATTTTCGACATTTTAATGTAATGAGAATTGTGTTTAGTGACATTTTCATTGAAATAATACTTTTATCATTTGGATCTCTTTAAGCTTTACGGATATACCATGTACTCTTAAAAAAATAGAGATTAATGTATTGCACACTTAAAACTTAAAAAAATAGAGATTAATGTATTGCACACTTAAAGTATAAAAAGTTTTCAAAATCATAAAACAGAAAACTATGGTACAGGTGTTCCATTGAAAAGTTTAAAATCTGACCACCTATGAACTTATGTATGGAAATGGTATAATCAGTATTTGAAACAGAAGTCAGTATCAGTAATACCATCAATTGATATTTTGTATTATTTTACAGCTTTGATCATGTACTTTTAAATGAAGAAACAAATAGATAGACAATATTGATATCTCATTTTACCCTCATGCAATTTTTTTTCCTAGTGTATTTTCTTTTGAACAAAGGAACAAGACAAAGATGAAAGATTGATAAAGATTTGGTATCCGATTGCTAAATGGAATTACTCTTTTTAGAAATTAAATATTCTTGTCAGGTTCCGGGGTTGGAACATTCCACTTTCTTTACGTGACAGGTTTGAGCGAATAATGTCTACAACACTGGCCATGTAATTCTTCTGGCAATTTTCTAAGGGTTCAACAAATAAAACGGCACAGAGATTATTCAATATTTAACATGTTTGCATAAAAATTGGCTTTAACATGCTTTGAAAGAGGGTTTAAAACAGGTATGGGCATGAACGCATAGCCCCACTACTGCCTCTGAAGACAACTCCAATTTTTTCTCATATAAAGAGTGGTAGTCACACATATAGGTCTTCCCGACTTGCTAAAAGCTATCCATCATTGTAATTCATATAATTATTATGGCAGGGAAGATGAGCATGTTGGGGATCTTTGGATTTATAGCATAAACAGAAAACAACTGTCACTTTTGAAAGTACGGTTCTGTTTGAAAAGAAAGACAGGAAATAAAGTCTTAAAACCATTACCACTTCTCACGTCACAAAGAGAGGACATTGCTAGAGGTAAATACAATGGAATTTTATTTATTTACAGAATAAAAATCAGATTACCTTTGGACTGTTTGACTATTCTAACATTAGCCTGAAAGCGGTAGTCAGGATTTAACACTGCTATCCAGAAGGTTCTCAGATATTTGTTTTTTTTTTTGTTCTTTAACTTTCTTGTATCTTAGACAAAGGGCCTTATGGTTGCCTGTCTATTCCACACAAAACCTCATGCCCTTATATTTTTTAAAGTAAATTTGGAAAGTGGGATAGAAAGGAATATTTTTTTTAATTCCAGAAGGAAATAGTTAAATAGTTAAAAATAGAAAAAAAACATTGTTCTGTAAATGCAATTCCAATGTCTACATTTGCTTTTGCAAATGACATTGGCAATAAGCTTTTTTGCTGTCTATAAAAGAGAGTGTACTTTATAAGGATTTGAAGATGTGACATATCTACAGATAGTAGCTAAAGCTTTTTTATTTTTTCAACCTGATGGAGAGTATGTCGCAAATAGGAAAAATTGCATTATTTGAAATAATGAAGTCTAAAAATTGAAAAGGGGAATATATATATATATATATATATATATAATCAATTTCTCAAAGCAAAGACAGAAAGCAACTCCAGCTTGTGTCAAGTTTGATCATGTTTTTAGCTCACATCTATAAGTCCATCTTCATGTGGCATGTCAATCATAAAGTTTATCTATATTACAAAAGGCAACTTTGATTTCTTTCTCCGCTATCTCCTCAAAAACTACTTAATGCACAGTGATTAAGTTCACTGAATTTTCATCTGTCAAGAGCAATGTCCCTCGGTTACAAAAAAAAAAGTTAAAGAAAAGTTTTGGATTTGGGCTAAAAAATGCATTGGAAAGTTCATTTTAAAATAAATTATTAATATGTAAAAAACGTATTATCTTACGTAATGTTGTGAAGAACTGAAAAAATTAAATGAAATTTGGCCGCCTCCAACTGTAAAGACAAAAGCGACATGGAAACATTGTTGCCTTTTCTTTTGTGGCAGTGGTTGTGAATGTAAATACTTCTGCTTCTTTTGAAAGCATTTCGTACTTCTACACTGTTTAATGTCTAAGATATTGACCAGATCCACTAATTGTCAACAAGGAACAATAGAAATTTTTAATTTTTCTGGCATGAGTAATGCAGATTATGACTAAATTTAGATTTAGAATAATACTATTATGAGCATCAGCAATATGTATCAGGCTAACCCAGTCAATTTAAAAAAAAATCAGGGCTTGAATTTTTTTTTCCCTCTAAATATTGTCTGGTCAGTTGCACTTTCTTTTGAAGAGCTCTTTTTCACCACATCAGATCGAGCACTACATTTATATAAAATGGGCATCTCTCGGTGGCGAGAGAAACCAAAAAGAGGGCTGTTTTAAAGTTTGCACCCAAAATTAGTTTATTTTCTTGCTTGAGATCTCTCCTTCATTTAATGAATGTCTACATTAAAATGTGTGTAGAATTCTTATGTCTCAAAGTTCTATATATTTTAAAACTGCACTATGAATGGCATCTGTTATGTTGTAAATTTGCTTTTCTTTAATTTATGGCTCTGGAGGAGATATATCTGATTTTAAAATAAATAATTATTTTTGTAAATATAAATACTGTAGAGACCTATATAAAAACCATGTTATTTTTTTAATAGCCTTTAAAAGTGAACAGATTCAAGAATTAAATGAAATTTGACCTATTCTAGCTAAAGGCAAAAGTTTCATGGAAAAATGTCGTACTTTGCAGGAAAGTAGTAATAATTTGATTAATCAATAGTTTGAGAACAATAATATTGCCATCATTGCCTTTTCCTCTGGATTTTGGGTTGGAAATGTAATCATTTCTGCTTCTTTTGCAACATCTGCACATTTTTTTACATCTTAGATATCGACCAGATCCATTAATTATCAATAAGGAACAGTAGAATCATTCAATTTAAGCTCCTATGTTAATTTGTCTCGTATGAGTTATAAAGATTGTGACTACATCTATAATAATTATGAGCTTCAGCAATCCATAGTAACTAAATATTTTTTTAAATAAAGGGATGTTAAAATTTTCTTTTCCGTAATATTGCCTGAGCAGTTCCACTTTTTATTGAAGAGCATTTTTCTCTACGTTACATTTGTAATGGATCATCTTGGTGAAGAGAGGGATGCTTTTTTTTGCTTGAGATTTCTCCTTCATGATTCGTAAAAAGATTCTATATATTTTAAAACTGTAATATGAGTGGCTCTAGAGAAGATATTATCTGTTATTGCAAAATTTTTATTTCATTATTGTAGTAGTCTTCCCCACCTGTTCATTGTTGTAAAGTTTATGTTTCTTCAGTGCAGTGGTATGGCTCTGGATAATATAAACTTTTTTTTTTTTTTTTGAGAAGTTTGAAGTCATATTTCCAACACATGACCATGCTTGTCATTCATATAGTGATATACCAATCCCATCTGGACAGTTTTTTGGCACTGACCAACTTGATTTCCTTAACAATACTCATCCGTGTATTGCTATTAGTCATTCATGTAAAATACACATTATGAGCAATATGAAATGATTTGTCAATAATTCAAGACGATCTCTATGAAAAAACCATGAATAAAACACTTATTTGAAAATCGGATAAAAAACAAAACAAAAAAAGTTATAGCATTTCAAAGATTTAATAGAATCTTGAGCATGAAAGAGCAACTTATGCTGGAATTACAGAAAATATAATAGTAACAGAGAATCAAGTTTAATCAAGTTTAATTACTAGTGGCAATACATGTCATCATTGTTTATTGTATTTCATATTAAATGAAAGCATGATTTTGGTGATGTGAATTATACTAAATAGCGCATTTATTATGAAAGTAAAGCTTTGAAAGAGGTGATAAAATTAACACTGTCTAAAGTGTCTTAGTTACATTCTAATGATAGCATCTACCGGCTGAATGGTTGAGAAAGTGAATTATATATCAACTAGGAGGGGACACTGATAGAAGAATTCCTGTATAATTTCACTATGTTTATATATATATATATTGTATTTTTGTACTGTGAATGCGTTATTGTCATTGCTACATACTAACCAAAAGGTCATTTTACGTGTAGTTTGCATAAAAGTTTCAATTCAGTTTGCAAATGTCAATTAATATGGAATGTTTTATGTATTATGTCACTGCTATCCTCCTTGTTCTTTAAAAAATAAATACTCAATTGTAATAAAAGTGAAAGAGCAGATTATCTTACTTCAAACCTGACTGCCTTCTACTGTTCAGGGGCATGATATTTATACTTTATCTCCTACATTACATTGTGTATATAACATTAATATTAAATGAATGAAACATCATTCTAAAGTATGTAATACAGAAAGTAGTAAGATAAAATGAATCTCTCCTGATCTTTAACCTATAGTACAGGCATTTCAATTTCAAAGTGGAATGCCATATACTCGTCTCCAAACTATCATTATACATCAAAATTAGGGGCCGTCAGTTGCATGGGTTTGTCTCTCTTGAAGATTGTAAATTACAATTCAAAATGTTAATACAATATACAATAAAAAATTCAGGTGTTTATGGTATGAAATAAACAAATTCACATATGTATGTATGTATATATATATTATTAAGCTAGATGCATGAAAGGGCTTAAGTCAAAATTGGCATAAATACACATATATTATTAAGCTAGACGCATCCATATTTCTATATAATATATGATACAGAGTAAGTTTACAGACATGGAGCGCATTAGATTAGATTGGTTTGGTCATCTCACACTGATGTAGGATTTCATAAAACTAGCCAGACCCAGGGTTTGATTAATATTATATAGGAAACTGAATAAATATACCCAACTATTTGAGGTGTGTGATTTATTTAAATATGATTCAGTGGTGAATACTTCAGACATTCTTCTTTAAATGCAGTACTTGTCTCATGATGTAGATTCGAGTCAAAGCCACAACACACTGTAAAGGTCTTTGGAAATATTTGATATTGACTAGTTTTCTTAAAAAGTTGCTGTTCAGAAGGGATTTAATAATGCATATAGAATCTCAGTGAAGAAATCTTAAGATGATCTGTTATAAAAAATTAATTGATGTAAAAATAAAACCTTGGTAAAAAGTCACGATATACAGATAAAGTTTGAAATAAAAAACATTTTTCTTTATATGAATACATATATTTTAAGTGCTTAAAAATTGCATAAATATACCTCTTAGTTTGAGCGAGAGAAAGAAATATGAAGAGATAGAATGGGAGAGGAAGGATTGAAAGCTAGAAAGAGAGAAGTTCCTGAGCCTATAACTCAACTTTTATGGACCCTAACCATTACAAAGAGTAAAAGGTTGTTCCAGCACCCATGAAAAGTGTTTTTTGTAAATTCCAAATTCAAACGAATTCTTTTAAATGTTCATCATCAAGTAGCTTCGAATAGGAATAGTTTGATAAACTTGACAAATTTAAATTATTTACCAGCCTTTTAAATATTATCAAATAGACAAATAAATAGGCATCCCAAAAAGAATAGTTTATAAGTTGAAAAATCCAAATTATTTATAAGCCATTTATATATTCATTATCCAGCATATTAAAATAAATGGGACTGCTTTGAATTCCTGCAAGGCAGTGCATCTTTGAACGCTCGTAGTTGGAATTCATAGCCTCCTAAGTTTGAGAGAATCTTTCATAGATTCAGAGTCGTCCTGCGACTCGCGAATATTAGCTAAATCTCACAATTTCCCGAAAGTTCAGCAAATCTCACAGATCAGATTTTCATTTAGTTTCTTTGCTTCACACTTCCTTTAGAATTTTTTTTATGCCTGTCTATTCAAGAGAGAACGCACTGAGCATTTGGATGTAGAACTGCAACCTCACTTGTCGGAATTACCTCCCCATTCATCTCAGCGGGAGTATCCTCTCCTCCTTGAGTTGGATAAGTTGACCAGGGTCTGGCAGTTCCTGAGCTAGTTAGACTGTGGAGCTCCACAGCAATTGTCGTCTTGTTTTCCGTTTCCCCAGTTTGAGTTGGCACTATTCACCGTTGACAGATCCCTGGCGTGGTGGATCCTGTTGAAAACTCATCCTTCATCAGCAACAGCAGGTGTTGTTACGTTGGTGCCCCTGCTTGCGGTGGTTGAGATACATGAATGCAAGTTTTCTGGTTTCTCCTGCTGCAATTTGTGGTTTGGTCCTTTCACTCGATCCTCCATCTGAAAAAAGATTAACAATTGGACTGTTCTTACAAGAAAAATATGACAAGGGAAGAATGAACCAGAGTTGATTGTCTTATTCTTACCACAATATCCTTCAGTAGAGAATTAAATTGCTTTGAGTTTTTCAAGACATAAGGGTGCAAAAACAGAAGTGTTACTGCATATCTTGTTACAGTTCTTGAATCGCTGTGAGGTAAAAACAGAAGTGTTACTGCATATCTTGTTACAGTTCTTGAATCGCTGTGAGGTAAAAATTTCAATGGAAATTCAGTTGAGCCCCATAAGGATTAAGACAGAAGCTCGTATGGGATTTGATCTAATCCCTAATTACAGACTTGAATCTTCAGAAAGGCTGGCAAGTGATTAAGACAGAAGCTCGTATGGGATTTGATCTAATCCCTAATTACAGACTTGAATCCTAACAAAGACTGTCAAGTGATTAAGACAGAAGCTCGTATGGGATTTGATCTAATCCCTAATTACAGACTTGAATCCTAACAAAGACTGTCAAGTGATTAAGACAGAAGCTCGTATGGGATTTGATCTAATCCCTAATTACAGACTTGAATCTTCAGAAAGGCTGGCAAGTGATTTGCTGCTTAGGCTATATGATATAAAAAAAAAGTGAAACGCAGAATATCTTTGATATTCCTGGGAGATGTACAAGAGGAGAAGTATGGTTTTATTAAAGGTTGTACCATAACTTGTACCTGGCACTGACCTCAGCTATTTGCTTTCCGAGCTGTAAATTCTCATTTAGATTCTTCTGGCGCCTTTTGTCATATTCGCAATGGTACTAGATCATGTAGAGATCAATGGCTTCTTTCGGCTAATTATACCGGTATCTCGAACTACTTTACAAGAAACGAAACAATACATGTAAATAAAGTAAGAGCCTGGCTGGGGAAGCTTTAACTTTTTAGTGTTAGTTAATTTTTCTTTAGTATGTTTGACAGGAGCACCTGCTAAACACAGAAGCAACTGCTAAACACCCAACAGTAGATCATCGTCACTGCCACGTCTTATTTATTATTATTATTATTATTGTTATTTTTTTTTTTTTAATTGCTGTGTATCATAGATTTTCCACACCGTTATCATTTTCGGTTTAGTCGTTTTATATCAGCAGTCTGTCTCTCTCTCATCAGCAGTCTCCAGATAAATGCGTATCTATAAAAAAAAAATAACCAATTACTTCCCTTTTTACGTTACAAAAAAATACCACGTTGCTTCCCTTGATTGCCCAGACCTTGTGGGTGAGGAGACGTTTATTGTTTCAGATCTTGGAATCTTGAAAAAAAAAACAGATTAGATTTAGATTTTGAGACGGTAATGATGAAATCGCATGGTAATTTGTAGGGCTGGACTAGGTCTAGAAATAGATAAATCTATGTCCGACACACACAGGATACTTGCAACTCGGAACAAGCAGGGGGAGAGCAACAATTAAAGCTTGCAGGGGTTGCAAACAGACATAACGCTTTGCCGCGTGATAACCGAGAGCCATTCCTACACTAAATATCACTACCGATCTCAAAGTTTAGAGCTTTATATTATTGATAACATAGTGTAAAGAAAAATTCGTGTGTTCAGCCGTAGCGTGTTTTAATCCGGAGACTGCTGTGTAAACAATGTTTGCAAAAACAAAACATGAGCTCAATGATTTTCTGTCATAACGGTGTCCGCCAGCAAGGAGCGCCGGGTAGCTGTGGGGTAAGTGACTCGCCTAGATATCCAGTGAACGTGATGTCTTCGCGGGTTCGAACCCAACATCTATCTGGTTGGTGAGGTTGGGGCCTTCACCCTTTTTAGTTCCGCCCTGCCTCTGAGACGGGAGGGGCGTTTTGCTAAAACTTACTGTATTGTAAAATACGCAAAGAGAATTTACTGCTGAACGCAAAGAGAATTGACTAATGATGTAAATAAAAAATGATTTAATCGAAGCAATTAAAACAAATTTAAATAGCGTAAAGTACATTTTTTTTTTCAATAAATAGTAGAAGAAGTAAATTTTTAAAAAATTGCGTGAAGAAGTCTTTAATCAAATATCACAAAGAAGCAAATGAAAATAATGTTAAAAGTTTAAAGATTGGTGGCATATTTGCGTCTTCAGAATGTAAGAATTTTTTTTTTAAGCGCCAGCTCAGTCAGTAGATTGCTCGGAAGACGATATGGGGGTCCCCGGTTCGAGACCTTGGTCCTTGTTGAATTATCTAGTAGAGTTAAGACATAGGATCTCGCTCTTCACTAAACCATTGAGACAAAAGGGAGCGGGTTTGATCCACACCACCCATTAGGTTATTGATGTGGGGCCTCACCCTTGATCCCCACACCACCCATTAGGTTATTGATGTGGGGGCCTCACCCTTGATCCCCACACCACCCATTAGGTTATTGATGTGGGGGCCTCACCCTTGATCCCCACACCACCCATTAGGTTATTGATGTGGGGGCCTCACCCTTGATCCCCACACCACCCATTAGGTTATTGATGTGGGGGCCTCACCCTTGATCCCCACACCACCCATTAGGTTATTGATGTGGGGGCCTCACCCTTGATCCCCACACCACCCATTAGGTTATTGATGTGGGGGCCTCACCCTTGATCCCCACACCACCCATTAGGTTATTGATTTGGGGCCTCACCCTGCCCGCGACGGGGACATTTTACGACTCAGACTCGCCTGCGATAAACAAAGTATTGTTTTTTTTTTTCTTTAAGGCAAGATGTGTTTTTATTTCTCAGAAAATTCATAATCATCATTACCTCCACTAGGAAAAATATGGTGTCACTACTGCAATTGCGGACTCGTTGTTATTACTTTAGCACTACATATTATTCCGTTATGTTGAATTGAAGTAAACCATTTTAATTTTCAAATTTAAAAATTAGTGACCTGTTTAGGAACCTTCGCATATTTGGGTGTATTGATTAGGTCCGGGCAAACTCAGTCAGTACACTGCTCGGGTGGGGATAGTAGTAGGAGCGTCAAGCAAAACAAATTCATTAATTAACGAGATGTGTGGTTTTGCAGACACGGCTTCAAATAGATTTCTCTTATACATTCTTCATGATCATGACCTCACAGAAATTCATTTATGAGTTAAAAACCTGCTGAACATCATGAAGCAGTGTGGCTCTTTGGCTTGCAAAAGTTTTGTCCGCCAACTTTTGAAACAGTAACGGTGAACTCGGAGTTTAATCTTTTATGTAAAGAAAATGTCGTTGATGTTTATACAACCAATCTGATTTATTCAGCAAGTCAAAAGGAAAATGTATCGATTCCCCAGACCTGCATCGAGGCAAGTGTTTATAGTTAACACAATCATGAGACTTTTAGTTTCAATATGTCTGCGCTAACGCTGATTTGTTTTGTCAGCTTCGCATTTTCTTTGTGTGTGTGTGTGTGTGTGAGAGAGAGAGAGAGAGAGAGAGAGAGAGAGAGAGAGAGAGAGAGAGAGAGATGCGCTTTATGGTAGAACAAAAGAGAGAGTGTTTTCTGAAGTCAAAGATTTCACTTTAATTTTTTTTTTTTAAAGTGTTGAAAAAAAAAAGCGACAAAAAAGTAACAAGTACGCTGAAATAAAATACAAAAATGCTAAAATATGACTTGTATTTCCTGAAAACAATATACCAAAATTATTTTATTTTTATTTTTCAAATATAATCTTCAATCATGTTTTTTGACAAAATTCTCAAGTTTTTAATTAATAAACAGCCAAAGTCTTCAGTTATACAACTCTCATGAGAAGCTTAAAGTAAAACATCGTGTTCAAAACGCTTATTAAAATTCAATAAGGCTTTTCAACTTCCCCCATTTTTCCCATCTTGGAATTCTTCTAATACAAAGTTTCTCTAGGGAAGATTTGAAATCTTGATACCTGAACTTTTATTTTTTGTTGAAAAAATATTTGTAGGTGCATTTATACATTGAAGCATATCTTATTAAAAACAAAAAAATTACTTCTTCTTCCTGCTATTCTTATTTTTCTGCACTATTTCTTCTCATTCCTTACTGTTGAAATTAATGAAGATTATCTGAACTCTGAAATTATACATCCTCCTCTCTACTTACCATGCCAACTTCCATCATACTTGGCTCCTGGTGCAGTAGGATAGACTCTGTGGTGAAGTGACCCTCAAGGGATTCCCCCAGTTGACCTATGGTGCGAATGATGATAGCCCTTGACCTTTTAACAGTTGCCTAGGTACCAACCAATAATGAAGTACATATACTTCTTTCCATGGAGTTTCTCCTCATACGCCTGGGAAGATCAAAAGAGTAAGAATGCAATGATACAGTGACATCCTTGACAGAGTGATCTTTTATTAGATTTTTATAACGACTGACACATTGATTGAATGCTCTACATTAGAATCCGCTTGAACTCAACACCGCACTGAGGTCCCGTTTTTTTTCCTTCCTTGTTTAAGTAACTGATTTTTCTTATAAAGTCAACGGCCTGGGGACATTTTCGCTGAAAGTCAACACCTCGTGTTGGGTGAGAAAAGATGAAGCCCATGAAATAAAAGCGGGGATGCTTCGGCGGGATAGAGCTCTGTGTTTGTAAACGCAATGCAGCCAGTCACTGTGTAATAATACATGTGGCATGCTTAATTAACAAGGCTTAGCTAAGTTAGTGTGGTCTTCCGAGGTTGTGACACTGACACAGTAACAAAGAAGGGTGAGTAGGGCGTGGGCAGAATGGAGGCTGGGTCTAGACCTAACTTAGTGTTATCGGCATCATTTGTGGCAAACAGTGCATTGTTTTCTCATTAATCAATATAGTTTTCAGAGCCTCCAATAATGCTAACCAATTTTTTTTTTAATCAGGCCATTATTTTTTTTTCTTGGGAAAACAAAACGAAAGTAAAGATGGTCTTAAGCCCATACTAAAAAAAAGTAAAGCTGAAAAAAAACAAAGCAAGAATTGTAGGTATATCTTTTTTATGCGTGTACTATATCAAGCTGTTTAGATACACCTCTTTTTAGACTTAGTGTGGTTTTATTTTTGCTTAAATAACTACAAAAGCTATAAATAACGAAAAATGGAGATCTTGCGAAGGAAGACCACTACCATAAGAAAAAAGAAACGAAAGGGTGACAACCTGTTTTTAAAACATCAATTTTTAGACTTGTTTCCTGGAAATGGATTAAGTCAACCTTGCTTTAAGTCACATTTTTTTTTGTCCCAATGTGTTGAATTAAAGCGAATTCCACTATAGTTCTTTTACAAAACGAAAGGTTTTCGTCTGTTTGCCCAACCAGCTGATCACCTTCAGACCTGGCACAGCAAAAAAGGCAAGACTCCAAACTGACCCTCTACAGTAGCGCTGCTAAGAGGTGCAAGGGGAAATTCCCTGCAGGTCTGAAAGGAAATGCTCTACAAAATACCAGATTTAGCATTCTGAGCAAACTTCTGGAGTACATATAATGTGAGTGAGTGTGAAGAGGTGGGTATAATTCAAGATACTTGTCACCCCAGCTCATTCAGTTGAGTGATTAATACAGCACTGATTTTTAGCCCTCATCATTTTCACAACTGTCGAAATAGAAATATTATAGAGATGTCTGTGTCTCAGAAAAGAGCAAAGAAAAAAAATATAAACGAACTGCGCATACAGGTTGTAAATGGCCATCTTTATCTTCTTAGCACACTGTGATCATTAACAAGAGATACAATAAAAAAAAAAAAAAAAAAAAAAAAAACACAAACTAGTGATTTAACGCTTTAAGATGACAATATACGAAACACATTTAAGGCATATGCTTCTGCATACAAATATTATGTTTCTTCAAATGCAATATACATATATATATATATATATATATATATATATATATATATATATATATATATATTAATCAATATATTATGAGGATGAAAATCAACGCTGAGAAGTCTGACGCTAAACGCCAGAAGATCAATTTCCCACCAGCAAGCGCAAAAGAACAATGGGAAGCTCTGGATAGCAAAATAGTCCTACAACTGGACAAGCTCATCGGGAAGAGCACTTTGGAGCACAAACTTACCACTTTTGGTGACATTATCTACCAGATATGTCTTAACACCTTCGGGGCTAAACAACATCAAGCCAAAAGAGAACCTAAGAAAAGTAGAAGGCAACGTGAGATGGAAACCCTGCGAAAGCAGAAGAAAAAATTAAGGAAACAAATGAAAGCAGCGACTGAAGAAGAGAAAAATTGGGCTGCAGGAACTTTGGCGAGGTTTGAAGGCGAGACACTCAGCACTGAGCAGAGCAGAATCCGCAAGGAAGAGACGAAGTCAAAAGAAAAAGAACCAGGAACGCTTCTACAAAGACCCATCTCAGTTTGAAAGAAAACTCTTCCAGCAACCAAGATCAGGTTCTCTTCCAGTACAAAAAGAACAGCTGGAGACCCACCTCAGAAAAAACATATTCTGACCCAAGTAGAGAAATACCTCTAAGTGAACCTGCAGGTCTGGTGTGGCCAGCTGCTCCCGCAGAAGAATTCAATAGCAAACCACCAAGCTTGAAAGAAATCAATGCATTAGTGCAAAAAGCAAGGGCCAAGTCAGCTCCAGACCCCAATGGCGCGCCTTATCTACTGTATAAAAGATGTCCAAACGTTCTAAAGCGGTCACACAAAATTCTCCGAGGAGCATGGAGCAATCTCAAGATCAGTGAGCAGTGGATGTCCGCTGAAGCAGCAAAACTCGACTGAAATAAATCAGTTTCGACCAATCTCGCTGTTGAATGTAGAAGGAAAGATATTCTTCTCGGTCATGGCATCCCGCTTAGCAAAATATCTCACTGAAAATGGGCACAGAAATACCTCGGTCCAGAAAGGAGGCATCCCCGGAGTTTCTGGATGCTTAGAGCATGCAACGATGATCTGGGAAGCTATTCAAAGGGCAAAATCGGAGAAACTTAACCTCGACGTCATTTGGTTGGACCTGGCAAATGCTTACGGATTGGTACCACACTAAATGATTCAGCTGGCCCTGAGGATGTACCATGTTCAGGAGGATATACAAGTCATGCTAGATGCCTATTTCAGCGGTTTCCGGATGAGATTCTCCACTAATAGCTATACCCCAGACTGGATCAACTTGGAAATTGGAATCGCCATGGGCTGTACCATGTCATGTTCGTCATGGCTATGAAGTCATCTTGAAAGCAGCAGAAGATAGCGCAGGCCCGGCTAATCTAGGTGGTGGTTGCTGCATGCCTCCTTTGAAAGCATTCATGGATGATACCACCATAATCTGTTCAAAGGAAGACGAAACACGCCGAATGCTAGAGCGCCTCGACGTCTTAATGGCATGGTGCAGGATGAAATTCAAACCAAAGAAGTCTCGTAGTCTCTCGGTAAGGAAAGGTAAGATAGATGCGACGACGATATTCACAGTGGCCAATCGCCACTTCGGATCAGCTTTCTTATCAGATCAGTGTACGATCTATTGCCCTCAAACGCAAATCTGGGGAAAGAAGGAGGACCCCAATTGTCCGCTATGCCATGGCAGGCAGACCACGGAGCATGTATTGAGCTCTTGCAAAATGGCCCTCTCACAGGGGCGATACACATGGAGGCATAATAGAGTCCTTCAGGAACTTGCCGCAAACATAAGCATGGCGAAAGGAGAGACTACCCTCCCTAATACCAACGCGTTAAGGAGAAGGAGGAGGAGGAGGGGGGGGGGTAGTAGTAGTAGTAGCAGTAGTAGCAGGAGGGAGGGTAGTAGTAGTAGTAGAAGTAGTAGTAGTAGTAGTAGAAGTAGTAGTAGTAGTAGAAGTAGTAGTAGTAGTAGTAGTAGTAGTAGTAGTAGTAGTAGTAGTAGTAGTAGTAGTAGCAGTAGCAGTAGCAGCAGCAGTAGCAGTAGTAGTAGTAGTAGTAGTAGTAGTAGTAGTAGTAGTAGTAGTAGTAGTAGTAGTAGTAGTAGTAGTAGTAGTAATGAAACTCATGACAGTAACGGCAACAACGATGATACTGAAGATGATAATAATAATGATGATGATGAATATGATGATGACGACGACGACAAACCTGCGCATGTAAAGGGTGCATATAGCGTCTGCTTCTTTTAACCTTTAGGCATTGTTAGAGCAGACAGGACTTTTTTTTTCAGCCCATCATCTCACTCACCATCAATGTTTTACTATCCTAACTGAGCCAAATAGTCAAATGATATAGCTCACTTTGGCACTTAATACTAAGGCTTAATTTTTTCGATAATAACTCGGCCTATACTTTGGGGAGCCTCTGTGTTGGTTTGTGATATTGACAATCACATGTTGAAAATCAAAGATGTGTAAAGAATCTTTACCAGGACTTAACGCCTTGCTAGACACCCTTCGAATCCTTGATCTCTTCCGACTGAGGGCCATGTTAACTAAGACAAAAGCAACTTCCGGTGATCTGAAGCCAATCCTTTATGCATGGGCTATGACCAGTACCATCTGTCTAGACAGATCGTGCTGGCTAAGACGCATCCTAAAGTTCTTACACATCTATCCATAGCGGCCTAGACCTTATAAGTTGTGTGTCAACTGCTTCACGGTTGAGAACAATGTTTACAAAACAAACTAAAGTTTGCAATTTCTTCACAGCGAAGAGGTCGTGTGTAAAGGCCAACCCCGTCTGTCACCTTATATGTTCAACATTATTGTGTTGAAGATTTACCTTGATATGCACAAAGTGGTTTCTCAGATTTATTCTGTCCTGAGTTTGCTAAGGTTACATTTTGGGCTCTACAACCTGTACTAACATCGATTAGCAGCAAATCATAGATTTGGGAAAAAAAAATATTATAGTCACAAACGAGTAAAAAAGCGTGTATTCAGTTGAAAAGAAAAAGAACAACAAAAAGAAACAGGCACAAGAAATTATATACATAAAAATTGATTATTCTCTCTTTGTAATACTGAATACTTTTTCACTGCCTCTATGTTGAAGCAAATGTAATTAAAATACGCGTCGCTTCCAGGGTTTAAATAGAAGTTAGATTTCAACCGTATCAGATTGTCTCACTCGGTCTGTGTTTGAAGTTCAACTTAAAAGCTGTGAATGTGTTCATTGTTTTCCTTACCTTTTCCGATCACCTTCTCTGTGAGCTAAAATGTTACGTCCATGCAGATCTCTACTTAGATACCGGGCAAAACGAACATTGATTCTCTGCCATTATAAAAGGAAACACTTATTGTTTTATCTTTTTCCCACGCACCGATATGAATGTCGTCAGTATCAGACAGATACTAGTCTCTAAAACATTGCTCTACATTGTTATATTTTGTTGTGTTGATCGACGTGGAGCTCAGTTGTACTATGAATCTCCGATGTTTTATGAAATCATACCTCGTATTTTTATTTTATTCATCATTTGATGTAATCCGTTCCCAAGACAGTGAGCATGTACTTCAGTTACATGATCATAAATAGAGATTCTATTGATGTAACCCGTCCTCAAAACAGTGAGCATGTACTTCAGTTACATGATCATAAATAGAGATTCTATTGATGTAACCCGTCCTCAAAACAGTGAGCATGCACTTCAGTTACATGATCATAAATAGAGATTCTATTGATGTAACCCGTCCCCAAGATAGTGAGCATGCACTTCAGTTACATGATCATAAATAGAGATTCTATTGATGTAACCCATCCTCAAAACAGTGAGCATGTACTTCAGTTACATGATCATAAATAGAGATTCTATTGATGTAACCCGTCCTCAAAACAGTGAGCATGCACTTCAGTTACATGATCATAAATAGAGATTCTATTGATGTAACCCATCCCCAAGACAGTGAGCATGCACTTAAGTTACATGATCATAAATAGAGATTCTATTGATGTAACCCGTCCTCAAAACAGTGAGCATGCACTTCAGTTACATGATCATAAATAGAGATTCTATTGATGTAACCCGTCCCCAAGACAGTGAGCATGTACTTCAGTTACATGATCATAAATAGAGATTCTATTGAGGATTAAACAATCATCCATTTTGAGTAACTCCGAAGAAAACTTTGTCATTTTCTTGTTTTCAAAATAATATATTTTATATATATATATATATATATAATTTTTCTAATATAATTGGCTTGCAGAAGGAATCCCAACAAATGCATTTTTTTTCCATTCCAAAGAAGTGTTTGACGAGTGATAGACTATAAAGGGCCCCATGGCATTAAATCTTCCTAGTTTTACTTTTACTACTAATGTTAACTTGGAAATACTTTCAATGGATGGAGTGTTTTCATGGAGTGATTTGTGTGTTTGTTCAAGAAATACCTTTCGTAAAAGAGCGTGATTAAAAAAAAAAAAAATAAGAATAAAAAAAAATTAGACAACATCCAAAAATGGATGAAGGTTTCAGCCCTGAACCTCCACACACTCAGAGACAATTTATATGATTTCTTATTTTTCAAAAATAAATAACATGGAGGTGTATTATAAGAAAAGCTTTCCAAAAAAAAAAAAAAAAAATAACAAGAACAAAAAAAACAACAAAAGGGGGTGAAGGTTTTCAGCCACGATCCTCCGCCATATAGGCACTCTCGGTATCGCCTACTCATCCAACACCACATTGACGAAGTACCCTAGTCGCCGGTACCTCTGAGGAGGTTGTGGTTCTCACACACCCAATCCGACAAAACTTCCCTCCCAGCATCTATTCTCCAATATATAACGAGTGTATTATGGGAGGAGCCACACCAGACCCAAGGCATACATGACGACTGGCGCGCGCCGTCATAGCGTGTGGACCTTGACCGTTTTACGGGTCTTAACACCGTCAGGGATTAGAGCTAGTTCTTGGTTCGTTACCTTGCCAAGCTTACAACCTAATAACAATTGGAGGGCTTTATATAGTAACCTATTGGGAAGTCCAATTTAATGCCGTTTACTAAGTTTGCATTTTGGTGGAATGTACTAATTAATTTAATTGATTAAGTTGGTTAGAGCTGTTAAATTTGACAGAATTGGAAAGACATTTTGTTTATCTCAATTAAAAAAATGGCTTTGTGACATTTACTTATGATTTCTCCATAACAAAAATTTCACCCTCTTTAACGTTGCTGCTACAGACAAGTAATAATGGCCTCTGTTGTGTTTACATCAGTGAACTTGTTTACAACATGAACGAACCACTGAGTACTAGTCAGTCTGTCTCCCTCCCTCGCCGGGATATTGGCAAATTGAGAAAGGTTGCTTTCTTTCATCTTTTCCAACTAAATATCTATTTCTGTATGTCTGTAAACTTTTTCGAGAGTTGACCTTCACACAAATACAAACAAAGTGTTACAGAAACAAGGTTAACACGCCAACATTGTTTCCATCTTTCCACAGGCCAAACACAATTGAATCATAACGATGGCGGCCTTGTTTTCAAGACAGCTCCTTGTTTCAACATTACGTTGTCATTCTCAGATTCTCTTTCCAACCACTTTGTCTTTTATGAAGCCTCTTAGTCTGGAGAGAATATTAAAATTCTCGTATTTTACTTATCACATTGCCAAGTCCCTTTGCCCTCTTTTTTTCACTGATATCTTCTACATCACCGTATTGAAGAAGGAGAAGAAGAAAGAGTGAAAAACAACAACAACAACAACAACAAAAGCAATTCCAGAAAAAACGTGTGTAAAGACGATCCTTACACACATGAGATAGATAAACTAGATATGGGATCATCAGGACAACGCCCTCCCCCTCCGACCTACTCCTGAAATCTCCATATCTACTCAACTGACAATTATTCTTCTCCGCATAGTTCCTCAATCATATTTTACTTCATCCCTTTTTGCTTTTCCTCTCTTTATATCAGAAGAAAATCACCCCATTTTCTTCTTTGTGACCCCTCTTCTTTCTTCCACCTCATGTCCTAAGGTCCTTTAAATCCCCATTGTCCATCCTAATTCCCATTCCACTTTATGATTCACCTCAGTTTTATCTATAATGTGTAGATACATAAAATAAACACACACAAACATTTCGATCAAGATACCTGTCTAAAACACACAAACATTTCGATCAAAATACCTGTCTAAAACACACAAACATTTCGATCAAGATACCTGTCTAAAAACCGCTTTATATGATTGTCTGACCATCTATATATTTCCCCAACCCCTCTCTCTTTATCTTTCTGTCTCTAAAAGCAAAAAGTGCTATGTCCCATCTCTGCATCTTTTACTCTCTGTCAACAATTTCGTTTGTCATAGGGCCAATTGAAAAACTACATTGATGGAATGATCCAGGTGAAAATATGAGGTCAAGTTACCAGGGCTCCAGTGGAAATTTATTGCATCGTTTAGTAAAATTATCAGCTACAATTGTAGAGTCAAGACTCGTTTTCAGAATTAATTTAGTACAAAGCTTCAAAATGTTTTGAAAAACTCATACTGAATGCTAAAAAAAGAAGGATATTAGTTTCACAGACCATTCTAATTCATTTATTTAATCAACTTCCTACTTAATTTCAACATTAATCAGCCTGTCACATAATCATCTTTTGATTTTGAAAACAAAAATTACAATACAGAAAATAATTACTCTGTGATTATATAAGCGGGAGGGCTATAGAGTTGAAGAAAACAATCAATGAAAAAAAGTGTAATCTAATCTCACCTTTCGGTTATCTCATTTATTGCAAAGTTTGACTTTTCTTTTCCAAAGTTGTTGAACACTATAAACTCCACCTCTTTTCATGGGGGTTTGATCTCTACAAGCCAGTTCATGTTTACCTCCTGAAATTAATTAAAAAAAAAAGTCTATAAATTGCAATCATAACAGACTAAATTGGTGTAAGGAAGGTTATAATAATCATTTTCATTCCATGTTTAGCTTTTGCCTTTTTATTTTTAGAAAACTTATCCATCCAATTAACACCATTAACCACAGCTATATATAGTTCTAGATTCTCAATATGATTTCATAAAAGTGGTAGTGTTTCCTAAACTATGTCACTCTTTTTTTTTCAATGCTTTTTACAGATATATGATTGTGTAAATGATATGACATTCAATGGGTTATCATGCAAAGATTCCCAATTTTTTATGAAGAACATGGAGAGTCCGTTTCTTGGCTTGAGCTAATGTTAGCACTTATTAGATGGGATATAGTTGTATAAGTTACAGGGATATCAACTCAAAATCTTGAAAACCATTGAACCTTTTACAGAAGCACACAATATGCCAAAAATAAAAACCAGTGCGTGCAGGGGAGCAAAATATTAGAGCGTAATACAATTACACAAGACTATCCATTTCTTATATTATATGTCTCAAACATTAAAAAAGGAAAAAATCTGAGAAAAGCAAACACCAAAAAAAAAAAAAAAAAAAAAAAATATGGAAGACCACAGAAACACGGAAGCGATCGATGGCTGAACCTCAGAAAAGGCAAAACCCACTGAACTCTGCGGATCCGCGGAAAATTGAGATTCCTGCTTTTAGTAAAATTCTCAGCTACAATTGTAGAGTCATGACTTGTTTCCAGAGTTTGTTTAGTCCACAACTTCAAAATATTTTCACTCACTCATACAGTATTCTAGACCAGAATGATATTAGTTTTGCAGACCATCCTAATTCACTTATTTAATCAAATTACAACTTAATGTCAATATTGACCAGTCTGTGACATAATCTTCTTTTAGTTTTGATGTCGTATCAAAACAAAAATGTCAATACAGTGAATAAATACAATGTTATTATACAGACGTTAGGGCTATAGAGTTGAAGAAAACCACCAATGAAGAACAATTGTAACCCAAGCTCACTTGAATTTTTTTTTTCCAGAAGGGGGTCGTATGTAAAGGCCAACCACATCTGTGGTCACTTCATATCTTCGACCTTGTTGTGTTGAAGATTTAACTTTATATGCACAAAGTGCTTTCTCAGATTTATTCTGTCATGAGTTTGCTAAGGTTACATTTTGGGCTCTAAAACCTGTACAAACATCGATTAGGAGCAAATCATAGATTTGGAAAAAAATATTATAGTCACAAACGAGTAAAAAAGCGTGTATTCAGTTGAAATGAAATCGAACAACAAAAAGAAACAGGCTAAAGAAATTATATACCTAAAAATTGATTATTCTCCCTTTGTAACACTGAATACTTTTTCACGCCTCTATGTTGAAGCAAATATAATTAAAATACGCGTCGCTTCCAGGGTTTAAATAGAAGTTTAGATTTCAACCGTATCAGATTGTCTCACTTGGTCTGTGTTTGAAGTTCAACTTAAAAGCTGTGAATGTGTTCATTGTTTTCCTTGCCTTTTCCGATCACCTACTCTGTGAGCTAAAATGTTACGTCCATGCACATCTCTACTTTGTCGTTGTCATCATAACCATCATCATCATTATTATTATTATTATTATTATTATTATTATTATTATTATTATTATTATTATTATTATTATTATTATCATCTTCATCATCATTGATATTATTATTATTATTATTATTATTCTTGTTGTTGTTATTATTATTATCATCATCACTATTATTAATACGATCATTTTCACCCCCATCATCAGTTTGAAGGTTCTTCCAGTCCCCTAAGTTTTCCAAGTATTTTAGCAATAAATTTAGGCTTCAAACAGCATAGAAGCACGCAGGTTAGCATAGTAGGCTGAACGTTGGGGAAAAGTATTGAAGCCATTGTACTGCATTAGGACGAATTGGTTTTTGCTTAGCATCCATCTCATTTTAAAAACGGGACATAGAGGCTCGTCACTAGTTCTGTGCAGAGGGAATCCCAACAACCGCATTTTTTCCCCATTCCAAAGAAGCGTTTGACGAGTGATAGCCAATAGAGGGCCCCATGGCATTAAATCTTCCTAGTTTTACTTTTACTACTAAAGTTAACCTGGAAATACTTTCAATGGATGGAGGGTTTTCATGGAGTGATTTGCGAGTTGTCCAAGAAATACCTTTCGTAAAAGAGCGTGATTAAACAAAAAACAAAAAAAAAACACCAACAACAAAAGGGGGTGAAGGTTTTCAGCCACGATCCTCCGCCATATAGGCACTCTCGGTATCGCCTACTCATCCAACACCACATTGACGAAGTACCCTAGTCGCCGGTACCTCTGAGGAGGTTGTGGTTCTCACACACCCAATCCGACAAAACTTCCCTCCCAGCATCTATTCTCCAATATATAACGAGTGTATTATGGGAGGAGCCACACCAGACCCAAGGCATACATGACGACTGGCGCGCGCCGTCATAGCGTGTGGACCTTGACCGTTTTACGGGTCTTAACACCGTCAGGGATTAGAGCTAGTTCTTGGTTCGTTACCTTGCCAAGCTTACAACCTAATAACAATTGGAGGGCTTTATATAGTAACCTATTGGGAAGTCCAATTTAATGCAGTTTACTTAGTTTGCATTTTGGTGGAATGTACAAATTAATGTCATTGAATAAGTTGGTTAGAGCTGTCAAATTTGACAAAATTGGAAAGACATTTTGTTTATCTCAATTAAAAAAATGCTTTTTTGACATCTACTCATGATTTGTTCATAACAAAAAACTTCACCCTCTTTAACTTAGCTGCCACAGACAAGTAACAATGGCCGCCATTGTGTTTACATAAGTGAACTTGTTTACAACATGAACGAACTACTGAGTACTAGTCACGTTGTCTCCCACCTCGCCCCGATATTGGAAAAGTAAGAAAGGTTGCTTCTTCTATCTTTTCCAACTAAATATCTAGTTCTGTAGCCTATGTCTGCAAATGTTCTCACGAGTTGGCCCTAACACAAAGATAAAGAAAGTGTTTGCTCCCAGTTTCAACTTCACCTTGTTAATTTAAAATTCTCTTTGCAACCATTTTATCTTTTAGGAGGCCTCAAAAAGACAGGTCTCTTAATCTCAAGAGAAACTGAAGATCCAAATTCTTTACTACTCACATTGCCAAGCCACTTTGATCTCTTTTTCTCGCAGATATATGTTCTACATCCCCGTATTGAAAGAGGAGAAGAAGATAAAGAAAAAAAAAACAAAAAACAACAAAACTAAAGCAGTTCGAGAAAAGGCATGAGTGTAAAGACGACTGTTTCACATAATAATAGATACACTAGATGTGGGACTCTCGTGTTAACTCCCTCCCCCTCCGACCTACTCCTGATATCTCCATATCCTCAACTGACATTCATTGCTCACCGCAAGTTCCTCGATCGCCGTTTACTTCACCCCTTGATCTTTCATGCTTTTCCTCTCTTGATATCAGAAGAAAATCACTACATTTTTCTCCCTGAAATATACATCAAAAGCGACAACCATCTCTAAATCCCTGCTGACAAAACAAACAACTATTAAAATCTCAATAAAGAGCAATACGAAAACCTCATGACTAAAAGTATACAGAAAGAATAGAAGAAATCTAACGATACGGTACCAGCACAAATCATAATGGAGCACAAAAACATTGCAGAGAGACTTGAACTCAGTGACAGAATTAATATTACAGCGAAGAGAGAAGCATTTATTACCCTCAAGGATCACAAGCCAAGTTTTAAAAATAACCCAAGCTGCACACTCATAAACCCTTCCAAGCCTGAGCTCGGAAGAATCAGCAAGCAAATTAGAGAGAAAATTGTTCTCGGTATCAAATCAAAGACAAACATCAACCAGAGAAAAAATACAAAAGATGTAACAGACTGGTTCAACAACATTGACTAGGAGAAAAGCCACACAATGATCTGCTAAGACATATGTGATTTCTATCCATCCATATCGGACGAGCTCCTTCAAAATGCACTACAACTTGCTTCAAAATCTTCGGTGAACACGGATGATCAAGCCAACACAATCAAACACTTCAAGAAAACAATATTATACACGGACGGAAACCCATGGTGTAAAAAAAAAAAATCTTCAAACTTCAATGTAACCATGGGAAGTTTTGACGGCGCCAAAATATGCAAGCTAGTACTAGGATTATTCCTCCTTTCACAACTACGACATCTCGACATCACCATAGGACTTTACCGAGACGACGGTCTTGCCACCACAGACTCCCAAGACTGTCAGAAAGATCAAACAAGAAATATGCAAGATCTTCAAAAATAATGGGCTAAATATAATAGCCGAGGCAAACAAAAAAGGTGGTAAACTTCCTTGAAGGGACTGGAATTTTTATCTCTTACAGGCAAGATAGAAGGTACAAGAAGCAGAGGTACACAAAGGATTACATTTCTTGATAGCTTGAGCTCTTTTGTGACAGGAAACAACAAAGACAACATAGCCTTACTGCGGATGACGGTAGATAGGGACAGGTGGAGAATCATGATCGCCGATGTCTGTTCCAGACAGGGCATTTGAGAAGAAGAAGAAACTTCCTTGACGTAACCCTTGACCTTAGCACGTGAATGCACCAACCATACAAAAAACAAACAAAAACAAAAAAAATAAACAAGAAACCAAACAGCATCAACAACTACACCCACCGCGATAGTAATTACCCACCCCCCCATCATTAGAAACCTGTCTAACAATTCCGCTAATGCTGATATCTTCAATGAAGCAGCAAAACCATATAATGCCGGCAGCGCTTAAAATAGAACGGGCACAGGCAGAAATTAGAGTACATAAAAACCAAACAGGTAGGATCTTTTACTCCTATTATATATTTGCTTCTTTCGAAGCAATTTCACTAACTCGTCATTCCTGACGTTTTGTTTTGACTGCCACGTGTGGACTTTCTCTTTTAGCCTTGTCACTGGGACTTAGTACTAGGTCAACATTTGTTGTTGTTGCTTATTTTCCTTATTTCTCCCTTTTAAGTTAACCCTTTTTGGTGCATATCGTATTTGGGTTTGATTAAAACAGCCTGTGCTCGCCTGTTTGCCCTTTTCATCCTCGCCTATACGTCCCTATCTCTTTTTTATTTTATTTATTTGCTTTAATCTTTCCTAAGATATTTTAAAATTTTTCTTTGCTTAAAGAGCTTTGTTTTTTGTTTTTTTTTTTCATCTTTTTACGTTTTCCATGGTGAGGAGACGAGCGAGACAAAAAAAAAAAAAAAAAAAAAAAGAAGAAAAAAACTCTCTCCCTGCTTCTTCTTTTTTGTTTGTTTTTCGTTATTTTACGTTCTATTTTCTTTTGCTTTTTCTTCTCTTTTTTTTATCATTTTCTTTCCTTTTTTTTCTTTTCATGTTCAGTTCACCTTTTTATTCTTTCTCTCTCCCCCCCCCCCCCAAATACCTTTCTTTTCTTTTCTATTTTCTTTCACTTTGGTTCTCTTTTGGCTTTGATTGTCTTTTGCTTCTTGTTTGTTTAATTACAGGGATCCATTCTCCCAAATGGTCCCATTTGTTTTCTCTTACTTCGAGTGTTTGGTTTTTTGAGCGGTCAGTGACGTTTGTTTATGCTTTTCCGTGTCTTTTGCCCGAGTGTTCTTGGCTTGATTTTTTTCCCCCTTTTCTGTTGTTGATTGTTTCATGTTATTCGTCTTCTCTCGTCATTCTTGTCTCTGTGTCCACTCTGATGAGTTTCGCTCCCCCAAGCGATCCGATCCCATCCAGTGTTTCTACTGTTTTAGTTTTGGATTCTATTCAATCCTGGTTGGTTTCCGTCTGTGTCTTCTGTATGTTTCTATTTCTTTATCTGATTTTTCCTGTCCGTTCCGTTTTGAGTGGGCTTTCTTTTGTTTGTTTACTCTCCTATTTCCTTTTATTCCATATTTGGTGCGTATTACGACCTTTGTTTGACTACTTGTACTCTGTCCCCTGCCTTTGCCTATTAATTTACTCTATCAGTTCTGTGTCTATTGTTTCTTTCCTTATTTACAACTGGTTATTAAGTGGCCCTTTCTGGCCTTCTCTACTTCTGGCTCTCACATACTTGTTCCAGACCAAGTAGCGGAATCTATGTCATAATCTGTTTGTTGTGCAGCTGTCTTCTTTTTTCGCCTATTCCTTTTGGGTAGGATGTTGGTCAGAAGGGCTTTATCTATGTCCACTTTTTCCTCTGTTAGGTCTTGGGCGGCCTGATCTAAATCCTTTTTAATTTCTTGAATTCTTTTGAATGTTGTAAATATATGCGGCTCTGAGGTTTTCTCACGGTACAAGCTGCGATTTTCTGCCGGTTTAATTGGCGTGTTATTGTATAACAGCCTGTATGTAATTTCTTTGTTTCTCCTGTCGGCGAGTACTTTAAATGGCCTGACCTGTAAGGTCTTCCATTGCACTTCTTTCAGTTGCCTCGAGTTTTTTAACCAGATGCTGCTCCCTTCCCCCGAGTTGGTTCTCGCTAGGTTTCGTATCGACCTGTTGATGCTGGTTTGAAAGTTATTTTTAGGCTGTTGGAAACAGTGAGGGGTCGTGTTGTCTATCCTTTTATATTTGAGCAACCTCAATCCGTTACAATACTCGAACAGGGGGTACTTGTGTTTTTGATCTAGAGCCTCGTGGATATATTTCATCCTTAGTGATTTTATTTTTGTTTCCAGGAGGCTTAGTCTGTCCTTAAAACTTTATTTATCTCTTTCATAATTATATTTTTCGGCGGCTTAACATCGCGGTTAAATGTACTATCTGGGGTGGTTCTTTTTTTATTTTTCCCATTTTCATGGCTGTTGTTCAGTGGGTATTGATCTTTGCTCCATTTTTTTGCCATATGTCTTGAATATTCTTATGATTTCATATAGGCTTTATAGATTAGTGAGTAAGAAGATGGTGCCATCTACGTAAGCCTTTATCTTACTTTCACAGCCTCCTGATGTTTTTATTCCTCGGATATGGTGTTTTTTTCCTTATGGCTTCCAGGCCCGGTTCTAGTGTAAGTACATGTCCATACAATATCCGCAAGACGCTTGATGAGACTCAGTTGTATTGTGAAAATCGGATGCGTTTGTAAATAATTTTTAGTGCTACCTTGTATTAGTACTTCATTAATCATTTGATGTAACCAGTCCACAAAACAGTGAGCATGCACCTCAATAATTATAAATATCGATTATATTGAGGATTAAACAATCATCCAATTTAAGCAACTCCAAAGAAACTTTTCATTTTCTCATTTTCAAAATAATAAAAAAAAAATAATATTAGCGACCATTTTTGTAATACACTTGCTTTACGAGAGAATTCCCAACAACCAACTTTTTTTCAATTCCTAAAAGCTTTCGACGAATGATAGAGGGCCCAAGTTTTATTTTTACTACTGATGTTAACCTGAAAATACTTTCAATGTGTAAAACCATGCGTAAACTGTCGAAAAAGGGCGCGATTAAGAAAAAAAAATTAGTTTCAGTTTCAGCCCTGAACTCCACCATGTAGGCACTCTCAGAGTTGATTTATATGATTTCTTGTTTCAAGCACAAAATAACATGGAAAAGTAGGGTGTATTACAGGGAAAGCTTTCGTGATTTAAAAAAGAAATATATATATACACGACAATTTTTGTAATATATTTGCCTTACGGAAGAATTCCCAACAACCACACCTTTTTTCAATTCCAAATAGCTTTTGGTAGTATAAAAATCTTCCCAGTTTTACTTTTACCGTTCATCTGACAATTCTTAAAAAAAAACAAAAGGGGGTGAAGGTTTTCAGCCACGATCCTCCGCCATATAGGCACTCTCGGTATCGCCTACTCATCCAACACCACATTGACGAAGTACCCTAGTCGCCGGTACCTCTAAGGAGGTTGTGGTTCTCACACACCCAATCCGACAAAACTTCCCTCCCAGCATCTATTCTCCAATATATAACGAGTGTATTATGGGAGGAGCCACACCAGACCCAAGGCATACATGACGACTGGCGCGCGCCGTCATAGCGTGTGGACCTTGACCGTTTTACGGGTCTTAACACCGTTAGGGATTAGAGCCAGTTCTTGGTTCGTTACCTAGCCAAGCTTACAATCTATTAACAATTGGAGGTCTTTATATAGTAACCTATTGGGAAGTCCAATTTAATGCAGTTTACTTAGTTTGCATTTTGGTGGAATGTACTAATTAATTTAATTCATTAAGTTGGTTAGAGCTGTTAAATTTAACTAAAACGGGAAGACATTTTGTTTATCTCAATTAAAAAAAATGGTTTTGTGACATTTACTCATGATTTGTTCATAACAAAAAGTTTCACCCTCTTTAGCGTTGCTGCAAAAGTAACAATGGCCGCCATTGTGTTTACATCAGTGAACTTGTTCACAACATGAACGAACCACTGAGTACAAGTCAGGCTGTCTCCCACCCTCGTCAGGATTGAAGATGTGAGAAAGGTTGCTTTCATTCATATTTTCCAACTAAATATCTATTTCTGTATGTCTGCAAACGTTTTCACGAGTTGACCTTCACACAAGTACAAACAAAGTGTTACAGAAATAATGTTAACACACTACCACTGTTTCCATCTTTTCACAGGTCAAACACAATTGAATCATAACGATGGCGGCCTTGTTTTCAAGACAGCTCCTTGTTTCAACTTTACGTTGCCATTTTCAGATTCTCTTTCCAACCACTTTGTCTTTTATGAAGCATCAAAAAGTCAAGTTTCTTAGTCTCGAGAGAAACTGAAAATTCACGTTCTTTATTTATCACATTGCCAAGTCCCTTTCCCTCTTTTTCTCACTGATATCTTCTACATCACCGTATTGAAGAAAGAGAAGAAGAAAAAGTAAAAAAAAAAAAAAAATACAGCAATTCGAGAAAAGACGTGTGTCAAAACGACCCTTACACACATGACATTGAAAGAAAAAATATGGGACCATCAGGATCACGCCCTTCCCCTTCATTCTAATCCTGAAATATCCATATCTACTCAACTGACAATCATTCCTTTACGCATAGTTCTTCAATCATTTTTACTTCATCCTCTCTTGCTTTTCCTCTCTTTATAGCAGAAGAAAATCACCCCATTTTCTGCTCTGCTACCCCTCTTTTTGCTTCCACCTTATGTCCTAAGCTCCTCTAAATCTCTATTGTCCATCATAATTCCTATTCCACTTTATGATTTCACCTCAATTTTATCTATAATATGTAGTTATATATAAACACAAACAAACATTTCGATCAAGATACCTGTCTTGAAACCACTTTATATGATTGTCTGACCATCTATATATTTCCCCAACCCCTGTCTCTCTAAAAGCAAACTGTATTATGTCCAATCTCTGCATCTTTTACTCTCTGTCAACAATTTCATTTGTCACAGAAATCAAAGGCCAATTTACGGGCACTACATTGATGAAATGATACAGGTGAAAATAAGTGGTTGAATTACCAGGCATCTGGTGTGATTTAGTTGCACCTGTTGGCAAATTTCTCAGCCACAATCGTAAGATCATAACTCATTTTCAGACTTTGTTTGGTCCACAGCTTCAATATATTTTTAGACTCATACAGAATGCTAGACGAAAACGATATCAGTTTCATGTTGACGTTTTGCAGATCATCCTGATTCATTGATATAGCCAACTGCTTAATTTCAACATTGATCAGTCTGTGATATAGTTATCTTTTTGCTTTGATCTTAAAAAACATTAAAAAAGGAGGAAATCTGAGAAAAAAAAATATGGAAGACCACAGATACACTAAAGCAATCGTTCGCAGAACTTTGGAAAAGGCAAACCCCACTGAATTCCGGGGATCCGCGGAAAATTGAGATTTCTTCTTTTAGTAAAAGTCTCAACTACAATTGTAGAGTAATGACTTATTTTCAGAGTTTGTTTAGTCCACAGCTTCAAAATATTTTCACAGATTCATACAGTATTCTAGACAAGAATGATATTAGTTTTGCAGACCACCCTAATTCACCTATTTAATCAACTTACAACTTAATTTCAATATTGATCAATCTGTGACATAATTATCTTTTAGTTTTGATGTCGTATTAAAATAAAAATGTCACTACAGTGAATAAATGCAATGTTATTATACATGCGGTAGGGCTATAGACTTGAAGAAAACAACCAATGAAGAACAATTGTAACCCAAGCTCACCTTTTGGTTATCTCAATTATTACAAAGTTTAGTACTTTTCACTTTTCCTTTCCATGGGTTGTTGGACACTATAACCTCCACCTCTTTTCATGGGGGTTTGATCTCTACAAGCCAGTTCATGTTTACCTCCTGAAATTAATTTTTAAAAAAGTCTATAAAATTGCAATCATAACAGAGTAAATTGGTGTAAGGAAGGTTATAATAATCATTTTCATTCCATATTGTTCAGCTTTTGTCTTTTTATTTTTAGAAAACTTATCCATCCAATTAACACCATTAACCACAGCTATATCTAGTTCTAGATTCTCGATATAATTTCATAAAAGTGGTGGTGTTTCCTAAACTATGTCACTTTCTTTTTCAATGCTTTTTAGAGATATATGATTGTGTAAATGATATGACAGTCAATGGGATATCATGCTAAGATTCCCAATTTTTTATGAAGAACATGGAGAGTCTGTTTCTTGGCTTGAGCCAATGTTAGCTCTTATAAGATGGGATTTAGTTGTATAAGTTACAAGGAAATCAACTCAAAATCTTGAAAACCACTGAACTTTTTGCAGAAGCACGCAACACACCAAAAATAAAACCAGCATGTGCCACGGAGCAAAATATTAGAGTGTAAAACAATTACATAAGACTATCCATTTCTTATATTATACATCTCAAACATTAAAAAAGGAAGAAATCTGAGAAAAACAGACACAAAAAAAAAATACGGTAGATCACAGATTTACGGAAGTGACCGTTAACGCTGAACCTCGGAAAAGGCAAAAGCGATGGAATTTCCCTAAACCGCAGAAAATTGAGATCCCTGCTTTTAGTAAAATTCTCAGCAACAATTGTAGAGTCATGACTCGTTTCCAGAATTTGTTCGGTCCACAGCTTCAAAATATTTTCACTGACTCATACAGTATTCAAGACAAGAATGATATTAGTTTTGCAGACTATCCTAATTCTTTTATTTAATCAACTTTCAATTTCATTTCAACATTGATCAGTCTGTGACATAATTATCTTTTTGTTTTGATGTCGCATTAAAACAAAAATTTCAATACAGTCAATAATTACAAAGTGATTAAACATGCACCAGGGCTATGGAGTTGAAAAAAAATTGAAACGCAAGCTCACCTTTTAATTATCTTATTTATTGCCAAGTTTAGTACTTCTCACTTTTCCTTTCCATGGGTTCTTGAACACTATAAACTCCATCTCTTTTCATGGGGTTTGACATCTCTGCAAGCCAGTACATATTTACCTCCTGAAATTAATTTAAAAAAAAAAGATCTTTAAAATTGCATTCATAGAAGTGTAAATTGGTGTAAGGAAGGTCATTTTCATCCCAGAATGTTCGGCATTTGTCTTTTTATTTTTAGAAAACTTATCCATCCCAATGGCACTATTAACCACAGCTATATGTAGTTCTATATTCTCAATATGATTTCATAACATTGGCAGTATTTCTTAAGCAATATCACTTTTCTTTTCAATACTTTTTATTTATAAATGATTGTATATATGGTGCACATTCAATGGGTTATCAAGCAAAGATTCCTAATTTTTATCGAAGAATATGAAAAGTCCATTTTTGGCTTGAGCCAATGTTAGCACTTTTTTAGAGAGGATCTCTACCATACCACCAATAGATGATCCAGCCAGGAATCAAATTCAAACTTCTTCGTATATATAATTGTGAGTCTTATGCAGTATTATTTTGTATCATTTAGGTATTGATCATTTGTCCTGTGAAAAAGGAACGACTCTATAATCTTTTTTTTTTATATGTTGTACCTAGAAATCAAGACAATGAAATTTAAAAAATGCAAAAATATTCCACATGTTGAGAATTTATAAATGAAGACAAAAAGTAAAAAACAAACAAAAAAGACAAACCCTCAGTTCCTTTTTTAATTAAAACGTAATCAAGAAAGAGACTGGGACATCCTTTATGGCTACTTATTAAATCCAGGGCAGTCAAAATCATTGAAAAATCAATGCATGCATTATTTAGTATGCCATTTTATGCTAAGTCTAGATAAATTTTAAAGACCCTAAATTCTTTAATACTGGAAAAGATTCATATCAAGATGATTGGCGAAAATCTAATCTTCATGAAGAAAAAAAAAACAATCAAACAAACTCCCAACTCCGTTTTCCTTTTAACTGGTAATCCAGGATGAAAATTGGGGCATCCTATCATGATTACTTTAAAGTAAAAAAAAAATTTAAGAACCACATTAGTACAGTTTGTAATATTTAAATACTAATTCTAGGTAAATTTTAAAGGCCCCAAAACCTATAATACTAGATCTAGATTAATGACTGGCAAGAATCTGCTGTTATTTGCCACAATAGTTTGAAGAACTCTCCTATTGGTTGAATTTATAATTAATATACAGTTATTCGCACGATGCATTATTCAGGTCTGTAAAGTAATATGATTAGACCTCGATGAAAGGCACAGCAAAATTGCTTGAAAATTTAGAATGCATCAGGTCCAGGGCTTTATCACAAGTAATACCTAAAATCCTGTATCCCTGCACATTTTCCGCAGATTGCATCAATTCATATCAAATACAATTAACATTAACATTTTGCCACCTCATTTTCATCACCATATCCTGACCCATTTTCCTTGAATTATTCCGATTTATATCAATAAACATTAATATTTTTTGTAAGATGAAATTTGCCTTTCTTACTACAATGTAGCCTATAGTCACAAAAAAGACAAAATGCCAAGTCCCGTTTTGACAGTTTTCTTTCATAATCCAAGAGGTAATCCCAATTTTAATCCTTTTCTTCTTGCCACTGCCATCTAAACTTGTTTTTAATTCCATGAGAGCTTCACACAAAATTTCATATTGAACTTTTTGAAATCGGTAAATGCGAGCGACATGAGCAGGAGCATTCTCTTCTCCTTCCCCCAAACTAAAAACAAAATTTGATTGTATATTCAGAACCTTGATAGTGGAGCAATTTTTTTTCTTTACCAATTTAGCTCATTGTTTTGATTATGCTCAGACTAAGGGGTCAAATGGCCTGTAGCCCATCTACAGCTGTGCCCCCCAAATGTTACTGCTTTCTGTGTTTTACTGGCTCAAATGAGGCACCATAAAGGTTTGCTCCTCAGCGTACACACATAAAGGCCTATATTCTAGTTTAAACATTGAACACTGCTTTCCTTATCTTTATCTTTTCTTAAGGCATGAATATGATTAATATCCATCAGGTGCTACACTTTGTAGGCTCCCACCTTGCCGTGTTTTGAGAAATACATGTATAACAATTTAACATTTAGAACTAGGTTTATATTTATTTGCTTTGACATGAAAATCAACATCTATATGTATTATCTACTTAGTCTCATGTTACGTTGTGTGCCCGCTTTCGATAAGTTCTAGATTTAGATCTTTTGTAGACCTAGCTCTTCTTAGGATTTCCCATCGAACTTAATATCGACAATTAAGATAAAGTATCTTGCCAAAAAAAAAAAATCCATCTGTTTAATCGTATTACCTGATGACATTTGTATCTATTCATCAAAATTCAGGTGAAGAAAAAACTCAATATAAATAATTACTATATGGGAAATACAAGATATTGATATACTGTATTGCTCAGTTTGACACTTTCACATAGGACAGGGTGACGCAGAAATAATGTACTCGTCATAAAATTAAATTTTCACTATTTGTTTTTCCGTAAAATTTTGCAAAAGTTCAACCGTACGCCATTGGGGATAAAAGTGTGTTTGGCACAGGGAGAGGATTTACAGGGAATTCAAATGACTGCTCAAAATATACAGAATTCCGTAAATTTACATGATTTTGAGGTTACAGCCCCTTTCAAAATAACTGGTCCAAGGTAATAAACAATGGACAAAAATGGTTAAACCCGAGAGTAGTCTTATATTCCAGTAGAAGTGATATCCAGTTCCAGAGGAGAGGAGATTAGATTCTAGATCTTAATCGACAGAAATCTAGATTAGATTATAGTTTTTACAGTGGTTATTGAAATCAACAGTTCAGATCTAGATCTAGATCTATTTTAGATCTACAATCTACGGTAGGCGCTGTTTTACCTTAACTGGATCTTAATCAATTCTGATATGATTTAATCAAGTTTACCTATAATGTGTTGGATCTAGGTATAGATCTTAATCTATTTGAGTTTGCTTGTTGGCGTTGTAATTTGTCTTTAGTTTAGAGACTTCCAGATCAATAATCATGAACCTAACGAGCTTTCTGCTCTTCCCCCAATTAATCCGTGTGCGAAATGTTTTTTTACTTTCGTTTTCGTTTTTCAGTTTATAAATAACGTGACTTCCTTATCGGAAAAAAAAAAAATATAATTACATATATATATATATATATATATATATATATATATATATATATATGTATATATATATATATATACATACACATGTATATGATATGTATATATACTATTTTAACTTTGGCCATATAGTTTGAATGAAACCGTTTTTTTTTCTTTTTATTGTTGTACAAGTGTTATACTTTATGTAAACAAATGTTTTAATTTCGAAATCATTTAAAAAGAGAACAAACAGCTTGAATACTCAGAGGTATTGAATTTATCTTTTAAAAAAAAATGAGTTTTATAAACATGTATACATCGGAAAAAAAAAATTAGTGCATCTGGACATAATTATATTACAATTTTTATTGGGAGAAAAAATTTTGTTTCCTCAATAAAGCTCAAATTTTAATGGCTGAAAACTCAAAATTTGTAAAAGAAAAAAATCATGTTTTTCTAGTGGTAAGTTAGCAGCGGAAGTAAGTGGACATGACATTTTTTATGCGCATGTCATGTAAGTATTTGTGCATATTGTGGTCCTTCTTATCATCCGTTCAGTCCCAACAATTTTTTAATTCGCTTTTTCACACACAAATACACACACAGATACACACTAAACTAATTCACTTCAACAATCGACCAAAATGTTTTAAGACAAAAGCACACATTCCATACAACAGTCTTTAACTTCAATGCTCAAATATGCATGTATTCTTCAATTTCCATTGAACGGCGCAAACTTTAAAATATTAAATACACTGACACATTTTCTTTAACTTCAACAAAATGCAAACACACTCTCTCTTTCTTGAATAAAAGTACACACTTTCAAAAAATTAAATCATACTCTTAATTGAGTACACCATCACGATGTACCTAACTTACATATACAAAGACATCGCACTTAATTAAAAAGATGAAAACATTGTTCTAATTTCCTCAAACATACAACGTACCCCCTCTCCAACTTGAATACATTGACACACTATTCTTAATTTTTTTTTTACACACAAACACACGCTCTCCCTAAAGTGAATACATGGACACACTGATCTCAACTTATGGATATAAAACACTCTCTAGCTTGAATAAAAGGATACACTGTTCTTTACTTATATACACAAACACACCCTCTCTCCACTTGAATACATAGCCACACTTTTCTTAACTTTGATATACACAAAAACACCCTCTCTCCAACTTGAATACATGGACACACTGTTCTTTACTTATATACACAAACACACCCTCTCTCCACTTGAATACATGGACACACTGTTCTTTACTTATATACACAAAAACACCCTCTCTCCAGCTTGAATACATGGACACACTGTTCTTTACTTATATACACAAACACACTCTCTCTCCACTTGAATACATGGACACACTGTTCTTTACTTATATACACAAACACACCCTCTCTCTAACTTGAATACATAGCCACACTTTTCTTAACTTTGATATATACAAAAACACCCTCTCTCCAACTTGAATACATGGACACACTTTTCTTTACTTATATACAAGATACAATTACAAATGCCTAATTATAGTAACCAATACAAACACCTTGACATAAGTCCACAAATACACTCTTTACAAATTAAATTATGAATACACTCTCTCTAGTTTAAATACACAAACTTAAAATAGACAAACCTATTGTCTCAAAGTTTACCAGATAACTAACACAATCTGCCGTTACTTTATATCCAAGCGCATCCTCTCTATTCTTTAATCTCAAACAGAGGCTTAAACAAACAAAGAAACAAGCAAACAGAAAAGAAGAAAAAATGATAAAAAGAAAACAGCAAAAAAAAAAAAAAAAACAGAAACAACAAAAATCTAAACAACAACAAAAAGTACTCTGTGAAATTTCTACCAAAGGTTGAGTTTTAAGATGAATTTCTGCCGAAAGGTTGAGTTTTAAGAAGAAATTTTTACCAAAGGTTGAGTTTTAAGATGAGTTTCTGCCAAAAGGATGAGTTTTAAGATGAAATTTTTACCAAAGGTCGAGTTTTAAGATGGAGTTTCTGCCAAAAGGTTGAGTTTTAAGAAGGAGTTTCTACAAGGTTGAGTTAAAAGATGGGGTTTCTGCAAAAAGTGGAGTTTTCAGATGGAGTTTCTATCAAAGGTTGAATTTTAAAATGGAGTTTCCACTAAAAGTTAAGTTGTTCTAGTGGAGTTTCTACCAAACGTTGAATTTTTCTAGTGATTTTTCTACCAAAGGTTGAGTTTAAAGATGGACTATCTAACAATGGCTGAAAATAAAGATAGAGTTTCTACTAAAGGTTGAATTTAAAGATGGAGTTTCTACTAAAGGTTAAGTTTTAAGACGGAGTTTCTAGCAAACTTTGAGCGTCGAATTACTTGGGTTCAACATTTAGCTCATCCAAGGGCAGAGCAGGTTGCTCCTGTTCATTAGCAACAGCGGAATTTCTGAAGAAAGGATTGAGTGTTATTGATCTCAGGCAGTGTTGAAAAGATTCACGACAAAAGCAGCATAATAATATAATCACTAGTGCGACCACAACAACAATACAACAGACAATGATCAACGTTATATAATTATCATCCATTTTGGGTCGATCTATTTGAATATTGCAAGAGTTATTTGTAGTATAAACGTAGAAAAAATAATGAGACCCAATTTGAGGAAACTTGTCTTAATCGCAGCTTTTTGTTTGTTGCCACAGCCAGTAACGAGTTTAAGATGAATACATGAACTAATATCTAAGGTTGCCCTTTAAGGAATTATTATTTTAAAAGCTCATTATATATCAATTCACTCTTTTTTGTTCATTGTTCTTTCATTTTGCCTGTACTGATCATGAAGAAAGCTTAGATGTTAAGAATTTTTTCTTTTTTTTTTTGCTTTTGCTGGGTTTTTCTCAGATTGTGTAAGCAATGCGACTTTTCCAGAAAATCAACGCCAAAGATGGCTTCTCCACTCGCTCGTACACAGCTTATTCCGTGAAATACACCAGTTGTCTTGGAGCACACATTAGGTAGATGTAGACCGTCACACACAGAATGTATTGCAATCAAAGCAAGATGTTGCTTAAGTGAAACTAAAAGTATCAACAAAATCGAACATATCCAGGGTAAATTGTATTGCTTGACAGAGGTAGATGTAGACCCTCACGTACAGAATGTACTGCAATCAAAGCAAGATGTCCTCAAAGATGCGATCAAAGTGAGATGTCGCAAGAAATGCAATCAAAGCAACATGTCGCCAAAGTGAAATTAAAAGTATAGATTACATCAATCATAGACAGGGTAGAAAGTCTTGTTCGACGTCTTTGCAGGACACAAAGCACTTCAACTTGAAAAAAAAAAAAACAACAACAACAAAAAGCAGCGCTGCTAAATACAATTTTGTATTGTGGAGATTATGGCAACACTTTCCCTAGAGGTCTGTTAAATCCAAAATTTTGCTTGGTCTGAGAAAGAAAATGATTGAAAAAACACAAATCAAAATTCAATTCAACTCAATCAAATTTTTTTTTTAAAACTCTCGGAAAAACTGAAATACAGATATGTTAGAATTCAAAGTTAACTAAATGATTAAAATCGTGTGCCAAAATAGTGAGAGGAGATTAAAAAAAAAACAACTGCTGAACATATTGTTGCGAAACAGCCATCAGAATAATGTTGGAAAAGAGGATGGTATATTCCACTTCCTCTTTGATTATCTGAATATGTGTGACCATTATCTAAAATATTTAAAAGTTAAAAAAAAAATATGTTCAAATAACTATAATACTGCTATCAAAACTAAATTCATTGAAACTAAAACCTGTGCAGATTATATCAAATCTATGTTTTTTATTCTATGTTATTCGTTTTGGCAGTTGGTAAAATGAATTCGAAGGTTTACTGATATTTTTTCATGATGTTAATATAGCTATCGAGTCGTTTAGCGCTAGATTTCTTCTTAAAAGATTTTTCATGTTTTTTGTAACGGAGGATATTAATTCTTTAGACTGTGAAGAGTTGGGTTCTTGAAACCAAAGAACATGCCTGTTAAATTATTCTATTAATATCGTTCTATCTGATTTTGAACTATGGCGTCTTGAAAAACTTCCCTCCATAGTGATAGCAAAACGACTTTTTTAATATTTAGAATCACCGGTTCTTCGCGACGTCTAATACTTCTAAGTCTACAGAAAACTAATATTGGGAAAATATTTAAAACACCACACAGAAAGTAAAAAAAACAAATCTGGCATTACTATCACCCCGATTGCACAAAATTAACCGCACTGAATTAACATAGATCGAATTACCGTATACATAAGGTTTCACCAATTCAAAGCACTGGCCACTGGCTAGCCTAGCCCCTTCCTTACATTGAAGGAAACAGTGTTGAATTACAACCCAAATCTGTTAATAAGCTGAACCTAGTTGTGGTTCGTAATAATGCAAGGTCGAAGCTACTCGATTCGAGTGTATAAGAATTCGCCTTACGCGATATTACAATTATTTAATTAAGGTCATCTCTATTTCTAGAGCTCGTGAAAATAACTTTATTTTCGTCATGGGTTTAGGACTTAACAGTAGGGCTATGCTTTCTCCTCTTTCATAGAAAAGTTATTTTCTCGACTGACGGGTATAAGGAAGTATAAAAACTTTTCGGATGAAGATTCAGAAAGTTAGAAAGATGGTGAGATACAGAGAGGTTGAAAAGAGAGGGGGAGGGGGGTAAAGGAGAGCCACACGGGAATCATACAGAGAGAGAGAGAGAGAGAGAGAGAGAGAGAGAGAGAGAGAGAGAGAGAGAGAGAGAGAGAGAGAGAGAGAGAGACAGACAGACAGACAGACAGACAGACAGAGACAGAGAGACAGACAGACAGACAGAGAGACAGAGAGAGACAGAGAGAAGGGGGAGGGAGGGGGGAGGACAGTGAAACAGACGCATGAGACAAAAAGGAAGAAGGGAGAAGGAGATAAGGGAGGGAAAGAGAGAGAGAGAGAGAGAGAGAGAGAGAGAGAGAGAGAGAGAGAGAGAGAGAGATAGAGACAGACAGACAGACAGACAATCAAACAGACAGAACGTGTGTATGAAGGAGGAAAGAGAGAGAGAGATCGAGAACAAGGGGAGAAGGGGAGGAGGGAGGGGTGAATTATTGTACACACAATATCATTATGTTTCACCAATTCCGTTTACTGGTTAGTTATTCCCTTTCCTAGAAGGAAACAGTGTTACACAACATAAAAATATGAAATCTGAAATTTGGTTGATCCAGGAAGATAATTGATTTTTTATTAACGCATTCTCAAAACCAGCTGATTCAAGTGCGTAGGAAATGTTGATGTTTGAAAAGATTTGTCTTGTGATATTGTGAGTTGATAAACGTCATGTCTGTTTTTAGAGCTGATAAAAATTAACTACGTCTTCGTCATGGGTGTTGAAGTGTATTTCAAATGGACGGAAACAACTGTCCAGTTACAAGTGCACTTGGCAA
>JAWDGP010001796.1:277500-300000 GCA_033675545.1 Elysia crispata
ACTCATCGAATATAAAAATTGTCTACATGCGCTTCACCATATTCCACTTGGTGGAGGAACGTCATACACCAGAAACCTTCTTGTCCATATCTCATAACTCATCGAATAAAAAAATTGTCAACATGCGCTTCACCATATTCCACTTGGTGGAGGAACGTCATACACCAGAAACCTTCTTGTCCATATCTCATAACTCATCGAATAAAAAAATTGTCAACATGCGCTTCACCATATTCCACTTGGTGGAAGAACGTCATACACCAGAAACCTTCTTGCCCATATCTCATAACTCATCGAATATAAAAATTGTCTACATGCTCTTCACCATATTCCGCTTAGTGGAGGAAATTTATACATCAGAAATCCTTTTTGTTCATGTCCCATAACTCATTAAATGTGAAACTTGTCTACATGCTCTTCACCATAGTTTGCTTGGTGGAGGAAAGTCATACACCAGAGGCCATCTTTTGTCCGTTTCTCCGAAGTCAGCATACTATGATCGTTGAGTTGACAGCAGTCAGGCATATCAGATTTACAGAGACTAGTGAAGAACCAAGAAGGTCTGGTAGGAGTACCACTAGACTCAATGACACGTACAATTAAAAAAACAAAACAACAACTACAATTAAAATTGTATGCTATTAACAGATAAAACCTCCCAATAATGCATTACGGCGGCGAAGTAGAACGATCTAACTCGAGGCAAGACAGTCCATACACACTAATGCTTCATCGAGCAAAACGTGCCCCAAAGTCAATTAGAACCAATTACATAAAATTACTGACCACAAACAACTAAAGTGACCGAGTTTCAACAAAAAGAATCGATATAGTAGCAAGGACCTGATATTCATGGCTTGAATTTAAAGCTCTAGAGGTAAATCAAACAACGATTTGAAAATATTGAACTCATTTCGCTACCAGTAAAAAAAATTGCTCTTAAGCAATTTAAGTCAAAGTAGAATGCGTTAATGCAAATTAAAGCTCGACAGCAATTAAAGTGATGGACCATAAAATAAAATGAAATTTTGACCCATATATTAGAATAGGTTCAGAATGCGATGATGATGTTGAAGACGTCGATGAGGATGGTGATGATGATCATTATGATCATGTTGATCATTCATGATGATAATGATGACGAAGATGGTAATGATAATGATGATGATGATGATGGTGATAATGAAGATGATGATGATGATGATGATGATGATGATGATGATGATGATGATGATGATAATGATGATGCTAACAATGGTTAAGATAATGTGATGATGATGATAATGATGATGCTAACAATGGTTAAGATAATGCTGCTGCTGCTGCTGCTGCTTATGATGATGATGATGATGATGATGATGATGATGATGATGATGATGATGATGATGATAACAACAATCATAATTTCGTGATATTAACTTATACTTTCAACAAGAGGTGAAATAAGAATATACAAAGTCAAAGTAGAATGCTCTAATACAAGAGCAATTGCTGTCGTTGATGCTCATTGCTGTTGTTGCTGCTGGTGCTGGTACTACTGATGCTGTTGTTGTTTTTGTTGTTGCTGTTGTTGTTGTTGCTGTTGTATTTGCCCTCTTACACAGAAACCTTCATTTAAGTGCTACTTCTGAAATATCAAAATAATGACAGACTCTTTCAGTGCTTGCTTTTTAAAAGAAAACAGCCTGAGGTGTTGCGTCTGTTCTACAGAAATATCAAAGAACTTTGCGCTGCTACAAGTAGTAATCGTTGAAACTGTGTTTGTGTGTGTGTGTTGTGTGCTGTGGTGTGTGCATTGCGTTGTGTGTGTGTGTGTGGGTGTGCTGCACTGGCATCTTTTAACCATTCTTTAATGAGCGTCACAGTCGATTAAGTTTCCTGGCTTGGGCTGATTCGTCAGCATGAGGCCCATTTCTTACTTAATGACCGTATAGGAGTATAGCTAAGCTCTGGACTTTTTAAAAGATCGGTTGTCCGTCTTCCCTCACCATTATTTTCAATTCAGCAGAAGAAACGCTGGAGAAAGGTACAAGCAGAATTTGCAGAAAAATAATTTTGATACATTTTATAGGTAAACAAAATTATCAAAAAGTTGGTAGATACGTGATAGAATTTTTTTTTCCATTTGTTTTTCAAACTTTTTTTTTTTTTTTGTAACATAAATGTTAGTGTCTTTTATAATGTGAAATATTAGTGTTTTTTATAATGTGAAATGTAAGTATCTTTTATAATGTGAAATATTAGTGTTTTTTTATAATGTGAAATGTTAGTGTCTTTTATAATGTGAAACAACTTCTAATTATATGGCGCAAGGAGTGAGGTTAGACGTTTTAGGAAAATCCCGATTCAAAAATCCATCTTTTAAATTTTTTAACCGCACACCGATCGATTTTTGCAAGCGTATTTACGAACAGACTGTTTGATTCAACTTTTCATTTGTTATGTTTTTTTTGTTTTTTTTAATCCCAAGTACTTATTGCCATTTTGCATCACTCATATAACAAAACAATGTATCAGCTCATCAAATAGAAGAGTAACTTCGGAAGTGTGGGAGAGAGTAATACAATTTTTTTTTACAATAATATAATTTTTTTGGTGGATCGAATATAAACAGAAAAAAGAAAAATATTTTTGTAATTTTTTAAGAGAATTTTTTTTTTTTTTTTTTGGAAGAAAGGTAAGGTTATCTCTGATGTTTGGCATGTTTCTGCCATTTAAAGAATTGAGACACAGTTGTCAATATGGGTCTAACGAGTTTTATTGACGTGCGTAAACAGAGAGTAAGTGAAATATCCATAAGAAAATTCCACTGTAAAGAGACTGGTATGACAAGTTAAATATTACGTTATGGCATGTCTAAGAACAGAGAACAGGTATAAAACATCTTCCTTATTATAAACTAACAGAATAATAATTATTGTCCTCAATCTCTGCTGTCCCTGACCTAGATAAGTCACCATGTCACGGCAACCTCTGCTCCTCTGGCTGACGTTAGTGTTCGCGCTAGGAAAGGGGACGTTATTCGATTTTCACGTCATACCAACCCGTCAAAGGTTTCAAAGTGGACAAAGTTTATGTCGAGGCCTTGACTATGACGGCTTAGCTATTATTAGCTCACCGGAGATGTACCGTTATGCGTTGCAGCTAACTAAGCCACTGAGGTAAGAGAAACTTGGTCTTTGCTGACCATATTCCTAGGAAAAAAAATGTAGACAGAAATAATTCTTTACGCCTTAGAGTAGAACGTTTTGTCATTGAAACTTCCCGTTTTTCCTTTTAAAAGTAATAGATCTTGATCTAGGCGTCATTCTTGATCTAGACCTAGATTTCACTCTTCATCTAGAGATGTTTTTCTTGTTTTTGCTATATTTTACGAATTTCTAACATATGAAAGAGCGAAAAGTTTTCTTCTTTACAATAGAGCAGCGAAAACGGCTAAAATCAGCGGAGCAAAAACGGTTTTATAGAGGAAACGATCGTATTTTGGAGACCTAAAAGACTGAAACGTGATAAACTTGTGATAATTTTTTTTTCGCATTCACTAGGTTACACATCGTAGTAGATAAGCAAAGCCTGCAAAATAATAATAATAAATAACAATAATGTGAACACGGGGTGTGCCCTAATAACCAGTAACATTAAAAGGCTCCTTATAACATAAACCATGACGGTTTGATCCCTAAACTCACGATCTCTGTTGCGATCGATGCTTTTATTCGAAACTCAAATTCATTTATCAACAGAACTGCATTCAAAAACTTTCTTTGTCTTCATTAATTATTGGACACTTTTTTCTACAAGCGAACAAGAATAAACTCACATGGGACAATAATTATACTGCGACAAAAGATTGACGTCACTAAAACTTTTTTTCTGATGGGTGAGAATTGTTTGTCATAAAACAACTTGTTAAATTTGAAAATATTGTTTGTCCAATGTATAAAATTCACATACAAACTCTCTCTCTCTCTCTCTCTCTCTCTCTCTCTCTCTCTCACACACACACACACACACACACATTGTGTGTGTATATATATATATATATATATATATATATATATATATATATATATACATATATATATATCGAATTAAATTAGGTGATCTAGACTTTCCTTAATTTATTTGAGCTCCTTTAATCTTAAAGTTGAGCGCTTTTCTGATTTTGTACTTCCTAAACAAGATTCATATGATCATATATTTGTATGAATTTATCTATAATATATATATATATATCTATATCTATATATATATATATATATATATATATATATATATATATATATATATATATATAATGCAGGGTACCTATTGTGAGGGCTTGTTCTGAAATCCAACTTGTGTTATATGTAGGCGGGGCGGAGCACCCTGTTGAGGAACTGACCTCACACTTAGTTTCACTGGGCTGTGTAACAACCTACAGTGGTCTCTATGATCTTTATCACCTCGGGGCTTTGATCTCACCTTGTCTGTGGAAATAGATGGAAAACTGTTGCGGCTTATGATATTCTTGTAACTAGGGTTGGCTTGTCTAGTAAAATAGTAAATGATTTACAAGATTAACTCGCTAGCTTTCACTGAGCTTGTATTTTATCCACCTTGGGTATGCTAGCGTATGGCTTATTTACATACTTTACTTGTTTATCTTTAAACTACGTTTGGTTCACCACAATCGTAAAGATGTTAATTTATTGTCTTCGTTCTTTTAGGCCGGGAAGACTTTTTCTTTAGATTTCATGGTCATAAAAAATTTTATAACGGTGTTTATGTTTATTTTCATTTTCAGGAAGAGTCTACTATGTTTGCTAAGTTTTATTGAGCTTACTTATTTTATTAAAAACTTATTTTCTCCTGGTTGCGATCTTTCTAAATTCTAATTCTATATTCTACATTCTAGTGTTGTTCTACTTTTCAAATGCTAAGTATTTCTAACGTATAGTTCTGACTCTTTCTAACTTTAAATTCTAACTTTAATTCTGGTTCTTATTCTAGTTTTGTTCTAGATCTAGTTTTGTTCTTTTGTTCTTTTTTTTTCAAAGCATTTTCACTACATGAGTTTTGGTATTTTGGGTTGAAATAAACACTTGAAGTGGTTTAGTTCAATTTTATATTTTTTTAAAGTTGTATTCTGTTTTAATTTTGGGTTTGAGATTACTAGTTTTGTTTGGTTTTAACATTTTGAGTATAACTACTTAAAGTTGATTATTTTTTTTTTTATCTTCGGTCTATTAGTCCTGGTTTAATTGAGATATTGAAATGATTTGTTCTTTTCATTTACTTATTTTTTTTTCTCTTTGCACTATTACAATTATTTCAACCTAATAAATCTCTAGTATAGACTATTTCAGACTTACCTGTGTGCCTTACTCGAACTATTTTGCAATCACAGCAATTTATTAGTTAATTTTTTTTTTTGGTGGTATTTGTGTAGTTTTATAGTTTTCCTCTCTATCTTAAGAGACATTAGCCCACCCGCCCACATCTATATGTATACACACATATACATAAACGTTTATTATTGAAGTTCGCCCTTTTTTCCCTTCATGCCTGACCCCCTAATCCCCTCAGAACAAACGATCAGGATTGTGGAGTGTACGTTGGTCTCCGGAGAAACCCCCAAACCCATCTGATGACGTGGGATGACGGGTCATCTTGTGCTGAGGACACTCCCTGGATTGTCGACGTCAACCTCACTCCCCAGTTAGATTACGGTGTTATGACCCGGCCGGGAAGATTTAGCTTGAGTAGCGGCACTTGGGGACAATACTCGCTCTGTGGAAACCGTGAGTAGATATTGACATAGGCTACAAGAGACCGGCAGGGTGATAGTTGTGTTCAATGGTGGGAGTTTTCGAACTTCTGATTAAAACAAACAAACAAACAAACAAACTAAAAAAAAAAAGAAAGAAAGAAAACATCATGCAAACACTATACACTGTTTTGTTGCTGTATAGAATATTTGGGGCAAGACGTACTGAGAAGGAGGAAAATATGGCATTCCGGGAAGTTTAAGAGACGGTTTTGTGAGTTTGCGAACATCGTATCAAAACACACAAACAAACGAAAAAAAATTAAAAGCAAAAAGCATCATTATGTAAACTCTATCTACGGCTTGGCTGTTGGAGCAGAATATTCGGGGTAAGATGAGTGAAGCAGGGAAACATGGCACTTGGTGAAGTTTTTGAAGGAATGGCGACCATTAGTGCCAAGCTCATGTAACAATGATTTGTGACCCATACCCTGGGGCAGGTTTATCAAGATGAAGGTGAGAATAAAGATGATGAGGATGATGATGATGATGAGGATAGTAATGACGATGAAGGTGAAGATGATGATAATGATGATGATGATGATGATTGGGATAATAATGATGCTGTTGAAGATGATGATGATGATGCTGATGATGATGAGGATGATGATAATTATGATGATGATGATGATGATTATGATAATGGCGATTATGATAATGATGATGATGATGATGATTGTGTTGAGGTTGATGGTGATTATGATAATGATGATGATGATGGTGGTGATGAGGATGATGGCGATTATGATGATGGTGATGAGGATGATGTGATAATGATGATGGTGATGAGGATGATGTGATACTGTTGATGATAATGGTGATGAGAATGATGTGATAATGATAATGGTGATGAGGATGATGTGATAATGATGATGGCAATTATGATAATGGTGATGATGATGATGATGTGATAATGATGACGGTGATGGGGATGATGGTGATGAGAATGATGTGATAATGAATATTGTGATGAGGATGATGGTGTATATGATGATGATGATGATGAAGATGATGATGATGATGATGATGATGATGATGATGATGATGATGATGATGATGATGATGATGATGATGAGGATGATGATAATTATGATGATGACGATGATTATGATGATGGTGATGATCATGTTAACGATAATAATGATGAAGTCAATAGTTTTCTTCGGGTTGACAATCATGTCCTATATTTTTTTTTATAATACCCAGCACCAAATACTCTATGGATGCACAATTTGACATTTTGTTTGATATACCGCAAAAAAATTTCTATATATCTTACTTGATACTTGAAAAGAATACAACTCGCTTTGGGCAAAAAAAAAAAGTAACGAGAGATCTCTTTTTCATCTACACCCTCCTCCCCTCCCCCTTCCTCTTCCCCCCAAACACCCGCAGACAATAATCTTACCTCAGAGGTCCAAGGTATCACCGCGCGAGGGCAGCAGCCAGATGGTGTGAGTTCGAGTCTCTCTGTGATCAAAGTTCCATCTTACCTGGAGTGCGTTCTCCTGTGTGGACAGGACTACAGGTGCAGGGCTGCTGAGTTCAACTCTGACCTTTTGACCTGTATGATATTAGGTCCGGGATCATACGCAGGTCTCAAGGCAAACGGGCAATCTCAAACATTTGTGAGAAATGGTTATTTTTAAAATGAGAGGAACTCAAAGGGAGTCAGATGGAGGGAGGGAGGGAGAGAGAGAAAGAGAGAGAGATATCTGAGGTACCATTTTTCGAGATAATAAAACCAATTACAAACATGTATCAAGATGGCAGCTTGTCTGTTTGTGTCTGGATGTATACACATATATGTGCGTGTGTCTGCACTTTTCATTCGCACTTTGTTTGAATCACCTAAGATGTGCACATTTCTAGAGTCATGTGTTGTACCAAGACTCAATATTTACATATATGGACATCGTTTCCATCTGACAGAAAGTTGGGCATGGTTAAACCAGAAACAACCGACATGTGATCTTATGGAGCTTAAAAAGAAAATTTGATGTGTGGACAAAAAAAAATTGAGCTGCTCAAAAAAGAGATATTGAGTAGGGCTATAGGCTATACTATCAAATGGACACACACGACTTGCCCACAACTTTCTGCTTATAAGGACATAACCCCTTTTTTCTATGGTAATAACAGACTACGAAATTGGACATACAAGCCCTACAAACAATTGTCTGCTTATAAAGGACACAACCCCGTTTTTCTATGATAATGACAGACTACGAATTAAATATGACTTACAATTATCTGTCTAAAATTATAGAAAGTTTTACCAGCAGCAGCAGCAGCAGATTTCTCTTGTTTATCGACATTTTCTTTTAAGAGGCCTTATCCTTCTGTTTGCTGCTGCTGCATTTGCATTCATTCCCGCCTTTTCGACCTAAATTCATTGCGTAGAGCGAGGGAGTGTAACGGCCGGCATAGTTTAATGCGAAAGATAATTGTGCATCGCTTGTTCAAAACATCCATTCTAGCTCAAACAAAAACGTGAAAAGTTTTATGATGTGATGCTCAGAGCTCGACCGATACGCTAGCTACCCGGTATCTGAAAAGAAAAGAACAAAAAAAAAACCAAAAAACAAACAACTAACAGTATTCCATTAGCTTTACTCCAGGCGCACTGGTATCCTAGATACCAATCGCAAAAACTCACCGCCTGTATCCTAGATCTAAATCGAAAGTAAAAACTCACCGCCTGTATCCTAGATCTAAATCGAAAGTAAAAACTCACCGCCTGTATCCTAGATCTAAATCGAAAGTAAAAACTCACGGCCTATATCCTAGATCTAAATCGAAAGTAAAAATTCACCGCCTGTATCCTAGATTTAAATCGAAAGTAAAAACTCACGGCCTGTATCCTAGATCTAAATCGAAAGTAAAAATTCACCGCCTGTATCCTAGATTTAAATCGAAAGTAAAAACTCACCGCCTGTATCCTAGATCTAAATAGAAAGTACTCAACGCCGATATGTTACTTTGTTAGATATTAATCAAAATTTCTCAATCTGTATCTTACATTTTAATCGAAAGTATTCATCGCCAATATGTTAGATGTTAATCAAAATTGCTCACAGTCTATGTCTTAGCTTAGATCTTAATCAAAAGTAGTCACCTTTGAAGATATGGCAACACCACTGGAGCATCATTCTGTGACAGAGAACAAAATACGGCCGTGGACTTTATCTGGTCTTTTCTTTTTGCTACACAATCTGCCTTATGTCTTATGCATCAAGTTTAAAATAAAAAGTGGAAATTAAAGAGAAAAGCGACCCCAAAAACTAAAACTCAACAACATGTTCAGGGAACGGTGAGCAAGAAGCCACACCTTAGAATTTCTAAAATGCCTTCTTGCATTATGACGGTATTTTTTTTTTTTTTTTTTTTTTTTTTCAAATAATACATTGAACATTAATTCTAAAAGAAATGCTGAAGATATAATTTTTTTTTTTTTTTTTTTTTTAAATATGACTAAATTCTCACGTTTTTAAATTGAGTACTCGACAAAACAAAGTTTAACCATGGCTGCATTTATTTCAACCTTTTTTTTTGTTTTTGTTTTTAGTTTATGCCCGTCTCATAAAACCGTTCCTTAAATGAAATTAAGTTTGGTCACATTTTCTAACAACAATATGGCAATAATTTAAATATAATATGTTAAACACAATATTCCAGTACAAAATTGCTTGGAACAATTAAATTGCGCGTGTCAGATTATCTTAAAATTGACTCTCATCTATATTAATATGATCCAAACAAATATATCAATGGCTTTATGATGGCACCAGTGTGTGAAGGTTTCTAGGTGCAATTGCATTACATGACCAAAACGAAAGTAAACAACAAGATAAAAGACAAAAGGTACACCTGAAAAGTTAATCAAAATGTTTGATGATGAATAAAATAAAACAATGAGGCGTCCATAATTATCTTTTCCGATGCCATGTGGGTTGTTTCGGGTTTATGTTCCGCCCATTATTTAAGCCAAGTGAAGGCTATTATTACAGAGTTGTGTAATACTGTTTTGTGTAGTCTTGTTCTCTCTCTCTCTCTCTCTCTCTCTCTCTCTCTCTCTCTCTCTCTCTCTCTCTCTCTCTCTCTCTCTCTCAAGTACATGTATCATTTCATGTGGTTTTAAAAGGCTTAAGTTTTCTGTGTAGATGCCATTTCTCGATCTGGTAGCACAAACTCTACTTCAAGCGAGGTAGGATAACTCTTTATGAAAACGCAATCTCTCCAGAGATAACTTATTTCTTGACATACAGGAGGGAAAGCACCGTCCACATGCGAAGTTCTTCGCAGAAATTTATTTAAAAAAAAATAATCTTTTACAATACAAGGTAAACCAAAACCAGTATTGAAATGATTCCGGCCGACCGTTCCATCGTATTTTAATGGACATCGTTATATATCAAAATTTTAATCTAAATTTAGATCTTTCCAATAAGCTGATAATTTTAGGAGTTTTTTATTAGAAAAAGAAATCAAAAGAATTCATGTCGTAATTTATTTCTAAAAATTACTTTTAATCTTAATTGGAAAGTTAATTCCTTAAGGTGTGTTTCAAAAGATATTCATATATATATATAACGAACTTATTGAAATTTCATTCAGTGTTCGCCTAGGTTTCGGACTTAATAAATGAATAAGTATATAAATGAGAAGCTATACAAATTTGTTAGGTAATGTGTTCGGTACGCCACAATGATCCTAAAATAAACAAAAGAATTTGTGGAGTTATTCTTTTCTTTCAAAAGTTTTCATTTATCTTAAACTCATCCTGCACACAACCTTGATTAGTGGAGGTGAAGTTTACATCTGGAAAGGGTGTAAGAATTGTGCAAATTGTGAAAAATATCGTGGCAAATTCCTTTGGAATGTAGAATGTGGAGGAGACTCAAAGAAATGTTATTTGATGTGCTTCAAAAGTAGATCTAGTGGTTGGTGAAACACACAAATACATCGATAAAATGAAAGACCATTAGAAGACGGATAGATAGATTATGGATAGTAGATAGTTAGATAGATAGATAGATAGAAAAATAGATAGATAGATAGATAAATAGATAGAAAGATAGATTATGGATAAATAGATAGATAGACAGATATATATATATATATAGATAGATAGATAGATAAATAGATAAATAAATAGATAGATAGATAAATAGATAGATAATAGATAGTTAGATAGATAATAGATAGATAGAAAGATAGAAATGTAGGTAGATAGATAGGTAGATAGATAGATAGATAGATAGATAGGTAGAAAATAAAATTAAATAAAGCAAATGATACTTATACAGAAATACAAAAAGATGGGATAAATGTTTTGATGGATAAAGAAAACTAGAGAGATACATACAAAGAGTAAGTGAATTATAGGTATGAAAATTCCACTGTAAAGAGTCTGACATTATATTTTTCGAAGGTTAATAAGCCTCAAGTTGTAGCATTTCTATGCAGAGAGTAGTTATAAAACATGTTCCATATTATAAACCAACATAATATTGTCCTCAATCTCTGCTGTCCCTGACCTAGATAAGTCACCATGTCACGGCAACCTCTGCTCCTCTGGCTGACGTTAGTGTTCGCGCTTGGAAAGGGGACGTTATTCGATTTTCACGTCATACCAACCCGTCAAAGGTTTCAAAGTGGACAAAGTTTATGTCGTGGCCTTGACTATGACGGTCTAGCTGTTGTTAGCTCACCAGAAATGTTCCGTTATGCCTTAAAGCTTACGAAACCACTGAGGTAAGCGAAACTTGGTCTTTGCTGTTCATATTACTCTTTTAGGCAAAAGGTAATATGTTCATGTACAGTCATGTTTTCATTGAAATTTCTATGTCAAGATCTAGTCTTTGGTCATGATCTTAAGGAAAATGTTTTCCATATTTTAAAACATGTGTGAGATATAAAGACTAACTCAAACTACTTCCAGATCCATTCATATGACATGCACATTTCGAGTCGTCTTTTTGCTGAACAAACCCTGTGATCTTTACTATATAAGATTTTTAAAACTTCGATAAAGGTTGAATAAACGGGTGAAGCGATCGAAATTGGAAGCTTTATCATGTCGTAAAATATTAAAATTATATCTTCAAGTTCTCGCACATATAAGGATGGTTCTACAAAAATTTAAGTTTCACAGTTGTTTAGACCTGTGTAATATGATGACCGAAAATTGGATCTACCAAAATATAATTATATAGGACCCTTGAAAGAAGTTTATAAATTTGCAAACTATGTTTCGAAATGAAGACAAAATTTGTTGAAAGGTCTACTTTTTAAGAGTACGTTAAGTGTTTATCTATTAAAACTCTTACATTGATAAAATGTGCAAAAACTTTTGTGATAGCTACTGCGTTTACTGTATTAAAACAAAAATCTTATCCCAACAATACTCTCGCCCTAACCTACTATCGCAGAATTTTTGCCAAGCTTAAATCGATTTAACAATTAAAACTATGTAGATTTTATGACGCCTTCTTTAATTCACTTGTTTTTTTTTTTAAAGTCACTAATATGGAATAACACATAAAACAATTTCAAGTGATACAAGACTGTTGCCAATAAATCTTTTCTGTTAGGAGATAATAGTTATTAACTACTACAAAACTCAGATTTTTTCCTCCGGGAGAGAGGAATGGCAGTATATATATACATATATATCTGTATATATATATATATATATATATATATATATATATATATATATATATATATATATATATATATGAAAAATGCCGTTCTTTTCCCTCAAGCCTGGTTCTAAATTTCGTCAGAAAACCCAACCAGAGCTATGGATTGTACGTTGGTCTCCGAAAAAATCCTCTGACCGATGTGTGGAGGTGGGATGACGGATCTCCTTCTGCTGACGATTCTCCGTGGTTTACCGTGAACGGCTCCAAGCCCACCTTGCCCTTGAAGTATGGCGTAATCTCCGCGCCGGGTGAATTGCGCATGAGTACTGGCATTGGGGACCAAATGGCCCTTTGTGGATACCGTAAGTATAACCAGCATTGGGGACCAAATGGCCCTTTGTGGATACCGTAAGTATTACCGGCATTGGGGACCAAATGGCCCTTTGTGGATACCGTAAGTATTACCGGCATTGGGGACCAAATGGCCCTTTGTGGATACCGTTAGTACACGTATTACCAGCATTGGGAACCAAATGGCTCTTTGTGGATACCGTAAGTATTACCGGCATTGGGGACCAAATGGCTCTTTGTGGATACCGTAAGTATTACCGGCATTGGGGACCAAATGGCCCTTTGTGGATACCGTTAGTACACGTATTACCAGCATTGGGAACCAAATGGCTCTTTGTGGATACCGTAAGTATTACCGGCATTGGGGACCAAATGGCTCTTTGTGGATACCGTAAGTATTACCGGTATTGGGGACCAAATGGCTCTTTATGGATACCGTAAGTATTACCGGCATTGGGGACCAAATGGCTCTTTGTGGATACCGTAAGTATTACCGGTATTGGGGACCAAATGGCTCTTTATGGATACCGTAAGTATTACCGGCATTGGGGACCAAATGGCTCTTTATGGATACCGTAAGTATTACCGGCATTGGGGACCAAATGGTTCTTTGTGGATACCGTAAGTGTCACCGGCATTGAGAACCAAATGGCTCTTTGAGGATACCGTAAGTACACGTATTACCGGCATTGGGAACCAAATGACTCCTTGTGGATACCATAAGTATTATCGGCATAGGGGACCAAATGGTTCTTTATGGATACTGTAAGTAATACCGGCGTTGGGTTGCAATTGGCTCTTTGTGGATACCGTAAGTATTACCGGTATTGGGGACCAAATGGCTCTTTGTGGATACCATAAGTATTACCGGCGTTGGGTTGCAATTGGCTCTTTGTGGAAACCGTAAGAATAACTTGATCAATATAAAACTAGCGAGAGAGAGAGAGAGGGGAGAGAGAGAGAGAGAGAGAGAGAGAGAGAGAGAGAGAGAGAGAGAGAGAGAGAGAGAGAGAGAGAGAGAGAGAGAGAGAGAGAGAGAGAGAGAGAGGGAAGGAGAGAAAGAAAGATGCTTTGCACTAGCTGTTATAATGATTTTTGAAAATACAACATTTAAAGACCGCGCGATTGGCTGCAAACGTGGAAAAACTCAAAACTGGATATAGATGTGTTTAAAAGCTCAAGCTTATATTTCTTAATGGCAGGGGGTAGGGGGTATGCTTTTTTGCGGGTGTTATTTTCAAATTTTCTTTAAGTCAATATATTCACTTGCAAATTAACAAAAATAAAAGAAATATTTAACTTAATACTCGCATCTTTTTTCACTCTCTACCTCCCCCTCCCTCTCTTTCTTTTCCTTCCCACACACAGACCGTAATCTTCCCACAGAAGCCCATGGTACCACCTTACGAGACCACCAGCCAGATGGCGTGAGTTCGAGTCTCTCTGTGAACAAAGTTCCATCTTACCTGGAGTGTGTTCTCCTGTGTGGACGGGACTATAGATGTAGGACGGCTGAGTTCAACTTTGACCTTTTGACCTGCATGATAGTAGGTCCGGGGTCATATACACGTTTCACGGCAAACGGACAATCTCAGACATTTGTGAGAAAAGGATATTATTAGAACAAGGGAAAATAGAGATAGAAAGAGGGGGGCAGCTAGATAGAGATATTAATGTATATATATATATATATATATATATATATATATATATATATTAATATAATTAGAGAGATAGAGAAAGAGAGAGAGATAGAGAGAGCGACAGAGAGAGAGAGAGAGAGAGAGAGAGAGAGAGAGAGAGAGAGAGAGAGAGAGAGAGAGAGAGAGAGAGAGAGAGAGAGAGAGAGAGAGAGAGAGAAACAGACAGACAGACAGTCAGACAGACAGACAGACAGAGATGGAGAGACACAGAGGAAAGTGAAGTTTCATTTCTTACAAAATTTTGAAAATCATTTTATTGCCTTTGAAACAGAAAATTTTGCAATATTTTGTTTGAGGTGTTGTGTAATATCAATCAGATTGTACCAGAGTAGTTATTTTGTAAATTTTGGTGGGCGGTGCAGTGACAGAACTCTAATATTTCTAGGAATACGCATTTCAATAAACTATATGTTATGAAATGTAATGATCTTAGCGCGTTTTTTCTCAGCAATAATTCTCATTCATATCTTAAGTACCATTAGCCGTAGTAATAAAACCAATTTATTAACCAAATCGCTATGTGTGTCTGTTTTTGTATGTTAGTGATGTGTCTGTGTATGTGTATGTGTGTGATGTGTGTGATGAGTGTATGTGTGTGATGTGTATTTATGTGTGTGATGTGTGTATGAGTGTGATATGTCTGTGTATGTGTGTGATGTGTCTGTGTATGTGAGTGATATGTCTGTGTATGTGTGTGATATCTCTGTGTATGTGTGTGATGTGTCTGTGTATGTGTGTTATGTGTGCGATGTGTGTAGTGTATGTCTGTGTGATGTGTATGTGTGTGATTTGTCTGTGTATATGTATGATGTGTGTGTGATGTGTGTATGTGCTTTATGTGTATAATGTGTGTATATATATGTGTAATTTGAATGTGTGTGTATAATGTGTGTGTGTGTGTGATGTTTTTTGTGTGATTGTGTGTGTGCGCACTTCTCACTCGCCTAAAGTGATGCTACGCAACTTTGTTTGAATCCCACAAGGTGTGCACATTTCTGCAACCATGTGTTGTACCAAGACTCAATATTTACATCGTTTCTATCTGGCAGAAACTTTGGCATGATAAAACCACAAACACCCTGCGTGTGACACTTTGTGCCATTAAAATAAAATCTGACGTTTGAAAAACAAAGTTAAACCGCAGAGAAGAAAGGTAACTAGAACAGTAGAAGGCACACACGGCTAACAGTTAGACACAATTATCTGCTCGTAAGGGAAACAACCCCGTTTTTCTATAGTAATGAGAGGCTTCGAATTGGACACACATGACTTACACACAATTGTCTGCTTTTAAGGGAAACAACCCCGTTTTTCTATGGTAACGAATTGGACACACATGACTTACACACAATTGTCTGCTTTTAAAGGAAACAATCCCGTTTTTCTATCGTAATTTCTGACTGCATGACTTACAATTGTCTGATTGTAAGGGAAGCAACCCCGTTTTGCATTGCTTGTAACAATCTTCACACAGGTAAGACTTTTTTTAATCAGATTACTGATAGAATTTACACACAGTTGAATTTTTCAAATCTTCTCTGTGGTCAGTAGGTGAATTTGGTCTCTTACCTATTCAGCTCCACAGGCCCGACGGGGGCTTGTTTATCATGCATAGAAGGCATGAGATAACCTTGTAGTTAAGGACTGGCATTATAAAACAATATAAATAATTAATCCCCACCCCCTTAAAAAAAAAAACAAACAAAAAAAACAAATAGACGTTAACTATTATAATGAAATCATTACCACACAAAGCAAGGGATTGGTGCATCCGAGCAGTGTCCCTTTTGAAGTGCGGCCAGGACGGCAGACCATATCCTCCAGACCTGCCCCCAAATACGATCATCTGAGGTCCCAAACCTGGCCTGAGGCAACAACCCGACACACACAGCTCTACGGCAGCCTCGGGGACCTGCAGGATACAGCCGCCTTTATAGAGGAGACTGGCCTGTCCATAGAGCAGCGGTTTCAAAGAAGAAGAAAGAGGAGGAGGAGGAGGAGGAGGAGGAGGAGGAGGAGGAGGAGGAGGAGAAGAAGAAGAAGAAGAAGAAGAAGAAGAAGAAGAAGAAGAAGAAGAAGAAGAAGAAGAAGAAGAAGAAGAAGAAAAAGAAGAAGAAGAAGAAGAAGGAGGAGGAGGAGGAGGAGGAGAAAGAAGAGGAGGAGGAGGAGGAGAAGGAGAAAATCAGGTCTTTGTAAAAATCCTGAAAGCTCACATTAGGCCTCACCCACCGTTCGCTACCATGGTTCGAACCCACAGTGGATTCTGATCTTGTCTATTATAAGTACAGGAGGTGCTTTTTGCCATCACCAATTTGTGTGGAAGCAGCAACTGGGTGTCGTTAAGAGGAAGTGACGTCATATCTTTCTTTCTACATTATCCATTCCATGATCATAAAGGTGAATCATAGTGAAATACAAAAACTACTTATCATGACTCGATGATAATAAGTTGTATTGAAATGCGTCTGTCTTGTTTTTCTGCTTTTCATTTTTTTTTTAATTTCCGACTCGTAAAAGAGTTTAAATATGTTTTAGAGACGTCTATTTTGATCCGGATTCGAGAAGTCTGATCAATTTCAGCATTTTTAGGTTTTTTTTTAAATTATTTCAAATGATCGACTTAACAACTAATATAAACATTCTAGATTCTTTTGCATGAATTGGATGATTATCTCCTGTGGTGAAGAGGTAAGACTTAACAGAAATATCTGAACATTCTGATTTTAAAAGCTTTGCGATTGTCCTGTTTTGGTATGGTAAAATATACACGGAAGTTTTCACAATTCTAGCTCTTAAAATGTTTTTTTTTTTTTTTTATTATATATATATGTGTGTGTGTGTATGTGCAGGGGGGAGGCACACCATACAAGATAGAAATGAAAGAAAAAAAAAAGAGTTGGCAAGAAAAAGAAAACATGTACGGCGATAACAATGATAATAAAAATGAAACTTGGCTAGCATCTCCTTTCCGTAAGATTAATTTAACCCTACAGTGCCTTGAAAGTGCTCAGAATCTGTATGTGACTTGTGTTGATCTGACACAGCCACCCGCTGCCCTAAAGATATTTGAACGCTTGCAACAGTAAAAATAAATATTGTTTACATTGGAGGAAGATGGTGCAGGCCTAAAACATTTGTAATCGGAAAACGTATGAGATCAATATATGCTTTAAAAACTCAATAGCATTTCCTCTGTTATATTCCTCAAAATACCATATATCTTATTGTTTCTTTTTCTGTCTCTTTCTGTCTATGTCTGTCTGTCTGTCTGTCTCCCTTTCTCTCTCTCTTTCTCTCTCTCTCTCTCTCTCTCTCTCTCTCTCTCTCTCTCTCTCTCTCTCTCTCTCTCTCTCTCTCTCTCTCTCTCTCTTTCTCTCTCTCTCTCTCTCTCTCTCTCTCTCTCTTTCTCTCTCTCTCTCTCTCTCTCTCTCTCTCTCTCTCTCTCTCTCTCTCTCTCTCTCTCTCTCTCTCTCTCTCTCTCTCTCTCTCTCTCTCTCTCTCTCTCTCTCTCTCTCTCTCTCTCTCTCTCTCTCTCTCTCTCTCTCTCTCTCTCTCTCTCTCTCTCTCTCTCTCTCTCTCTCTCTCTCTCTCTCTCTCTTTCACTTTCATCACTATCATGTCTACTTCATTCCATTTTTTTCCCTCGACAATTATTAAATGATTAAAATTCTTTAGAGATACTTTTTTTGGGTCTATTCTTGCAGGTCCTAAACGTTTCCTTCTTACAGGTCTGTCCACAGAAACTACAAACCATCCGTTTTAAGTCTTGGATTTTATAATATGCAAAACTGTCGAGTGGAATGAAACAACACTGAATAATTTATAAAGATGTCATGCACACATATTGACGTGCGGAGAAGCACATGTTTACAGGTTACCAAGAAAGCAATGGGTGGGAAATCACGCGATTGCTCTTATCTTTGTTGAACAAACTTAAGTCTGGAAATACCAGTGGGTTTATCTACTCTGGTTTTGATGATGGAGTTGGACGGATACAACTTGGTCTAGGCCTGAACACCTACTGGTGAAAAACAGGAGACAAATAGATGCGCTTTTTCGGATGATATTTTGATTCAATTCAACCAAGACACAAGATAATATAATATACAGAGAGAGAGAGAGAGAGAGAGAGAGAGAGAGAGAGAGAGAGAGAGAGAGAGAGAGAGAGAGAGAGAGAGAGAGAGAGAGAGAGAGAGAGAGAGAGAGAGAAAGAGAGAGAGAGAAATTGCGCAAAAAAAAGGCGTTTAATGAAAAGAATTACTTAAATTTTTTTAGACTTTTTCTCTTCCTCTAAGAAAGAAAACTTTCCTGGCCTAGCGCACCATCAACGGTTTTTATATCTCATAGAAGGAGTCCCACTGTAAGAGCTATCAGATCAAATACAAGTTCTAAATATCTTAAATGGCAAGAGGGTCGATAAAGTTAACCTCTTATAGATTTTCGTCACAAGGTAGTGGTAGTAAAACTATAAAGTGATGATTTCTTTGTTGCTTGCCATCACATACTTGCGAAAAAGATTTGAAGGAATAATCGCACCTTTACCTAAATAATTATGTAAAAAAAATAAAAAATAAATAATCGCGGTAAGGTGCTGTTTCAGCGATATTCCTTAAGCATATCATCCCGGTAATTTTCGATATCGATTTTTTCGAAGGTAGAAGATTTTTAAGAAATATAAAGTATATTGAAATGCGCCTTAAAATCTTGTATTAGGTTGCTGTGGCCTTGAGCGGTGTGCCTGTCTACACAAAGAGACCAAGTGTAGCAACGCCACAAAATGACGCGATTTGCGGGAAAGAAATTTTTGGATAAATGCAATTTTCCTGACGAAAGCTTGAAATTTCCGCTTGTTATACTTCTCTAATAACTAACTTTCATATTGTTTCAGAAGCAATGTAAAAGTATTTTAAATAGCGGGGGTTTGAGGGAAACGGCATTTTCCCAAGAAAAAACGACATTTTCCCAAGAAAAAACGGCATTTTCTCCCGGAAAACGTCTCTCACAGATCCCACTCTGAGTACATACAATTCTTTTTTTTGTTTTGTTTTGTTTTTGTTTTGGAAAGAAGATTATAAAACTATGGCTCCCCAGTGAGCGAGATATAAATTAAACCAGGTGCTGAAATATAGCGTTTTGTATTCATGTGTGGGACTTCATAGATCAAATGAATTATTTTTTTTATACATATCCGTCTAGTCTATGTCCAATTCTTATTGAATTCTTTTTCCTTAAAGACTCCAAAGAAGTCATAAATGTTTTTAGACCACCACGTTGACGGGATAAATTCAATCGCTAGTTTGCTATAGTAAAGGAAAATAAAATATTGCAGTTGGGTCAAAGTTCGCAGCCATTCTTTACAAAGCCCCACAGGTCTTTGAAGATCTAAATTTATGAGATCGCAAATCTATCAACCACCAACAAGCATAGATCTATATGAATAGTTTGAAAACAAGTTAGAACAATTGATAAAAGTGCTCAACTGCGGGTGCTTTTCATAGTTATTGAAGATCTTACCTGAAATTCTCTTTATACGACTCAGGTAAGGTCTTCTGTAACTATGATCTACATGTACATGTATATGAATAGGTAGGGGGACAGGTGTTTATTGTTGCCAACGTCTTCGCTTTAGAAGTCAATTTGTCCGTTAAGGTAGTGGGGAGGATCACGTTATAGCAGCATTCAACAAATCTCCCCCCAGTACCCCCCCCCCCTCCCTTCTCCCCACCCATCGATCCCCCCATCAAACTAAGCTTGTTACGGCCTCACATCCTCAACACGTGGAGTCCCCCAAGTCACAGTCCAGCCTGCGACACACGGAGATGAAGCCATGCCCAGAAGACTGTCACACTTAACACGAGCTTTGGTTTTTCTGGAGTCAAAACAAGGTGATGTTTATTTACAATATATATTGCTTCCTTGGATCCAAAGCTCTGTGGATATCTGTGAATTAGCGGTGTAGTCTTTGAAAAGTTCTCTGAGGTAGGAGATAGATAAAGTAAGGTTATGTTTGGTGATCTGATAAGTTTATTAAATATGAAGTCTAGCTGAATTAGTGTTATGAAGCATAGGAAAAACAGCTAAATTCTGTAATTTCCCGAGCTATTTAAAGATACTTCGAAATGCTCATTTTAAGTCTAAGAAGTCCCGAAAAAAAAAATAATTTGTTTTGAGAAGCTCTGCATTGAGAAATTTCATTGCCACTTATGCATTTTACCTGCATGAAAATGAGCGTTTTAACATAACTTATAATAAAAAGATTGAAAATTTACAAAATTGTTATTCTGAATAAAAAAAAATAATTGAATTTTAAGAAAAGAAAAACAATCTTGAAAAATGTATATGATTTTGTTACTTTTGTAATGTTTTTCTTATTAGGTTATTACTGTCTTCAACTTATCTATTATTTTGTATTCATTCAACCCTCACACATCAAAATATGGCTTCCATATATGTATTAATTTGTATCTTATGCAAAAAAACAAACAAACCAAAAGCAAACTAAAGTGCAGCTCTTTGTTAATATTCTGATATGTACAGGTTATTCTGAATACATACATTAACCTGTAAAACTTTCGCTGTAAAACATATTTGCAAACCTCCAAACCCCAAATATCCCTAACATAACTGGGCATTATCGATAATAATTCGCCTAAAGCGATAAGAACCCGTTGGAATTCAAAACCGTCATTGATTACATTGATTGCGGTTTATGAAGATCTCGTGGTGATAGGGGCGAAAAAAATCTGGGCTACTAAATCAACAGGCATTGATAGATCAAAGTTAAACGCCGGCTCCAAATAGCGTTTGGATGAAACCATGCTCCACCATTATTGCCTTTTTTCCATAAAAAAGCCACTTTATTCTTTGGAATATGTAGGAGCTAAGTCAAATTTGTCTACATTAGCCGGTTGTCTACTCCATAAATGACCTTCGTGGATTGCGTAGGTCAATGAGCGCAGTGTAACCAGTCTATATTGAACGTTTGTTGCGTTCAACAATAGGGTGCCAAAAGGTGCACCCATTCGTAACAGAACTGTGAAAGGTGCGCAGCACTTCTCAGTTCATTCATATCTGCTAAAGTGCCCGATCTTGTTGACAGCAAGTTCCCTCCCTTTAAACACAATAAATCCTGTTATAGCAAGTTAATAGTTTTCGCCAATCATTGCTTTTTCTTCCATTCATTCTGTTTGGTCTTATTTGCAGTGGTGTAAAAAAATAATAATTCGATATTCGATATTATTTCTCTCTCTCTCTCTCTCTCTCTCTCTCTCTCTCTCTCTCTCTCTCTCTCTCTCTCTCTCTCTCTCTCTCTCTCTCTCTCTCTCTCTCTCTCTCTCTCTCTCTCTCTTTCTCTCTCTCTTCCTTTGTGTTTCCATCCTATTTAAATCTTTTTCTCTTTTCATTTCCCCCTCTGTCTCTGTTTTTTTTTTTTTTTTTTTTTTTTTGTTCTCCCATGCGCCCCGCCCCTTTCTTTTCCTAACACCCATCATAATATTTTAAGAATGGTCTAATTAACGAACTACCTCATCTATCAATTAATCAATCGACCGATATCTGCAAAGTATTCGTTTTGGATCCAGAGGGGTAATGGAAGCATTTTCATATCCTGCTGAAGCTTTTTAGAAATTAGTTTTGTAGCTAATTTTTTTTTCTTTTGGAGGGGGGGGGGGGGGGGGTAGGGATGCGATTTCCAAAGTGAAATATGAACTATTATCTCCCAAAATAGTTCTATAAATTTAATAACTTTTATTTCTACCTGTGGTTCAGGAGGTTGTAGTTATTTTTGTTAACTAGTTTTCTTCGTACTAATTCTTTTCTTAACCTTTCTCATGGTTTTTTTTTTTGTTTTGTTTTTGTTTTATTTTCAATGAATGTAAATTCTCCCTTGGATCGTGATCTATCTCATTGTTTTTTTAAGATGAAGGACTAGAATGAGAATTAGAGAAAGAGAGATAGAGAAAGAGAGAATGAGAGACAGGGAGTGAGG
>JAWDGP010001796.1:305000-330000 GCA_033675545.1 Elysia crispata
TGTGATTTTTCGAAATATGATTTGTAACTTCTAAACTTAATTCGTGTTTATTGCAGTACGCGATTTTGAGGAACCCGTTCAAATAATGGAGAGATAGATGGGTGGGTAGATAGATAGAAAGAGGAAAACGAAAGAAAGAGAGAGACAGAGACAGAAAGAGAGAGACAGAGAGTCAGAGAAAAAGAAAAAAATGAGTGAGTAGGAGAGAGAGAGAGAGAGAGAGAGAGAGAGAGAGAGAGAGAGAGAGAGAGAGAGAGAGAGTAGGAAGAGAGAGAGACACAGACACAGACACAGACAGGAACAAATGGAGACAAAGACAGAGAGAGAAAGAGAGAAAGAGCTCAAAGAAACGTCTACAGATTACCGGTCCTTGAAAACTAAATGAGCCGTGACAATGCCGCCATGATTATCAAGAAAGGAACTAATTGAGTGCTCCGACTTCTCTGGTATTTTGTTCTATAGATCAAATCTATTAGAGACGTTCCTTATAATCATTTCGGACGTTCAGAAATTGTTCTAATCGGTTCGTTTATGGGGAATTCTTCCTCAGGATTGTATAATTATGTTTCTTAGTTTTTCGTAGAGCTAATTTTTTTTTTCGCTTCGCACACCAACAGTTATATTCGTAGGGTTATAATTGTTTTGCTTTTTTTCGGCAACGTTTAAGAAAAAGCCTAGCTTTATGTGTTTTACAAGAAAAGGAATTCTATAGACGCTTTGCCATTGATTTCGTCGCACTGTGGTTATCGAACGAAAAGCATAATAATCATTTTTGAAATGATAACGTGGTGTTTGCCTAATCCGATATCTAATGCATTCTGCAAACCTGGATCTTTCAGACACCGCATTGTGTTATCTTTCGATTAATAGTATCAGTGAAATTCAGCTGCTAGTGCCAATAATAGTGTGTTTTAGTTTGTGTATAAAAATTAAAATGCACAGAAATGAGGTTAATACTTTGTAGTGTACAAACTATGTCGATAATTATGTTACTAAGTCATAGCGGTTCGAAATAGCTGCCAGAATCAATAACAGTGTGTTTTAATTTTTGCATTAATTGCACAGATACGAGGTCACATCTTTTTACGTTTGTAGTGTAGGAGCTATATCAACACTTGTGTTATAAAGTCACATCGGTTTACAACAGTGACTACTGTCCATAGGGGCGGTCTTTAGTTCCTGTATAAGTTGCACATATATGAGTTTATTACTTTCTAGTTTGTAGTGTAGGAGCTATATCGACACTTATGAAATGTAAGACCACACCGGTTTAAAATAGCCGTCACTGTGAATAATAATGTGTTTTATTTCCTGTATAAGAGGGTACAACTTTGTAGTGTACGAGTTATATCAACTATTGTGCAATGAAAGATCATATCAGTTTAAATCAGCTGTCACTGTCAATAACAGTGTGTTTTGGTTCTTGTTTAAGTTTCACAGATATGAGATTACTATTTTGTAAGTTAGTAGTGTAAGAGCTATATCAACTACTGTCTTATAAAGTCACAACGGTTTAAAACAGCCGCCACTGTGAATAATAATGTGTTTTATTTCCTGTATATGAGGGTACAACTTTGTAGTGTACGAGTAATATCAACTATTGTGCAATGAAAGATCATATCAGTTTAAATCAGCTGTCACTGTCAATAACAGTGTTTTAGTTCTTGTTTAAATTTCACAGATATGAGATTACTAATTTTGTAAGGTAGTAGTGTAAGAGCTATAGCAACTGCTGTCTTATAAAGTCACAGCGGCTTAAAACAGCTGCCACAGTCAATAATAAAGTGTTTTAGTTCCTGTATAAAATAAACAGATATGAGGTCACTGCACTCTTAGTTTCTAGTGTATTAGCTATATCGTCCAGTATGTAATGTAAGATCATAATTATTGATAAAGAAAAACAGCTGGCAGCGTCATTATAAGTCTGTTTTAGTACCTGTAAAAATTTCGAAGGTATGAGGCCACAGCTTTGTACGTTTGCAATGTTCGGACTACATCGACCAATAAGTAATGGAAAGTCATATTGACACACTGAAGATAACAGTCATTTCTAACCCCAACCCACTGCCCTGCCTGTCTCGTTACTCTTGTGACAAGGACGAACCAGTTGGGTTGGATATTATTATTATTATTCCGGTGCTTTGAAGAGATTTATCTTATGAACAAGAAACTGTTTCCACAACACAATGATATTCAGTGTTACTTGTGACAAGGACGGGATAGTTGAGTTAACTATTATTATTCCGGTGCTTTGTAGAGATTTATCTCATGAACAAGAAGCAATTTCCAAACCGTAACGATATCCAATACTCACAATTAGGGTATTTTGTGCCTGGATTTCGCTTTATGTGACAAAGACATAATAATCCCTATTGGCATGTGAATTAGTGTCTCAAAAGCATGGCAGTAGTAATGAGTGATATATCTATGACTGTGAGGCTGAGTCAAAGTGTTTGTAAATTTATGAAATTATGGGGAAAAGTTCTATTCCGAGTGTGAAACGGTATTTCTAGAACACATGAAGAATGACATTAAATTTTAATTCCGTGTAAGTAAATTTGTTTTTAACACCATTAAATTATAATGAGAGCTAGTTTGATGAAAGAGTTCAAAGAAAACTGTATTCTACTTCATCCCTCCTTTATGGCCCCCGTCAGGCACGGCAGAGTTCATAAAATGAGACCCCATACTAACTATCTAAAAGTCATCATGCCTTGAACCCACGGCATGCAAATCTTAGATTATTATGATCATGCATTACTCGGCCACAGAAATTGTTGTATTGTTTGAGACCAGACCATTTTTGATTTTATTTAACAAAAAAAAATAAATAAAAAAAATTTTTTTTTTTGTTCATTTCCTATTTATCGGACCTATTTTTCTTGTAAACATGATATTAAGTACCGTCCCTTTTTTGTTACATTGAATACTTTTTCGTGGTTTGGATTTCACTGGGAGATTTATTCGTCACGTCATTCTAACATCTTTTAAGCTCTGCGGAAATGGAAAATATTACATAGAATGCCCCCACCCATCCACCTCCCTCAGTATCTTAAAAACACAAGTGTGATGTTTCTCTGATTGAAAAAAAATCAGAGCTCCTACGTCAGGGCACTTAACTGCCTGTTTATGAGTTCGAAGTTTGAATCCTCGCGCACTCACCCCTAGCTATTGAGCACTTCGAGTCTCAAGGCACAATCCCATTGCCCAGAAAAAAAAAAAAAAAATTTTACCCAGGCTTGAAAACTATCAGTTTTATAGCGCTTCCTTTCTGGACAAATATACAACAGCCCTAAACCCCATGTGTCTTAAAGTAGGTTTATTTTCAGGAATAAAACTAATCTCAATGGCACTTTAGAAAAACTTCGCCACTGAACTATTGAACGAGATAATAACCGACCTTTTGGTTAAATAAAATTTTATTCCTCCTACTAATATAATCCGCAACGCTTTGATTGTATTTCACATTACGCTGGGTTCTTCAGAGTTCTTCGATGAAGCAGTTTTTGGAGATAAAGAAGGGCAAATAAAAGAGGCATTGTATCAGCGTTTTTAAGCATTTGTTTACCTGAAAAAGCCCTGATAATTGTTACATTACGCCGGGAGGGAAAATAAATAGAAATTAAAAAATGGCAAGGCATGAGCTGAAAAGATAAGGCGGAAAGATAAGCAACCAAAGATATCTCCGCTTTTTTTGGGCTTGTATGGGGCGATATTGTCATAACCACACGGGCAGTTATTCCTTTTCTCTTCATGCCAATTTTTTTGTAAAGAAGAAAGTAATTCAGATAGGGGTGGAGACATTTGAACAAATTGTTCAGTTTGCCACATTGAAGGTAAACAAATAAAAGAATTTGAGAAAATGAGGAGCTCTGAAGCGGACAAAACCGCTGAAACAAAATTTCCGGTTGGGATAATGTTGCTGGAAATTGCTACAAAGAAATGTAATAATATTCGAAAGCATAAAACCTGGTCCCTTTAGTTGCTGCAGTTCATAGGCGTTGAGGTTTCAAGTTATATTCCGTTCAGGCTTTATGCTCTTTTTTGTCCCAACCTCAATAACTGAAATATGTAATTATAGCTGGGGAAGAATTTGACAAAAACGATTCGAAGTATTATTCAAAAGATCTCAGATTATTTACCAAACGGAGTTGTAAAACATGATTATATCATAGAGAGAGAGAGACTTTGAGAATAATGGTAGGCATTTGTTGCGCACTTAAAATCTGTATATCTTGATGGCATCGGGTCTACAAAAAATGAAATGAAGTGCTTGTTGAGTTTTTGTCGCATTAGATTTGCGTTTTCAAAGATGTCTTTACACGGTCGTATTACTTTACCTAATTGTACAGCTTTTGTTTTATAGATTTTACCACAGTTCATGTCTCATTGTGCAACTCACTTCTAGATCTAAGGGCTTAATTTAGATTTGCATTTTCTGTCTGAAACAACCATTAAAATATAAATTTGTTTTCAGGAATCGGTTTTCTTCGTTAACAAATAGGTCAACAGGTCGACAAAACGCACCAAGTAAAGCGCCTTGATAAATGACGTCATAAAGTGTAACTTTTGCAACCAGTCAATACTTAATCCTGAGAGGATCATAGATAACACATGCGCATACCTCTTCCTTTCATTAGAGATAAACGTTCACTCTCATCCCTCAAATGTTTTATCTCCTAAGTCTAAAAACTGTTGCATTGTCCTCTGCGACCCTTTGGTCAAAATTATTATTAAGTCTCTGTCGTCTGTAGATAAAACTACACGTAGCTTTCCAGGTTTAGTCCATATCTTCTGGCAGGTCCATTCGGACATGAAGTTTACACATCGCTGAGGTACAGCGCACTATCGGCACTGCGCATGGCAACACACTTCACACTGGATCAGTTTGGCTTAGAGAGTTTGACACACGCGTGTTTAGTTCTAATTGTAGAGATAAATCTAGTCTCCATCTCTGTCTGTCTGCCTGTCTGTCTGTCTGTCTGTCTCTCTCTCTCTCTCTCTCTCTCTCTCTCTCTCTCTCTCTCTCTCTCTCTCTCTCTATATATATATATATATATATATATATATATATATATGTAAAATATCCGCATGTACATACGTACAGAAAGATGCGTTGACATTTTATATTCCGTAAAATTGAGAAGTACTTCCGCTCATTTTTTTGAGTGCAGTGCTATAATTATAGCGATGGGTAATATCAGACAATAATTTCCTGCATAGATCGATCATCATGGATTCGATTCACGTGGCCTTCAGTGGCTTATCGTAGAGTCTCATCTGATTTACCCTGCCTTGCCTGTAAGATAGGTTCTCATTCTCTCCTCATACCCTTATAGTTTTGATCGGGTGAGTGGAGGGGAGGAGGGCACCTGGATAGAAAATTACAAGAGAAATCCGCAATGGATTAGATACAGGAGTAGAATAAACTAGCATGATTTGAACAGTATTTGTCACTGGTGTTTGTGTGAATCTGCTTCGAGTCTTTTGCCCTACACACACACACACACACCCATACACCCATTTATAGATTGTTGATTTTTATTTTATTTTTAATTTTTTAAAATTTTTGAATCTGATTATATCGGTTATTATAATACACAATTTTTATGAAAGTTTCGGAAAGCGGGGAGGACGTCGATGTATATTGAACAAATTGAAACTGGGTGGTACAAGTAATGCGATAAGAATTGTATATAAAACATTAATCCCACAAACACAACATGTAGCATAAGGCGTAAAATTAGTGCGGAAATTACAAACTTACAGAAAAGAATGACACTTTTGTTATCAGTGTTGTTTATAGGGCATAAACTACAGAGCATGTTAATCTCGATTGGAAATATTGGATATTCCCGTAGCTGAGGACACCGTTATAATCCAAAGATGTTCTAATAATAGCACATCTATTATTAGAACATCTTTAATACAATCATCAAAGGACGCGAAACTCTTCAAACATTTGAGGAAGCCAAAGTCCAACGCTAGTGAAAAAAGTTTATTTTTTATTTATAAGGCACTCAAACATTTCATATTATTAGTTCAAAACATGCCATAAAGATAAAGATAAGTGGAAACAATAATTAAAAATCTGATAACATACTTTCAAACTCAAACATTTAAAATCAAGTGCATAAACATTTGGCTATTGGGGCCTGCTACAGTGTTGTTGTGTTACATCTGGTTCCAATATCGCCATTTCAACTGATTGGAAACTTCTGCCAATATGTTAAGGCCCTTATCTCTCACACCCCCTGCTTATCCTGTCCAGATCTTTGAGAATATTAGATGTCTCCACGAGGTTATCAAGTATGCTTTGTCTTTGAAGTTTGAATACAAAGAGGCTAGGTTTTAGGTAAGGACAGGTATAAAAACTTAAGAACTACGGCACGCAAAAAAAAAAAAAAATCAAACATTACAACTAATAACTTAACATGATGAATGTTTCGCCTTCAATGCGGCTTCATTAGAAATTATTATCCCACAAAGATTTCTGTTTTACAGACACGGGGGCGTCATTTTGGATCTTTTACCACAACCAGGTGATTCTCTTAATGCGGTATACTAAATTGCTTTTCTATTTGGATTCTGTGAAGGAAGTAAATTGTTAAATTTGAAAGTGTCTTGAAATTCTTCGTTCAGAGCAAGCAGGAGTTTCACACGATGAAACTATCATAGCCACAAAAAGATTTCAAATGATTCGCCTGTGTGTGATAGAATCTTGTGATTAAGCATTGTACTCGCAGCTCTGATGATAGTGTCAAGAATAATTATATTCATATTTTAAAAGCGTAATGTGTTGCCTTGATATTTACGTAGCTTGTTCTAAGTGTAACCATAATTATGTCTTACGAGGCTATCATAGATACCTTAGGGGCATGTATTTTTGTTCACTTTAAAGTTGATTTCCAAAATTATACAGGAGGGCTTGGATCAAACCAAACAATTTTATTACTCAGACGACTCGGAACGTATTGGTAAGTTCCATCAGAAATATTAAGCACTGCCTCTCCGCAAGTTGCTTTAAGAAAAATGAACGACACATATCGGTAAACGAACAGACGGATTTTATCAGATTGTAGACCTTCTTTCGACTGTAGCGGATAAACTCTAGCCATGATGGAGGAATCAACAGACGGAACCTCCTTCATCGTTAGTGGAGCTGGGTAAGTCTGTGTGAGCTTTCATGCAGAGTGTGTGTTTTTATTTATTCATTTGTTTTATTAATTTATTAATTTATGTGTATACTTCATATATTTATTTTATTTATCAACCAATCAATCAATAAATTAATTATTTTTTTATTAATATTTTTGGGGGTGGAGGCTTGGTAAGTTCATTACGGGCTGAATTTTTGGCGTTAGGTGGGGATAAGGAGGTTTGGGATACTTTTTTTTTCAAGTGTTGGGGGAGGAAAAAGGGGGTGGGGGAGGGGTTTTTAATATCTGATTTTAGATTCTTTTAAAGGTTTATTAGAAAGCTGTGAATTTTCGCATTCAGTGCATAGGGCAAGAATTCTTAGCAGTTAGCTACGATGTTCATCATTGTGTGAATAAAAGCGTTCTCAGGTCCAGAGCGGTAGCATAGAAACGGTCTTTACAAGTTCCAACTTTGCATGCTATGCGTAGTCTTCTGATGAATATTTTCATCATTGTGTGAATAGAAATGTTCATAGATACGGAATGGTAGTATAGAAACGGTCTTCACAAGTTCAATCTTTGTATGCTATGCGTAATCTTCTGATTAATATTTTCATCATTTGTGTGAATAGAAATGTTCATAGATACGGAATGGTAGCATAGAAACGGTCTTCACAAGTTCAAACTTTGTATGCCATGCGTGATCTTCTGATAAATATTTTCATCATTGTGTGAATAGAAATGTTCATAGATACGGAATGGTAGTATAGAAACGGTCTTCACAAGTTCAAACTTTGTATGCCATGCGTGATCTTCTGATAAATATTTTCATCATTGTGTGAATAGAAATGTTCATAGATACGGAATGGTACCGAAGGAATGGTCTGAACCATTTCAAAGTTGAACTGTACCTTCTAAACCACGATTTATCAATTTCTTTTTTTTTCTTTTTTTTTCTTTTTATCTTATTTTGCAAGTTGAACGGTACCTTCTAAACCACGATTTATCATTTTTTTAAATAAAATTTTATTTCGCATGGCACCGTGCAGTGAAGTTGTGCTTGAAAAAAAAAAGTTGTCTGTTTGTTTGAGTATGAATAACTGTTTGTGTGTGTGTGTGTGTGTGTGTGTGTGGTATGTGAGTGAAAGTAATTGCGTCTTTTCCTCGCTACGGTACTCGAGAATTGAGTGCAGCTCTTTAACAACAGACATCTCTTCGATATTTCTCATTCTACCCCGAGACAAAACTCTGACATACAAAACATAATCGCCGGGCAATATAACAGGCTTTCCTTTCCATTTATTCAATAATAGCTTCGAATAACGAAGTCAATGAGGCGTTACTTTTGTTCGAATGATAATTATTCTCATAGTTTCGTCGTGGTGTCTCTCTCTCTCTCTGTCTCTCTGTCTCTGTCTCTGTCTATGTCTCTGTCTCTGTCTCTCTCTATCTCTGTCTCTGTCTCTCTCTGTCTCTCTCTCTGTCTGTCTGTCTGTCTGTCTGTCTCTGTCTCTCTCTCTCTCTCTCTCTCTCTCTCTCTCTCTCTCTCTCTCTCTCTCTCTCTCTCTCTCTCTCTCTCTCTCTCTCTGAAGCTAGGAATGAGGGAAGTGTGTAAAGCAATGGAGCGTTTCAACGGGGTAAATCATGTTACAGCAATCGCAGTCTAAAAACAGAGACCAAATCTTATTACAACAATCGCAGTCTAAAATCAGAAAGCAAATCGTGTTACAGCAATCGCAGTCTAAAATCAGTGTACAGGTCCTGGAGCTTAGTTCTGCGCGCCAGTTCAGATCTGAAACGGTTCATCGGTTTACGATAAAGTTCCGGTCACATTGACTCAATGGCGCATGACGGAAACGATCATTTTTGTCCCTGTAAGGTAGTGCATTAAGGTAATAATTTTTTCAGTGAAAGGTGTGCGTTATACTGAAAAAGGGAATGAGAGAGGTGAGGGAGAAAAAGGGAGAGAGGGACAGAGAGAGAGAGACAGAGACACAGACACACAGACAGACAGACAGACAGAGGTGGCGGAGGGAGAAAGTCAAAGGCACATGCACAGACAGGGTTAGATGTATTGCCAAACAATAGAGAGGCAAAGAAGAAACGTATTTGAAGAGAGAGAGAGAGAGAGAGAGAGAGAGAGAGAGAGAGAGAGAGAGAGAGAGAGAGAGAGAGAGAGAGAGAGAGCGAGAAAGAGAGCGAGAGAGAGAGCGAGAGAGAAAGGGAGAGAGAGAGCGCGAGAGAGAGAGAGAGAGAGAGCGCGAGAGAGAGAGCGAGAAAGAGAGCGAGAGAGAGAGAGAGAGAAAGAGAGCGAGAGAGAGCGAGAGAGAAAGAGAGATAGAAAGGGAGAGGGGAGAGGGGGAGAGAGAATAAGACGGGAAATTTTAAACGAAAAAAAAACAAAACAAAAATCTGAGAAAATATGTTGAACAAATTACAACTCACTCCTCGGAAAATTATCGGAAAAATATTGAAGTAAGAGGAATCAATATTCTCTTTCCCAACTAGAAGCATTTCAAATTATCTGTACATCTCCTGAGGTCAAAATGTTTTTAAATCTTGTGAGAGACAATACTCCCAACATTACTTTATGCTTAAAAAAAGTGAAAAAAATAAATAAAAAATAAAAAATAAAAAAAAACCCCGCAAAAAACTGAAAACCGGTATTCAGATCATGATAAGATTGGTGGTCGTATGGTAAAACATTCGATTGAAACGAGAAATCTTTCAGCTCCGCAAAGACCAACAGAAGCTTTATTGATATATGTAAATAACGGGGTAAAGCTAATTAAAGTAATGTTTACAATCTCAAAATTAATACATTAGTTAACACAAACACATACAATATTAGGAGAAATTTAATGGAAAAAAACAATTCCATTAGAACAGCAACTGTGTGAAATCCAAAATATAAAGAGGAAGAGCTACGATTATGTCCCCTTTTTGGTAGGTTTGTGTCAGGACTGTTGTTGTTTTTTTTTGTTTTTTTTTTAAGTGGTTTTTTTTCTTGTTTTTGTTTTGTTTTTGTTTCTTTTTTATTTTTTTTCTGATAAGGCTGTCATTTCAAAGTCATTTTCGAAACTTATCTTGACGGAAGAAAATTTTGCGTCTCTTTGTTATTGGAAAGGATGGAAGCAATGCAGGGTCAACACGTGCCATTTACTGAATGATAAAACCGTTACAAATTCAGTGAAAAGATTTTACAAAGCTTTACTGTTGGATCACAACCGCTGTAATAAAAGAGGAAGAAAGATATATATACATATATATCATATACATATTATGATATCATAGAAATTTATATTTAAATTTCTAATCAGTAAACTATTTTACATGTGCGTATTTCTTTTATTTCACACACACACACACACATATATATATATATATATATATATATATAAATTATATATGTATATATATATATATATATCTTTCTCCCTCTTTTTCCTTCTCTCTCTCTCTCTCTCTCTCTCTCTCTCTCTCTCTCTCTCTCTCTCTCCCTCTCTCTCTCTCTCTTCCTCTCTCCCTCTCTCTCTCTCCCTCTCTCTCCCTCTCTCTCTCTCTCTCCCTCTCTGAGACTAACGAAGTGAAAAGTGAAGGCAGAAAGAAGGGTTCGCCTTGAGATCGGACAGCTTTTTATTGATCAATTTATAATAGAAATACGCACATGTAAAATAGTTTACTGATTAGAAATTTAAATATAAATTTCTCTGATAAATTGAATTTTTTTTACTGTATTCGTGGAGTAATTGAACTTGTTAGTAACAACCATGCAAGAGGCAGTCAAGGTCTGAGGAAAAAAAAATAAACAAACCCTCAGGCGTGATGACAAACTGAACAAACTCATTCCTAGATATAAAGAACAGCTATTTCAAGTTAACCAGTTATGGTATAGAGTTACATACCATAAAACCCATACAACATAGAATCACGGTTTTAACTGATTTTTGTGAGAAATTGAAAGATTCATCCCACTATGTATGATGACAGAGAAATAGGTTTTTATTTATTTAATATTCAGTAAGAAGTGCAGTGTATAGTTACATTTCACGGGTTTGGGCCTTTTTCAAAATAAATATTGACGAACAAAATTGTAAGAAAATGCATAGCAAGTAAACCGCATGAAGAAATTGTGTCACTATTTACTTAATATGAATCAGGAGAAAGTGAACTTTGCCTGGCAAGGCAACTTTCGCCAGGAACTGGCTCCAAGCCCTAACGGTGTTAAGGCCCGTAAAACGGTCAAGGTCCACATACTATGACGGCCCGCGCCTGTCGTCATTTATGCTTTGGGTCTGATGTGGCTCCTCCCATAAAACACCGGGATGTGCACTTGTGTGCATCACTTTGGTGCTTGGATGCTGGCAGGGAAGTTTTGTCGTGGGTAGTGTGAGAAGCACAAGCTGCTCAGAGGTACCGGCGACTTGGGTACTTCGTCGATGTGGTGTCGGTGGGCCGGCTATCCTGAGAGTGTCTATATGGCGGAGGTTCAGAGCTGAAACCCTTCACCCCCTGCAATCTTTCTGACATATCTCTCATTACAGGGAGCTGAATGTTTTTTCTTTATAAGGAGGTGCTTTTGTTCATTTGAAAGGGGCGTTATCCTTTAAATATGCAAAATCTTCTATTTATTTGTTATCTTCCACAGGAGAGGAATTTCACATAATTCTCCATTACTCCACTAACGCACCGTCCACTTGTAACTGGCATGTCATATCTGCTTCTCTGTCCTAAAATCGTGATAGACTCTGCCTCGATGAGGCTAAAAGTCTTTGTAGGAATCTGGAAATACTCTTTTTTCATGTCAAGGCTCATGCAGTTTCCATCCTAGATTTATAATGCTGAACCCAACTGGTTACAATCAAATTGGAGGATTGTTTTTTTTTGTTGTTTTTTTCCTTTGGCGAATGATAAGGGAAACCGAGAGAAACCGTGAAATGGATCGAACATCAAAGAGTAAAAAGTAACTTTAAAATGAAGGCGAGAAAAAGATAAAGAGAGAGAGAGAGAGAGAGAGAGAGAGAGAGAGAGAGAGAGAGAGAGAGAGAGAGAAAGAGAGAGAGAGAGAGAGAGAGAGAGAGAGACAGAGAGAGAGAGAGAGAGAGAGAGAGAGAGAGAGAGAGAGAGAGAGAGAGAGAGAGAGAGAGAGAGAGAGAGAGGGGGGGGGGAGACTGAGAATACAGAGAAAGAGATAAATTCAATAACAAAGCAAATTTGGATGATAACAAGGTTATTACAAAAATCCAAAAGGACGCGTGTGTGTCTGTAGATAGTGTAATACAAAGGCTAAAAAGGAACAGGCTCAAACTTAATAACTACGGGTACGGGACAAAAAAAAAATAAAAAAAGATAGCCAGTAGAACTAATAATTCAACATTAATGTTTCGCCTTAAATGCATCTTCATCAGAAATGTAAAAAAAAAGTGACGTTTATGACACATTGTGTTACACATAAAATTGGGAGAGCTGAGCTCAGACGGGACAAGTGATTGGTTGTGGGAGGGGCAGTCTCGTGTTTCAAGAATTTCCTAACACCTCAGGACAAGGCATGGCAGCCTGCAGAAAACAGTCCTCACAGGTAGAATAGATGGTAGAACTGAAGAGGAAGGGGCAGAACCAGACGTCAGTGGTACGACGACATCAAAGAATGGACTGGCAACCAGGTCTACACGAACATCAAGTTAGCCCAGGGTCGTGTGACTTGGAGAAGCGTGGCAAGTCGACCACAAAATGGCCCTCAACAACCTGGATGACAAGGACAACAACAACAACAGCAACAACAATAGCAACAACAACAGCAATAACAGCAAAAACAACAACAACAACAACAACAATAGCAACAACAACACCAACAACAACAACAACAACAGCAACAACAACAATAACAGCAACAACAAAAACAACAGCAAAAACAACAACAACAACAACAAATGCAACAGGACAGGATGATCTCCGGCGACACTTCTTATCTTTTACCTTTTACTCGGTGCCATATAATTATAATGGTTGTAAATTTTCTTTTTTTTTCTCTTTATATTTTAAGTCGCTCAAAAAAAAAAAAAATGATGATAAAACAATAAAATGAGGGTCCCCAATGGTTATTAGGAATAAGACTGTAATAAAGAGCGTTACAGATCAGGGCCTTGAGGGGTGTGTGTTTGGGGGATGGGGGAGGGGGATTTTAAAATAGCCACTTAAAGCTTTTTCAGATTTAGTTTTCTTTTTCAGATTTATTTTTCAGACAGATGGAAAAGTATAAAGCTCTTAAGAAAGAGAGAGAGAGAGAGAGAGAGAGAGAGAGAGGGGGGGGGGGGTAGATAGATAGATAGATAGAGAAAAATGAAGAGAGAGGGGCTTAGAGAAAGAGAGAAACAGAGAGAAAGATAGAGAGACAGTGAGAGAGACAGACAAAGTCACAGAGAGAGATTTAGAGAGAGGGGGGAGGGGGAGGGAGAGAGATACAGAGATCAGACAAACAGACAGAGAGTCAGAGACGGAGACAGAGAGAGACAGAGACAGAAAGAGAGAGAGAGAGAGAGAGAGAGAGAGAGAGAGAGAGAGAGAGAGAGAGAGAGAGAGAGAGAGAGAGAGAGAGAGAGAGAGAGAGAGAAAGGGGGGAGACTGAGATATACAGAGAAAGAGATAAATCCAATAACAAGGTTAAAACACCAAGTTTGGCTGATAACAAGGTTATTATAAAGATCCAAAAGGACGCGTGTGTGTCTGTAGATAGTGTAATACAAAGGCTAAAAAGGAACAGGCTCAAACTTAATAACTACGGGTACGGGACAAAAAAAAAATAAAAAAGATAGCCAGTAGAACTAATAATTCAGCATTAATGTTTCGCCTTAAATGCATCTTCATCAGAAATGTAAAAAAAAAGTGACGTTTATGACACATTGTGTTACACATAAAATTGGGAGAGCTGAGCTCAGACGGGACAAGTGATTGGTTGTGGGAGGGGCAGTCTCGTGTTTCGAGAATTTCCTAACACCTCAGGACAAGGCATGGCAGCCTGCAGAAAACAGTCCTCACAGGTAGAATAGATGGTAGAACTGAAGAGGAAGGGGCAGAACCAGACGTCAGTGGTACGACGACATCAAAGAATGGACTGGCAACCAGGTCTACACGAACATCAAGTTAGCCCAGGGTCGTGTGACTTGGAGAAGCGTGGCAAGTCGACCACAAAATGGCCCTCAACAACCTGGATGACAAGGACAACAACAACAACAGCAACAACAATAGCAACAACAACAGCAATAACAGCAAAAACAACAACAACAACAACAATAGCAACAACAACAGCAACAACAACAACAACAACAGCAACAACAACAATAACAGCAACAACAAAAACAACAGCAAAAACAACAACAACAACAACAAATGACAACAGGACAGGATGATCTCCGGCGACACTTCTTATCTTTTACCTTTTACTCGGTGCCATATAATTATAATGGTTGTAAATTTTCTTTTTTTTTCTCTTTATATTTTAAGTCGCTCAAAAAAAAAAAAATGATGATAAAACAATAAAATGAGGGTCCCCAATGGTTATTAGGAATAAGACTGTAATAAAGAGCGTTACAGATCAGGGCCTTGAGGGGTGTGTGTTTGGGGGATGGGGGAGGGGGATTTTAAAATAGCCACTTAAAGCTTTTTCAGATTTAGTTTTCTTTTTCAGATTTATTTTTCAGACAGATGGAAAAGTATAAAGCTCTTAAGAAAGAGAGAGAGAGAGAGAGAGAGAGAGAGAGAGAGGGGGGTGGGGGGGGGTAGATAGATAGATAGATAGAGAAAAATGAAGAGAGAGGGGCTTAGAGAAAGAGAGAAACAGAGAGAAAGATAGAGAGACAGTGAGAGAGACAGACATAGTCACAGAGAGAGATTTAGAGAGAGGGGGGAGGGGGAGGGAGAGAGATACAGAGAACAGACAAACAGACAGAGAGTCAGAGACGGAGACAGAGAGAGACAGAGACAGAAAGAGAGAGAGAGAGAGAGAGAGAGAGAGAGAGAGAGAGAGAGAGAGAGAGAGAGAGAGAGAGAGAGAGAGAGAGAGAGAGGGGGGAGACTGAGATATACAGAGAAAGAGATAAATCCAATAACAAGGTTAAAACACCAAGTTTGGCTGATAACAAGGTTATTATAAAGATCCAAAAGGACGCGTGTGTGTCTGTAGATAGTGTAATACAAAGGCTAAAAAGGAACAGGCTCAAACTTAATAACTACGGGTACGGGACAAAAAAAAATAAAAAAGATAGCCAGTAGAACTAATAATTCAGCATTAATGTTTCGCCTTAAATGCATCTTCATCAGAAATGTAAAAAAAAAGTGACGTTTATGACACATTGTGTTACACATAAAATTGGGAGAGCTGAGCTCAGACGGGACAAGTGATTGGTTGTGGGAGGGGCAGTCTCGTGTTTCGAGAATTTCCTAACACCTCAGGACAAGGCATGGCAGCCTGCAGAAAACAGTCCTCACAGGTAGAATAGATGGTAGAACTGAAGAGGAAGGGGCAGAACCAGACGTCAGTGGTACGACGACATCAAAGAATGGACTGGCAACCAGGTCTACACGAACATCAAGTTAGCCCAGGGTCGTGTGACTTGGAGAAGCGTGGCAAGTCGACCACAAAATGGCCCTCAACAACCTGGATGACAAGGACAACAACAACAACAGCAACAACAATAGCAACAACAACAGCAATAACAGCAAAAACAACAACAACAACAACAACAACAATAGCAACAACAACACCAACAACAACAACAACAACAGCAACAACAACAATAACAGCAACAACAAAAACAACAGCAAAAACAACAACAACAACAACAAATGACAACAGGACAGGATGATCTCCGGCGACACTTCTTATCTTTTACCTTTTACTCGGTGCCATATAATTATAATGGTTGTAAATTTTCTTTTTTTTTCTCTTTATATTTTAAGTCGCTCAAAAAAAAAAAAAAATGATGATAAAACAATAAAATGAGGGTCCCCAATGGTTATTAGGAATAAGACTGTAATAAAGAGCGTTACAGATCAGGGCCTTGAGGGGTGTGTGTTTGGGGGATGGGGGAGGGGGATTTTAAAATAGCCACTTAAAGCTTTTTCAGATTTAGTTTTCTTTTTCAGATTTATTTTTCAGACAGATGGAAAAGTATAAAGCTCTTAAGAAAGAGAGAGAGAGAGAGAGAGAGAGAGAGAGGGGGGGGTGGGGGGGGGGGGGTAGATAGATAGATAGATAGAGAAAAATGAAGAGAGAGGGGCTTAGAGAAAGAGAGAAACAGAGAGAAAGATAGAGAGACAGTGAGAGAGACAGACATAGTCACAGAGAGAGATTTAGAGAGAGGGGGGAGGGGGAGGGAGAGAGATACAGAGAACAGACAAACAGACAGAGAGTCAGAGACGGAGACAGAGAGAGACAGAGACAGAAAGAGAGAGAGAGAGAGAGAGAGAGAGAGAGAGAGAGAGGGGGGGGAGGGAGAGAGATACAGAGAACACACAAACAGACAGAGAGTCAGAGACGGAGACAGAGAGAGAGACAGAGACAGAAAGAGAGAGAGAGAGAGAGAGAGAGAGAGAGAGGGGGGGGGAGGGAGAGAGATACAGAGAACAGACAAACAGACAGAGAGTCAGAGACGGAGACAGAGAGAGACAGAGACAGAAAGAGAGAGAGAGAGAGAGAGAGAGAGAGAGAGAGACAGACAGACAGACAGACAGACAGACAGACAGACAGACAGACAGACAGACAGACAGACAGACAGACAGACAGACAGACAGACAGGCAGACAAACAGAAAGAGAGGCGAGAAATGATATAATTATATTATGTTTACCTTACTTGGAAATTGTCTGCGGTATTAGAAACAAAATATCGCGGTGCTCCAGCCACCATTAAAAATATACCAGAACACGAAACTATGCAAGAAAAGCTATGTTTTACCGTCAAGTCTTTAAGATCCCCTTAGATTAACCAACTATTTTTACCTATAAACTTTTTTTTTTAATTTTATGTTCTGACAGCTTATAATCCTGACAGGCTTAAACAAAGCAGATCTGGAAATCAATTAATGAAAAATAAAATGCATTTAATATTTTTTTTTCTAAACTATTTAACGAAACGTTTTGAAGCTTTGACATTGCCTTTGTAATATTTCTATTCTAAAAAGTTATGGCGCGTGTCACGCAAAACTAAATTAAGTAAACAATGGCGGACTTTAAATCTATTGTTTTTTTTCAAATTGAAGCACTCGTACGATTCATTACATCAAGCTGTTGGCAAAATGTGCCGACACAATTTAATTTTTTTCCCCAGTAATCTCTCTCTCTCTCTCTCTCTCTCTCTCTCTCTCTCTCTCTCTCTCTCTCTCTCTCTCTCTCTCTCTCTCTTTCTCTTTCTCTCCCTCGCTCGCTCTCTCTCTCTTTCTTTCTCTTTCTCTCGCTCGCTCTCTCTATTTCTCTCTCTCTCAATCTATCTATCTATTTATCTCTCTTCCTCTTTCTCTCTCTCTATCTCTCTCATTCCCCCCTCCTTCCGCCCCCCCCCCCTTTTCCCCCTTTTTCTCCCAAGAGAATTATGTGAAAAGACCACCACGCGCTTCATTTCAATCCGCAAAATCGAACAAAGAAAGCCAAATCGTGCTTAAAGAGCCCAAAAAATTTTGGTCTGAGACATCGATTTTCTGTCCGACTTCCGTGATTGATCAAGTTTAAGCCTTTTATCTGAAAATAAAAAAATTTACATTTGGTGAAAAAAAAAACGTTCGTTCATATCTCCAAAAGTTATTTCCTGCTGTCCTCAATAACACGAAGAAATAGAAACGGAAGAAAAAGAAAGCAAAAAATTCTAAAGGACATAAACAAAAGATTGAAATATCGTTCATGGATCTGCGGGAGTTTTCCTCACCGGAGTGTGCCATTTGCTCTAAAAAAAATAGCATTGCACTCTAGCGGCCAGTTTGGGAAGGAAAATAAATAATTATTGGACGTAAAATGGTGCGCGAATCTGCACCGTATGGAATAAACCAATCGCGGCGAGGTATAATTTGAATGAAATGTTGGCCCTTCCTTTTTTTAATGTTTGGAAAAGACATTTTAAAATTAAATACATACACGTGTTTTGCTTTTTAATGTGTGGAAAAGACGTGCAAAATTAAATGTATACACTTTTTGTTTTAAATGTGGAAAAAAAAAAACCCATACAGAATGAAATTTATACACTTGCTTTTTTCAATGTTTAAAAAAGACATACAGCCATAGATAAGGAGTTGGAGATCTTTAATTCTGCAAGTTTGTTGCTGTAGAAGGTAATAAATTCAATGCTCACGCCTAGAGACGTAATTTATAGCTTCGAACTGGTCCGCCGTTGGATTTTTTGAAAGTCTCTGCCAGAAATAGGATGGTTTAATTTGAAAAAGTAAATACACAAAAACTTTTCAATTGAAAGGATACGAGGAAAAAATAAAGAAACAAAAAACAAAAACAAATGTCCAAGATCAGAAGTGATGGACAAAATATTACAATGATCCCCCAAAATGTTTTCTTTTTGCAATGCTTCCCCAATTTTGAGTAGAAGCACGTGGAACAAAAAAAAAATAAAGGGGGGCGGGGAAAAGCAGGAACAAGGCAGTTTACTTTATATCTAACGCTATTAAAAAGTAGCTTTGGTTCATATAAAGTGTTCTTAACCAAAATTGATGAAAAAAAATTGCATTAAGAGCATTATTTTATTCGGATAATCCAATTCAATCAAAGTAAAGTGCAGAGACCAGGAAAATCCTAGCTGCTGGTTTTTTTTTGTTTTTTTTTATTATTGATCGTCAAATCTTTGACGAGCATTTTAACAAGCTTTTAGCGTGTCTAGGTTCCATTTCCTTCTGTCAATGTTAACTACCTTTGTTTTTTCAATTTTTTTTGTTTTGTTTTGTTTTGTAGTCATTCGACCTGTCTCTAAATTTTCATAAAAATCCATGCTCGATCAAAGCCAGCGCATTTTTGGTCGGGGTTTGTTCGACAAAAGACGACTTGGATTTGTTTTGGAAAAAAGGCCCTTAATGGATTTAAAATCAGTTCGAGTGTAATGTTAAAACAACTTAGTTACAATCTCATGTGAAAACCGAACGGATCTTTACGCTTTTAGTGGTATGATTTGAGGCAGTGGAGTTACACTGGTAATTCTAATAGTTGAAACCCTTATATGTGTTTTTCCAATGCGATATCATTCAGTTATTGAAAATAAAACTAATATTACAGTTTGAAGAGTATTCAATTAAAGAGCTAGATCTAGCCTTTGGGATAGAAATCCTTGGATCCTATTTTATTCATCGTATTTAATTTCTAATCAATTCTCATAGGGACCTTTTCTTTTTTTTTTTTTACCTATTGTTCTATGTTTATGAGCTCTAGTGGTTGTGTTGTGCTTTGATTGATTCGCTTCGCAAGGACTTTGCATCAAAACTTTATCTTAGTCTGTGTTGTGTCAGTTGGGAGGCTATCTCAAAGATTGTAAAGGAACTAATATCTTTGATAACGAATCAGCTAAATCAATAATTATTATAGATCTGGGAGAATAAAGACAAAATGTTTCATTGCATGTACACCTACAGTTGGTCTGCACGGCTGTTTATCAGACTGTATGTTTATGTTTCTCTGATACTCATATCCCTGGTCTCTCGTTTGTCTGCCTATCAATCTGTTTGTCAGCCTACCTGGTTGTCTTTAGATTTGCATGCTGGTCTTTTTTTCTGGTTCTTTTTTTCCAACTTGCTCTTTTACTTGTCAAGCTCTCTGTCCAGTACTTATATCTGCCTTCCTATCTGTTTGTACTTGCCTCTGTCTCCCTATCTTTGTCGGTCTATCTATCTCTTTACACTTACCTCTGTCTGCCTATCTGTATTTATCTTTCTATCTGTTTGTACTTGCCTCTGTCTCCCTATCTTTGTCGGTCTATCTATCTCTTTATACTTGCCTCTGTCTGACTATCTGTGTTTATCTTTCTATCTGTTTGTACTTGCCTCTGTCTCCCTATCTTTGTCGGTCTATCTATCTCTTTATACTTGCCTCTGTCTGACTATCTGTGTTTATCTTTCTATCTGTTTGTACTTGCCTCTGTCTCCCTATCTTTGTCGGTCTATCTATCTCTTTACACTTACCTCTGTCTGCCTATCTGTGTTTATCTTTCTATCTGTTTGTACTTGCCTCTGTTTCCCTATCTTTGTCTGTCTATCTATCTCTTTATACTTGTCTCTGTCTGCCTATCTATGTTTATCTTTCTATGTGTTTGTACTATCTATCTCTGTCAATATCTGTTGGCCTGTCTTACTGCACATAAATCTCTCTCTCTCTCTCACACTCTCTCTCTCTCTCTCTCTCTCTCTCTCTCTCTCTCTGTCTGTCTCTATCTGTCTGTCTGTCTGTCTCTGTCTCTGTCTCTCTCTCTCTACTTCTCTCTCTCTCTCTCTCTATCTATCTCTCTCTCCCTCTCTCGCTGTTTGACCATAAACAATACTGATTGAGCATTCTTGATCACGCATCTAAGTTTTACAGCCCCCTGACCTCTCGCCTTGTGTAAACTCTGGAAACGAACCACCCGTCACGATATACTTTCACTAAGTCCAGAAGATTACAGCCGGCTGACCAACGGCTGACCATCGGATTAAAGACACTGTTAGGATAGCTAAATCCGCCGCTAGATTTACGGATATGGAATCCGCGCCAAATGTATCTTCATGACGCCACTTTCAAAGTACACCACGGCCTTGGGTTCTACGATGTATGTAGACAAATTTGACCTTTTATTTAAAAAATAATAACAATAGAACCGATAGCCAATACCTTGTCCGCTGACATCGATTTTTTCCTTTTTTCCCGAAGTCGCCTAAGTATGATCCAATTCTCCACAGTTCTCCAGAAAAGGGTCAACAGATGATGACAGATTTATCACGGCTTAAGAACCCCTTGTTACAGCTGGCGAGCACTGTTTAATCCTTCAGGTCTGGAGAAAATCCGTTAAAACAATAACAGCTCCGCTATGTCTGCAATTGAATCGATTAGTATTGAAATTTCGGAAGAGAAATGCAAAAGGGGTAGCTTTAAGGGAACGAAACGAAATTCAGTTAAAAGATGTGTGGAGACCTCGACCATATTTTGAGAAGTTTGAGGAATCTTATACGATCTCACTTACCAAGTTACCAAGTTAGATATGAGCGTTTTCTGTGGCAGAGGAGTCTAGAACAATCGAATTACAAGCCACTAGCCCTATGTGATTTATTATACAACTGTGTAGTGTTGACATTGTGAGAATCCTACAGGTTGTGAGAGAAGGACGTGTCAATAATTTTCTGTCTTGGTTATCATTTATCTAGAGAGTGTTTATCCGTTTATGGAAGATACCATAGTGTTGCAGTGGTAGAGAAATGAAAGCAATGAAAAATTAAAGCTTAAAAAAACACAACTCTTATCAATATTGGGTCCATTGAATAAAACAAAAATCCAAATCTGGGACAAAATTGATCAATCGACTTTACGTGCAGATATAAGAGTTCCAAATAAAGATTTTGCAGTCATTTCTTATCCCTCCTGATCTCACAACAGAACGGAAACTTTATATGGCTCTCTATATTCTTCTCTTCACAAAACGCTGTGAGTTCAAACTTTACACGACAAGACCTTGAATCTCCAAAGGCATGTGCGCTAATGCCACTACATCAGCCAGCCCTGGTTTTTGGATATATCACGTGGTTTGATGATACACAATGCCGCAACGTCACAGTGGATTTGTATCGAAAATATTGTGCTGAAACATTGATGATCGGGAAAAAAGTCATACTTGGGATTTAGAATTTCTGATTCTGGTTTTCAAGGCAAGTAGCCTATTGGTTGAATTGTAGGAAGAATTCTTTGTTATAAAGATCGTGATATCGTATTGTGCTGCTTATTGGTGGCATAAAATTTATTTAAATAAAGTAAAGATAAAAAGGTGCATAGTATATAAATAGCTTTTTTAAATTACTTAAATGTTTATTTATCTAATTTTTTTTTATTTTGCAAAGAAAGCTCTGTTCCTGAATTGCGTGCGTCTTCTTAAAAGGAATACCAAAATATTAAAGACTTTAAATAACGAGACGGTTAATCGATTTATTTCAACAAAAATCTATCGATATAGATTAAATTTAATTTGAAAAAAACATTTGACCTCAGAAATAATAATTCTTTGTTGCAGTCGAAACCTCCTTGAAAGATACACATTTTCTAAAAGGAAATTAATTTCCTGTAGCATAATATGTATATTCTCATTACTTTTCGTAAGTGACACCTGATTAGCTCAGTTTCTTTGATTTATTTTGTTAGCTCTTTTATTGGACCGTCATTGATTTTAAAGAGGCAAAAGAAGTGAGAGAAAAAAACCCTCCACCTGCTTTTAAAACGAATTTGCTTTTATATGAGTCAGTGCTGTTGGCAAAGTAGATTATGCTAAAATTTTGTACTTTACTTGCAAATTAAAAAAGAAAATAAAGCAGTTTATGACCCCATGTCAAACGAAATAAAAAATTACTGCGCAGTGTATCAACTATACCAATTTTAGAGTTTAAGTAAAAGTTTTTCTTTAACCAAGAAAGGTCATCTGAATGTATATACACGTATCTCCTCCATAAAATATGCCTCTTCAACAAACTATGGCCGTTTATTGCTAGTGACAGCGGTTCTCTGTAGGAATAGAAAATTTCGTGCACTCGTGACATCGAGATCTAAAGACAAATCTACATAAGAAAAACAGCTAAGAATAATTAATACTTTCTTACATTTATAGAAATACTTGACCTTTTCCTTCTTAAAGCTTAAACGTTTGTACTTTCCGTTTTTCGTTACAAAATTAATCTTTGTTTTGCACCGCTAGGCACTTTAAATGAAAGGTTATTCGTCTTAAGTCAATGAGGTGGAAACTTTCAAAAAAAAAAAAAAAGGAAATCAACATGAGTGCTATGTTATCTTTACAATTGAAAAACAGATATTTTATTGAATTTGTTCACTTGAGAGAGCTTAGCACTTCATCAATCATTCAAACAGATTAGGAAATCTATGGAAAACCAGACTTCATTAGTATTATTTTTTATTTCTGTGCGCTAATTACCGGTTTTGGAAGAAAGAGATCTTCATGATAATTCATACTCTTTAAGACTCGTAACAAAATGTAACAGTGCATAAACGTATAAACCAGTTCTAACTCTGATAAGCGTGGCACCTAAAAGAAATCGGCTACTTAATCTTTTATTTACTTTTTTTAACTACTTAGATTGATGGTATGAATGAAAACAAGTCTTTTCTAGGCATGTGAAGAAAATGAATTTTAAGTTTTAAATGCCTCGAATTTAAGGAAAGCCTATGATTTATTTAAGGTTTACGTTGAAAGTAGGATGAAAATTAATCTTTCTTGCCCTCTCAAAATATTGATGGTCTAAAACACGTCATGGAAATCAAGTTTTCAATACCTCATAATTATTTGGGAAAGTCTTTGATTTATGTGAGGTTGACGTTTCCATTCGTCATTTTATTGACTGTTATGCTGTTAGAGGCAAACTATCAATTTTCTAAGGACATTTCATAGACGATCGCTCATGAATATTCAAGACGTGGAGAGAGGAAGGCTTGGAAAAAGGAGGAATAAGGGTGTGTGTGTGTGTGTGTGTGTGAGTAGTGGTGGTGGATAGTTTAGCTGAGTAGTTCAGGTACATTTTAGTTCAGTGAAATTCATTCGTAAAAAGACAGTTGTAGAGAGTGTCGAACAAATACGATTGCCGGTTTATTTACAACGAGAAATAGATAGATAGATAGATAGATAGATAGATAGATAGATAGATAGATAGATAAACAGATAGACAGTAGATAGATGGATAGACAGATAGATAGATAGATGCATTTATTACTACATTGGTATGCAGATATATTAAAAGATAGATGAATAGACAGAGAGATAAAAGAAAAGATCTATGAACTAATAAATAGACGTATAGTGGAAAAAGGACGAGCAAACAAGCATGAGGAAAGGCAGACAAATAGAAGCAACGAAACCTTACACTGACATAACTGAAAATTCAGAGAAATATAATTGAAACGCTTAAACTATGAGAGGCACGTACAAAGTTCGTGAGATCACAAAAAGAATTCCAATAAACTTTTAGTCATTCAAAAAAAATTAATTTCCTCACAGCATTTCAACGGTTAACAATACCCATTCATCGGCGTATTTTAAAATTCAATATAAGTCTGAAAGACATGACTTATGGCGTATACAACCGAAGGTGACATTATATTCTATTTAACCCCTTAACGACCTAACAAAATTACAGTTTACTATCTTTCTTGGCTGAAAAAAAAAGTTCAACGGAATTGTAAGGGGTTTTTCATATGGTGCATAGGGCTTTTTCTTATGGTGCATACCAATCGAAAACGACATTCTATTCTTTTTACCTGCCGACGCAAAAAGTTCAACGAAATGATAATAAAGTTGATCTTGTGGATAATCAAAACAAAAAAGGAAAATACAACTACCTATATGTGTCGGGTTTTCAAGCGTCACAAACAGAACGCCACGCAGATAACTCTTGTCTCGATATAGCCGGAATTTAATCGAATTTTAAACGCAATACATTCGCACCTTAGATGCATATCCGTTTTCCAAAGCTTGCATTTTTTTTTCTTTTCAATTGGGTTTATATGGTGTATGAGGGAAACATTCCACATAATTATGGTTTCCGAAGTTACAATGTATTTCAGAAGACATATTTCATTATATTGAGGTAAAAGTTAAGATAATAAAAAAAAAATTTAGGGATCAATTTTGGATATTTTTTTATA
>JAWDGP010001796.1:332500-357500 GCA_033675545.1 Elysia crispata
TTCATAACATCTCCAGAAAACATGCTTTAAAGAAACAATATTAAAAAAAATATAAAGAATTAGCTACAGTACTTTCCTAATCTATTTTTAGCTCCCATTTAAACGCTTAACGTTATTAAAAGGTTAGGAATTCCCTAAAACAAAAGTTCGAAAAGCTGCGCTGCTTTTCGGGAATTCATAGCTGCCCAGTTATTTAAATCTACATCGATATAAAATTTGATCCACGAAGACCAAGCTTTACCAGTGAATCTTACATCTTTCAGAAAATGCTCGTTTGACTACCTCTGATATAGCCCATCCACTTCTCAGTAATGTCCTACATACCACACACACACACACACACACATCTATCTAGCAGGGCACATTTGAATTGTTTACATTATTTAGGCTTATTTATCACGCGGCGAGACTGCAAAAACATAACATTTGAGTCACGTCAAATCATATTATTTTGATCTTAGGAAGAAAGAGATAGATTCAAATGATGCGGTGCACAATCTGTAGCTCCTGTTATTGCCTTTTTATAAGTTATGGCTCTTGAAAAGTTCTCTCTCTCCCCCCCCCCCCTTTTTTCAATCACACACTTTCACATAATCGATCTATATATTATTACGATTATCATCAGGCTCTACCATCACATCAGATTCTTTAGTCTTGTTAACTTTGAACCAAAACTTGCAGGACTGATAGTGTCAAAACTATCGATTCAGCTATCAAACAGATCAAGACAAGCATCAATGAGATTCGACCAGGTCTGCATAATATTATCTTTATCAGCCTCAAGCTGGTTGTTTCATGATGAACAGTACGTTGCATCACTAATGTGTTGCTGGAGCTATCTTATCTCGATTCACCTCGTGTGTGATTTAGATATTGGTGATCGATAGCTTTAATTCTTGTTTGGATAATGGAATCTTTAATTTAAGACGCAGATGGAAATAATTAATAAATACCCGAATATACAATACCATGTAATATAGTTATAAAAAAAAACCGTGTTTTTGTGCTTGGTTTCACATTTTAAATTTGGTCTTTATTCATTTCAAGCAACTTTTATCGGAAGGATCTTTTAAGTCCTGACTATCAATGTAAACCAAGATCTGTGATTAGGAAGATAAAACTAACCTTCACACATGACAACCAGTTGTTGCAATTTCTAGATTAGGTTCACTATCCGTAACATGTTAACTTTCATCTCTACCTGTAGCGTATAAACATTCATCTCTATCAGTCTGTGACATATAAACTTTTATCTCTATCAGTAGCGTATAAAAATTCATCTCAATTTGTAACGTTTTACATTTGAAATTCTTTGGTCTAGCTAATTCTGTTTCGATAGCAATAAAAGACCTCGGCTCCCTGAGGTCAATTATAGCAGAAGACAGAACACAGTGGAGGAGATTATCAGCGACCATCTGAGGTCAATAGCAGAAGACAGAACACAGTGGAGGAGACTATCAGCGACCATTTGAGGTCAATAGCAGAAGACAGAACACAGTGGAGGAGACTATCAGCGACCATCTGAGGTCAATAGCAGAAGACAGAACACAGTGGAGGAGACTATCAGCGACCATCTGAGGTCAATAGCAGAAGACAGAACACAGTGGAGGAGACTATCAGCGACCATCTGAGGTCAATAGCAGAAGACAGAACACAGTGGAGGAGACTATCAGCGACCATCTGAGGTCAATAGCAGAAGACAGAACACAGTGGAGGAGACTATCAGCGAACATCCGAGAGGCAGCCGAGACGTCCAAGTCAGAGCACTAAGATGTTAACGGCGATATAGATAGAAATTTATGTTTCCATATTTTTTCAGCTACAAGTTTTTCAATCAATCCTTCTAGACATGGATCTGAGGATATGGACCTCTTCTACTTGCAACATAGAAACATTTAGGACTCTTTGTTCTAGCTAGTTTCGTTTCCATATTTTTGTAGCAACAAGTTTTTAAAACAACCAGCCTAGACATGGACCTGTGGATATGGACCTCTTCTACTTGCAACATAAAAACATTTAGGACTCTTTGTTCTAGCTACTTTCGTTTCCATATTTTTGTAGCAACAAGTTTTTAAAACATCCAGCCTTGACATGGACCTGTGGATATGAACCTCCTCTACTTGTAACATAGAAACATTTGGGACTCTTTGGTCTAGCTAGTTTTGTTTCCATATTTCTATAGCAGTAAGTTTTTAAAACATCCAGCCTTGACATGGATCAGTGGACCTTCGTATTCTTGCCGAATCATTGTTTAGTCCAACGTCACTTCATGATACAGAGTAAATATCTCGAAAACTTTCAGTGACGATATTAGATGCCAAGAGGCAAAGATTTCAGTCAACTGATTTAATGTGGCAATTTGTATCAAGTTAGATACTCTTGATTTATAAAGTCTGCTTGAAGGTATCTTCAACATGACTGTTCATTGTGTTATTTGTAGGCCCTGAGTGAACAGCAAGTTTGGAATCTCATCATGTGACTTAGTTGAAGTATTAGCGCAAAACGTTTGTTTTTAAAATTATCTTATTGTCTTCGAATGTGTAGATTTTTAAAATTGTCAATATCAATGATAGGTAACCTGTTGAAATACACTTTTAGGTTTTAAGGTTGATAAGGTTTGATGAAGTGGTAGAGGTATGTTTTAAAAACAACAACAACAACAACAAAAACAAAAACAACAACAACAACAACAACAAAAACAACAACAACAACAAAAGACATGTAATTCACATATTTAGGGGTATTTCCATCGTAAAGGGCCAAAATTTATATTTCAATCGAAACGCAGGGAATGGTCTCGCCTGCAAACATAATTTGCGGTTATGCATTACGGAAAAAAATAGAGAACCCTCCCAAAAATAAGCAAAAACAAAAAACAAAAAACATACAGACAATCGGAGTCAAAAACCACGGCCAACTGTGACGTTTATAAGTGTAATCAACGAGATTAATAAAAACCGAACCTGAAAGCAAGCAATTTCCTTTTCAAAAATCCTAATGCCAAGAGTTGTATACATTCAGTGCTCTTAAACTTCTTTTTTTTTTGTCATTAACGTTATTATCATTTATTTCTATTGAATCAAGTTAATTACTTTCGATTTTTTTCCCGAACTCGTTGAGTCTCAATGTTTTATTTAGATTTACCGTGGATCGGTATTGAGAATTTCTTTGTAAATGACGTAGGGCAATGTTAAGGCTATACTTAAGTAGTGTTATAAAGATCTCTGTTTATTTAAAAAAACGAGTAAGACTTTCATTAAACCATTCAGACTTTAAGCAATTTGGACAGCCGAGAAAAGTAATTAAAAACTTTAGATTTGAGAAATAGGTGCTTTTTTTTAATTTTTGCATATCAGTTTTCTTTTACATTAGATTTTAATAAGTATAAACAACAGCCTGTTTTGTTTTTTTTTTCAAATCCATGTTTTTTCACTTCCCAAACTTAATGATTCTGCGCTTCGTGAAAAGATGTTTGTCTTTAAAATTTAAATATAGACAGGCGGATAAACATATTATATGACATGTTGATCTAAAACTTAAAAGAATTCTCTTGTGAAAGACAAAACCAATATGAAAGATGATTATTTTATTTCCTTTGGCTTCAGCCAGTTTTCTGACTGTATTCATAGTCAGAAAAATACATGTAGTTTTGAAGACAGACAAGAGATAGATGACAGATAGAAATATTTGATATATACAAGTGACATGAGGAAAGTTCTATAAGTAAAACAAAAACTTGGACTTGTTGAGAAAAGCTTTTCCTATAATGCATACATACAATCACACACACCCTTATATATATATATATATATATATATTTATATATATTTATATATCCTTCTTGAATGGGCTACAACAATACATACAGCACACGCATTTTCTCTCTCTGTCTCCCTCCTCCTCTCTCTCTCTCCCTCCCTCCCTCTCCCTCTCTCTCTCTTACCGTCCCTCCCTTTGATGGCTCGACAAGATTCCATGCCTCCTATAATCTCCTACATCCAAATTTGTCCACAGACTGATGCGTCGACAAGATTCCGTGTCTCTTGTAATCTCCAAAATCCGAATTTGTCCACAGACTGATGCGTCGACAAGATTCTATGCCTCTTACAACCTCCTAAATCCGAACTTGTCCACAAACTGATGGGTCGACAAGATTCTATGCCTCTTACAACCTCCTAAATCCGAACTTGTCCACAAACTGATGGGTCGACAAGATTCTATGCCTCTTACAACCTCCTAAATCCGAACTTGTCCACAAACTGATGGGTCGACAAGATTCTATGCCTCCTATAATCTCCTATATCCAAATTTGTCCATAGACTGATGGGTCGGCCAGGTGTGGATACCAAGCGCCCCAAGGCTGCCCAGTTGTGGGGTGTCCATCGGGGCGGTAGAGACTCTGCGCTGGACATTGGTCAGACGGAGTACATCACTCGCTTGACCGCCCTCAGGGATTCACTCATTGACCAGGAACAGGTAGCTCACAAGATGTAGTTAAGCATTGGTTATTTTTTTTCATGAAAAAAAAAAGTTCAAAATGAGTTCTAATGAGACTGGGGTTTGAAATATGGTTGGTAGATCAGAAAGGAATAGGAATTCTGTTTTCAGTCTTGGATGTTCTGCAAGCAAGGCAGGGCGTTGTCCACAATAGTTAACCTCACACTCTTTAGATAAAAGTCAAAGCTTTCATTTCGTGGACACAGATTGGCCCACCTGCATCATGCATTGGTTAATCAAGGCTAAATTGGGCTAGCGTTTTAAGTCCGCATCGAAATAGTTTTAGTGAGAGTTTGCAAAGGCCTAAATCTATCTGATAATTAATTAAAAAAAAAAAGAAAAAGAAATTAAGAAACAAAAACATTCTTCAACATCAAACAATTTTCAAAGCCACAATCATTCTGTTTGGGTTGGAGCTGTTAGTAGAATTCACAAGAAACGAACTCGTGCTGCGGGTGTGTAACTAAAGTGTCCTTGGCGGATTATTTATAGATCTACCATCACAATCTGGGTCAACTCTTTCTCAACTTTTTAATTCATGTCAGCTCATTTGGTTGCGCTACATGGTATCAGGTCACCAGCTGCCGAGATTTCATAAACTTTTATTCAGTAACATTAAAAAAAAATATATTATTATTGCTGTTACTACTGCTACTGCTACTACAACTGCTACTACTTCTACTACTACTACTACTACTACTACTACTACTACTACTACTACTACTACTACTACTACTACTACTACTACTACTACTACTATCATTATTATTATTATTATTATTATTATTATTATTATTATTATTATTATTATTATTATTATTATTATTATTATTATTATTATTATTATTATTATTATTTTCTCCCAGATGTACCTGGCGCAAGCCCTAGACAGACTCCGTATTCACTCTTTGTCAAACAAGAGCAGCTCCTACCGACTGCGCATGAACGGAGACGACAACGTCAAGATTACGTCACCGACTGGACATGCGCAGACGCCGCGGACTAATATGATGACGACGGTAGAAAAATTCCGACAGATGAGGCCGAAGCGGCAACCTCCGGTGATTTTCCCGCTACAAGGGCGACAACTATTCGACAATCAGCCGCAGAAAGATCGAGAAACCCCTGTGGGTGAAGGACAACTCAAGGCCGGGAACTTTACAAACAGATCAGTGAAAGAAGCAGACATGACTGCCAGATCTTTGCCAACTAAAGTAAGTTCCTGGGTCTTCCTTTTGGATTCTATACCTGCAACGATTTAACTAGATAACAATATGAGATGCATTTCAGTATAGTTCAAGAAAATAATTGCAGTATGAATTGATAGAAGTAAATCAAACAAACTGTTTCGTCAATTTTGCGAAAACAAAATGTGAAGATAAATGGCAAAATAAATAATTTATGGTTGCGTCCAGTTTGAAAATTTCACTCTCCGCTTTTTAGTGTTTACTAACAAATATATAAAATAAATGTTTATTTCTAAGCTACAGTAATAAGTATACTACAAGGGGGAAATTAAAAAAAAAATAATTTATAAGAAAAAATTTCCTCTGCTACCATATATTAATGTTGTTAGGTTGGTTTTTTTTTTGTTTTTTTTTGATAAATTGATAGAGTGTCTAGTTTCGACTTAAAAAGACAAAATAGTGTCAAAAACATTATTTGGAAAATTGCATTGATCTCTGGTAATAAAATACATAAGATTTTTTTTTAAACGAAAGTTTGGATACGAAATTTTGTCAACGAACGTAAACTTGAAAAATTAAATAGTTAAAATTTTTCATACTTAGATCTTTCATCAGTGAATATGAAATGTGACACATCGGATCTTGATCGGTCCATGTGAGTTGTAGAATAAAGGAAATCGACTAAATCTGTACTTTCCCAATCTGTTTTTAGACCCTTTTAAACGCCTATTAGAAAGCTTCGAGTTTTCACATTAAGTGCACAAAAGTGCATTGCCTTTCGGGAATTCTTAGCCGCGCAGTTATTTAAACCTACATGATAATAAATGTTTGAAAAATATTCTTAAAATAGGTTTGGATTTTACGAAATAATTGGCTACCTATTATTATTATTATTATTATTATTATTATTATTATTATTATTATTATTATTATTATTATTATTATTATTATTATTATTATTATTATTATATCTCTGATTGAATCTTTAGAAATGGGCCTATAAATAGATTTGGATTTCCCGGACCTTTACTAACTATTCTGATTATATCTCTGGTTGAATCTTTAGAAATGGGCCTATAAATAGATTTGGATTTCCCGGAACTTTACTGACTATTCTGATTATATCTGTGGTTGTTGTGTATTCTCCAGGTTGAAGAGACGGTCCAGGCGAACCTGCAGCGACTGCTTCAACCCACCAGCTCAATCCCCAACATCGGGCGCAAGGCGCTCAAGAAACAACAGAGCTTCGAACCGAAAACACGAGCTTTACTGAACAGCAGCAGCAGTAACAACAGCAACAACGGCAGCCGCTTCATCACCAGGCCCAGAGTGGTGGTACCCAAACGATCTCCGGCAGTGGTGAGCCCTGATACCATCATCGAGGCAGTGACCAACTCCAACAACATCTACTCAATGAATTATCCGTTCGGCAGCAGCAGCGGTAGCAACAGCAACAGCACTATAAACAACAACAACAACCACTACCAGCATCACCACCACCACCACAACAACAACAACAACAGAGTAAACGGTGTGGTATACGACGAAGCGTGTAGTGACAGTGGTTCTATAAAGAGTGGAGGCGCGTATGAAGTCTATAATACTCATGTCAACAGGACTCAAAGCAATCGGGGGAAACATTTTGAAAGTTGCGACTCTAAAGACCAGGACACATTCCGATCTCTACAGAATGCAGAATTCAGCTATTCCTCTTACAACGGCAGCAATAACAACAAAAACAACAACAACGACAACAATGATGTTATTGTTATCCCCGGTGGTGGCGAATACACCCTGGACCAAAGCCAAACCGACCTTGACCTTGAGTCCGATGTCAAGGACACTACCTCTAGAACAGGCAACAAAAGATTCCCGTCCGGGCAGCATCCGAACTCCCTACCTACGGGCAGAAAGTTGTACAGGACTAGCGCAGGACATCCCGACCAAAGCAGTGCTGCACACACGAGACTACCGCCTTGGCAAAACCGGGAAAATCAGAATCGAAACCATCCAAGTAATCAGGGCAGCGTAGATGCCAGCAGAAGCGGTAGCTCCCGAGTCGAATCGTCTGTATTTAGCAGCGGTTATAACACGGTTACCAACCACAGAGAGGGAAGAAACAGTATCGATATATATCTGCCTAGTAGTCACCCTTTCGGTACCCCGTTCGTTCGGAACGATAGTATGTTTAGCCGGGAAAATACCACGGGTAGCGAAGGAGGTTTTACCCGAGTACACACTTACAACCCGTCCGTGGAATCAATACAACCGGGTAGTCGATTCCCGACGATCAACAATACCAGTTGCACCCAGGATCAACCGCAGCAACGTACGAGTACGACTACCAGCGAAAGCAGAAGTCGTAGCAACAGCCGAGGAGAAATCGGATTGTCCGCTAGAAACCAGAAAACTTCGTCACTTCCAAACGTGCGGTCAAGATACATGATCCAACGGCGTCGCTCTAACAGCAGCAGTGGGGGATTTCCCAAAGAACCTGGCAGCAGAAGCGATACCTTCAGGGGCGGGGCTAGAATAAGCCATAGCCAAGGTGGGAGTCGAAGAGGAGGAGGAGAGGGAGGAGGGGACCGTGGCAATGAGGAAGAGGAGGAAGAGGTGCAAGAGGAGACCGAGGATGCGGAAGGAATCTTAAGTTCCTCGGAGAAGCGCCACATTGTAATCGATATGCCCAGTATTATTTTCAACGCAGCGAGTCCAGATGTCGGCATTGACAATTCAGCCTTGACCGCGTCGCGCCGAGAGATGAGCCAGGGTCAAGGTCAGGGCTCGACGCCTCAGAGCCGCGCGGGAGGTCAAAGTTCATCGTCGCTCGCGGCCACGCCCACTGGGTGGAGCCAGACGTCGGGCGCCCCGGCTGTGCCGAATTTATCGAAAGCTGTGAAGCAGCAGGAAATCCGCAAGCGAGAGCTTCAGAACCTTCTGGAAGATGTTCGGGAGCTGAACATCCGGACTGAGGTTCTGAGTTCTCAGTCGGAAGGAGGGTCTGGAGAAGGAAGAGAAGATATTGGGGGAGAAAATCAGGAGAGATAGGAATTAAAGATGGAGTTATGTTTATTTGATAGTTCCATAAATTTTGCAAACTGTAACTGCCTTTTACCCAGAGAGCGGGGAGGACTGGGATAAAAATTATGATTTTTGGTATGTGTGTGAGAGAAAATAAGGAAGAGAGGGAGAGAAAGAGAGACAGAGAGACAGAGAGAGAGAGAGAGAGAGAGAGAGAGAGAGAGAGAGAGAGAGAGAGAGAGAGAGAGAGAGAGAGAGAGAGAGACAGACAGACAGACAGACAGACAGACAGACAGACACAGAGACAGAGAGAGAGGTAGAGATTGAGCACGAGGAAGCAGTTGGAGATAAAAAGAGACATGGGTATGGATGGAGAGAGAGAGAGAGAGAGAGAGAGAGAGAGAGAGTGAGATAGATAACAGAAAGAGACAGAGAGAGAGAGAGAGAGAGAGAGAGAGAGAGAGAGAGAGAGAGAGAGAGAGAGAGAGAGAGAGAGAGAGAGAGAGAGAGAGAGAGAGAGAGAGAGAGAGAGAGAGAGAACACAGGTAAATGGATATGATTTCAAACACAATCTCACACAAGGTATATGAGACATTGCTGGATGAGATATTTACACAACTCTTCACATTATGTTTTTAAACCAACAAAACTTGTCTCAGTGAGAGTTAGAGTATATGGCACTTTTATTTATTAATTTTTTTGTGTGATTCAGACTGCATTTTTATCACATAGAATATTTATACAACGTAAAAATTCTCTTCTGAGAAGTTTAGAGCAAAAAGCAGCAGTTTATTATCAGTGAGTATATACAACAACAGTTGCAGCAGTGGTTACAACAACAACAAAGTTCATTTGCAACAACAACAGAAATATGTAAACAACAAGTAACATCTGCAACAACAACAGAAGTATGCAAACAACAAGTTACATCTAAAACAACAACAGAAATACGCAAACAACACGTTACATCTGCAACAACAACAGAAATATGCAAACAACACGTTACATCTGCAACAACAACAGAAATATGCAAACACACATGACCAGAAGTACATATACAAAAACCACGAAGAAATCTCAAGAAAGACTCATGAAATAATTTATGAAAACTGGAACGTCAATATTGTTAGCAGAAACAACAACAACAACCACAAGAATTACAGAATCTACAACAAAAACAATCAACAACCACTGCTGCTGCAACTGATGAAAACGATATTGGCCATAACCAAATGAACATGTGCGTAAAGAGTGTAAATTTACAATATTATTATATACACTTGATACATGTTTCAAGACAGAGAATAGTTGCTTTCGTTCGCTTCAAATTTTTAAAAAATACATTTTAGCATCTGACCCTGTCATTTAAATAATAAAAAAAATAAAAACATTGAGAATAATTTAAAAAAAAAAAAAAAGAACTAGAGACTTTGGTAGGAACCATCTCTCAAAAAAAAAACCAAAAAAAAAAAAACCAAAACAACTATATGTAGATGACCACGTTTCTTACTCGGTATCCAAATATGCTGTTATATCCTTAAAAAAATATTTTCATTTATGCCAATTGAAATTCTTTCATATGAGCTAGAAAACTGCCTGTTAATATTTTGTTTAAATACAACTGAAAGAATTAAAAAAAAAAAAAAAAAAGAAACACCCACACATAAAACGGCATACTGTGGTTGCATCTTTTTATTTTTGTTTTCATGAACCTACCACTTCAAACCCCTAACCATCTAAAATTCCAAAGGAAAAAACAAACAGAAATATAACAGATAGTTTCAGTTGGTTTGTACATAAACCCTTGAGTACCTTGGTTGTCACTTTTAAGCAAACATAGAAAAAAAAACAAATGACAAATTATCTTTCACTAGGGTTGGTTCTTTTTGTAACGCAAAATGCAAAAATTATTCCGATTTTTTAAATTCAATGATGATTAATGCTGGCTTTATAGATTTAGGAGGTTCCAAGAAATAGGACTTACAAGTGTAACATTAACATCAATGTGGAATAGAAGCAAGAAACTCATATTTTACAAACTATTTACAAGAGCAAAAAACTATGTCTACTTATATTTATATTGTTTATAATTGCTACCGCTATTGAGGAATAGCATCCTCCATATATAATTATGTGTAAAAATTAGAATTTCTTATTTTCTTTATTTCAATCTTCATTCATAATTTACAATGCTAATAATAAAAAGAAAACAGAAGCTGAAAAATCAAAACTTCTCGTTTTGTATTGCGTCTTTTAACATTGAATACTTTGCTGTAATTTTTTACCAATTGAATGTTTTATAATTGATAATCATTGCTAATACTAATTTCAATACAAACCTCTCTCTCTCTCTCTTTTATTCTCTCAAGTTTATTTGATCCTTTTCCATAGTTTCTTGAGTCTTTCAATCACATACACAAAACGATGAGATCCAAAAGTCAACATGTATATACCTTGTTCCTCACACCTACAACATATGTATGTAATTCTGGTAACACCGCAGAGTTATAGCCCCGCTTCTATGTAAACAGTGCGGCCATGATTGATACAATAAACTGGCCAAATTGTCACTGCATAATAAAAACGAAGGCACTGGTCAAATCGAATTATCTTGTAAAAATCTAAGGGCAACTTCTTCAGTAAAGGGAATTTCTGTACAAAATATTGAACTTGTTTTGGCTGTCTTTAAGCAGTAAGAATCTGGCCATTTGTGGCATGACTTGTTTACACCCAAGCGGGACTGTAACACTGTGGTATTACCTGTAATCCTAATTTCATTTCAATTTACTTTTCATCAGAGTGTACAATTTAAGCTTAGCACCCTTATCAGGAAATGACTTTAATAATATTGGCTTCATTTTAAATGTAAAGCGCAATACTCTACCACTCAGCAAATATATTGCTTGATTTACTGAAACAAACTTAAAGTTACGAGGCATTCACACGTTTTTTGCCAAGGATTAATCAACTTGCAGACAAACCTCTACTTTGCTGCTTCGAAACAAAACTAAACGAAAATGCCCATAATAAGGGTTATTTCAATTTTTTAAAGCAGTTTCATACAGCATAAAACGACAAAAATAATAAAACAAAGCAGAAGAAAGAGATTATGAAAAGGGATGCAAAAGAAAAATATGCTATTTATAGGTAACACAGTTTTGCAATTCAATTTTTTTTTTTCGGTAAGGGAAAACAAAACAAAAATATGAGGAACTAGCATCAGGGGTTTTGAAGAGTTGAGTCTTCACCAAATTCTCCATAGTTACCAGTGAAGGGTGGCTTAAAAAGTCATCGATGAATTATATTTTGTAAAGCTCAAGAGCTATCAAATATTTATCAATCTATCTATACTCATAGAAAGTATGGATAAACGTTTGCACGGCTTCGACATGGCAATGTTTTTGTCTCTACATTCACAGCAGCACACATAAAAACTGTAATATCCTTGATACATTTCTGAGTTTATAAAATGTGGCACACACTAGATACAAATGTAAAATAAAGGAATATAATTATATCCACAAAAAGAGGTTTATTGAAATTAATAAAAAAGACAACTCATGGCTAACTGGTAGTTATTGTATTGGAAGACGAAGTGAAATAATTTTTTTTTGTTTGCATGAGGGACTTTGACAGATTTGATACATATGAGATGGCTGTATGTTATAGATCTTTGAGTTAACAATGTTGAACTGTTAGAACTACCGTACTTTACGTAACCAAGAATGTGTTGAAATTTCCTTTGAGTGTAGGTAAAAAAATATATCTCAAATATGTAATTGTTTTGTAGGAATGGAGTTACATCAAATTGAGAGAGAGAGAGAGAGAGAGAGAGAGAGAGAGAGAGAGAGAGAGAGAGAGAGAGAGAGAGAGAGATTAGGGGGGGGGAAGAAAGAGGGGAGAGAGAGATGAGAGGAGAGGGAGCAAGCGCAAGAGAGGGATAAAGAGAAGGACAGAGAGAGAGAGAGAGAGAGAGAGAGAGAGAGAGAGAGAGAGAGAGAGAGAGAGAGAGATTAGGGGGGGGGGGAGAAAGAGGGGAGAGAGAGATGAGAGGAGAGGGAGCAAGCGCAAGAGAGGGATAAAGAGAAGGACAGACAGAGAGAGAGAGAGAGAGAGAGAGAGAGAGAGAGAGAGAGAGAGAGAGAGAGAGAGAGAGAGAGAGAGAGAGAGAGAGAGAGAGAGAGAGAGAGAGAGAGAGAGAAATAGGTATGTCTGTTTTTAAAACATCTAGAGTAGAGTTAACTTTCACGATCCATCTGGTCACAAGTTGTACATCAATTTACTCGCTTCAGACTCATTTGAAAGGAAGAGAAAGTTATGGCGATATAATACACTCTCAGCATGACATGAAGCGCAACTGAACAGTATCTGACATTAAAAATGACAACCTATATGAACCCACAACATAATAATCTTTAGATGTCAAGTATTGATGACATTGACCTATTCGACGCTAAGAGGACTGGCTCCATCACATAACAACCGATGACATTGAGATTCAAACCAAAGAGTCCTTGTATATATATATATAGAGAGAGAGAAAAAAAAATGACAAAATAAAGAGAAAAATCAGTCACAATAACATAAAAAAGAATTGTGCGCCCATAACTTTATACACCTGAGTCAAAATACCATAAAGCCTATGGCATCATGTTTATGACATAACATACATAATAACTGACATATCAAAATAACAATTTATGGCAAAAGGTATAAAGCGAGCCATGACTATTATGACATACAAGCCCATGACTTAGTGTAAAATGTTAGCACATTTTGGCACAATATAATATGCCTAAAAGTTATGACAATTAAAGAAGATGTCAATACAGATATGGCACAATATAAGATGTCAACATTCTTGCAACAAAATTTAAGGTGCCCTAATGAATAAGGCAGTGCAATTATAACCAGGTACAGCATTCCAATTGAATTATGGTTTTCACCCCTTCAACAATCATATTAACTTCAAGAAAATTTACATAAAAAAAACAGGAATGGCAGAAAGAATTGCAACAAAGTAGATATAATAACACACACCGTATGAGCACAGCTTAAAAAAAAACAAAAAAACACTGTCATACAAAGAAGAGAGAAAAAAACATGAAATTACGTATAATATTTGTGAATGTTTTACACTCTTGTGACAAAATGTTTTATGGTAAAACACTGACAAAACTAGGGTTTCTCAAAATAAAAATGACATGACGTACTTTGTTGACCGCACTAAGACAAAAAAGAAGTTCACAAAAAAAGGACCTTAAAATTCAATGGAAAAACAAAAATAGCATCATATACTATGTAGACTCTTTCATGATACTTTAAGACAATAACAATTACTTATAACACAATATCATGTATCAATACAGCTAATAAATGCAATTATGACACTCAGAACAGGTCAAAAGTCATTGTGATACTTGCTTATAAAACGCTAAGGCAGTTTTAAAAAAAAAAAACAAAAAACATAACCTGTCATAGTAGGACAAGTTATACATAGTATAACATGTTTTGACAAAAGACTCAATGAATGCCTTCCATATCATTGTCACTGTCCCACACCAGATCAATACAACGGCTCACATTTAAATATTAAATCACACAAAAATCTATTGCACACAGCGTACAAACAATTTACTTAAATTTTAACGTAAGCAAGCTGCAACTCATATATTTCACAATTAAAGAGCTGTTATATGGGTTGATTTAAAATATATCTGTGTATCTATCTATATCTTTCTTTCTATCTGTCTATCTATCAGTCTATCTATATCTATATCTATATATCTAATTTAAGGTTGAAATACTCTATACAAGATACATGTTCCATTCTTTCAGTCTCTTCCACACATACTAATAATAATAATAATAATAATAATAATAATAATAATAATAATAATAATAATAATAATAATAATAATGAATAAAAAAAATTTTGCTCTAACTGAGTAAATGTAGGTACCCGGCGTATGGATACTGGAAATTTTGAGCATATTTATATTATTATTATTCATTTGTTAAGGCAACTTCACAATTTAAATCTGGTGGGGCAACAGTGAATCTTGCACTCAATTAATCAGCTCGGTCAGTGGAAAAGTTTGTTGGAACCGACATTTCCTTGAAGCCAATTAAATGGAATTAAGGGAAATAAACAAATGTTGCTATTAAAAAACCTACCTTATTTACTTAGAATTTCGAAAAGGACCTGTAAAGTCAAAACCATTCTGATCCAGCTGGCATTATTTATTATATTAATTTTTAGGAAGATTTTATACTCCTGTAGAGTCTTCCTTGAATTTAATAAGTTATTTTACTTCAGATTACTGTAGAATTGGTGATTATGGGTCATTGCTGAAGACTTTGTTCTACAACAGGTTTTTTTTTCCAATTTATAAAGTTAAAGAGATGTTGGTAAAAAGCCGAAATTTTGTTTAGTTCAATCGCAGCTAGATTTTATCTAGTGTCAGTTGGTGCGATGGAAGCTTGTCTCTCATTTACCCTGAAATACATCTGTTACCAATGTGTATTGCCAATCTTTGGGCCTTGCACCCTATAAAAGATGCAAGACCATTCAACAGACGAGCAAACCATTTTCCTGATGATCAGTATTTTCCTGGCTGGTACTGCTCTGCTGGTTGAGATGTTGGAGTTCGGCACTGTTGATGGTGGAATCAGTCTGGTACCGTGGAATAGTTCGGTTATTTGGGTCCTTCGGTCCCCAGTACGAGGTCGGCTGGTTTTCTCGATGCAGAACCTAACCACAAGTAGCGAAACAGGCAGTGTTTGATGAGACTATGACGTTTGTAGCAACTATTAAATTACAAAAAAAAATATATATATATAAATAATATTATATAATTTTCCACCAGTTTTTAAAAGTAGCAATCATTAAAATAAAAAACAACAACAACAACAACTACAATAATAATAATAATAATAATAATAATAATAATAATAATAATAATAATAATAATAATAATAATAATAATGATGATGATGATGATGATGATGATTGATGATGATGATGATGATGATGATGATGATTGATGATTGATGATTGAAGATGATGATGATGATGATGATGATGATGATGATGATCATGATCATGATATCAATAATAATAATAATAATAATAATAATAATAATAATTATAAGATTAGTACTACTGTTGTCGCTGCTACTTAAAATGCAAAAATTCACAGCCTCCTAAAAGCATTTTAAGAAGGGAAAGTACAGACTTAGTCGATTCCTTTTGTTTATAAGATCTCACCATATTCACGACGAAAAGAATTATCTCCATGACCATCAAAAGCAACAATCATAAAAAAAAAATAATAAATAAATAACAGCAACAACAACGGCCGGCAAAACATTCCAAAAGTCAGGAAAACAACAAAGAGCCAGCGCAACCTGGCCAACTTTACCGTCCAGAAAGTATCAGTGATGGGATTCCTGTTCCAGAAAGCCCAGGCCAGTCGAGCGATGTACCACAGCGGAACCCACATCATGATGGCAACGACAAACAGCCAACCGAGGGCCTCTGACCACGCTGGGTAGCTATCACTGGTGATCGGTGTGTAGTCGTAGATGTCAAATGCGATAATTATCTGAAAAAAAAAAGAGAGAGAGATTTAACGAGGCTGATAAGTCCATTAAGGAGGTTTCTTGTTTCAACCCTTTAGCTGCGCTGTAGACATACTAGTTACTTCAATATCATGACCCTATTTGTTTCGTTCATGCTTCAACACGGTACAACTTTTGATGTCAAATTTTAGTCTCCAAGCAGATTTCAAATTTTTTGTCAATATTAAAAACAGAAATTGGCGTCACTTTTTTTGTTTGTTTTGGACTGTGTTTATAGCGATATACCCCTCCTCTGATGCAATCGTTAGAAAAGTCCTTAGCTCATGGGGAAGAAAAATATGTAGCAGCCAAGGGGTTAATACTTAAGACTGAGCACAGAGCAGTGAAAACTTCCCTATTTCTGCTCTTGAGAAGGATAATATACAATACTGAAAGCTGAAACTTCAGCTGAATAAAACTTCCTGTGATACTGCGTTGGCCCCTGGGGTGAACTACAGCAGGCTGCTAAATAAGGCACAGCAACAGCTTCAGGGATTACAAGAGACTGTTAAATAAGGCAGAGTAACAGCTTCAGGGATTACAGCAGGCTGCTAAATAAGGCACAGCAAGAGCTTCAGGGATTACAAGAGGCTGATAAACAAGGCACAGCAACAGCTTCAGGGATTACAGCAGGCTGCTAAATAAGGCACAGCAACAGCTTCAGGGATTACAGCAGGCTGCTAAATAAGGCACAGCAACAGCCTCAGGGATTACAGCAGGCTGCTAAATGAGGCACAGCAACAGCCTCAGGGATTACAGCAGGCTGCTAAATGAGGCACAGCAACAGCTTCAGGGATTACAGCAGGCTGCTAAATAAGGCACAGCAACAGCTTCAGGGATTACAGCAGGCTGCTAAACAAGGCACAGTAACAGCTTCAGGGATTACAGCAGGCTGCTAAATAAGGCACAGTAACAGCTTCAGGAATTCGATTCATTTAGGGAGAGACTCAGCGAGGGTTGGAGATAAATAGGAAGGAATATCGTTAGGGAAAAGCGAGAATGACAGGGAAAGGGAGAGAAAGAGAGAAGCATGTGATAAGAAAATTAGAGAATGGCAGAGAGAGGGAGACGATAGGAGATATAGAGAGGGAGAAAGGTAGAGAGAGAGAAGGAGATCAATAACAATCTATTGGTGAAATAGGGGAGTGGTAAAGGATAGAGTAAAATTTTACAGAGTAGTCATGTTAGGTTTTAAAAAAATAAAATATAATCGTTAAAAACATGTACCACTTATCTGCCATACAAACAACAAGCATGATTCCACTGTCAAGCGAACAGGTGAGGAAAGCACGCAAGTTCAAGAAAATCAAAATTCACAACTTAAGCAAACGTTAAATATATCTTCAAGAGCAGTTTAGCACTTTTAAAGTGTAAAAAACCTTGAGACATTTACATTCTTTTCAAATATGCTGTCAAGAAGATATTCTTTTAGTTATATGATGAGAGAGATCACAAGCAACACCCCCCTCCCAAAAAAAAAAGTAGAAGAAACAAAATCAAGGCACGTTTGGTTATTTTTTCACACAGCCCTCATTTGTGAGCCCCTTGATTTGTGCTTTAATCATGAATGGCTGTAGGGGTTCAAGATCTTTAAATATTTTCATTCATCAACACGTCGTTTGTAGCGAAATGAAATGAAAATTTTCAACAGTCTTCTACAGTTTAAATCCCAAAAATTTTTTTTTAATTATTTTTAAGCGTCTACATTTAAGACTGATAATGCCAATATAAAGTTCAGTTAATGTCATGCATGTACATTGTTTTTATTTTGGAGGACATAGCAGAGATAGAAGTCACACTTGCCTTTTATAATGAAGATAAGAAAAATAAAAGTTATATTTACCAACAACAGAACTGGTATCGCTCCAAAAATAGCCCATTCGAAATACCCTTTGAAGATGATCCACGCTATACAATTGGACCCAATCATCATATAAATATCTTCAGAAAATCTGTTCAACCCTGGTAATAAAAAAAAAAAATTAGTGAGTGCAGAATGAGTGAGAGATGCATCATATGAATTGAAAAAGAAATGAGGTGAATGAAAGAAACAGATTTATGGCACCAACACCATCTTTTAACTTCGGACTTTGCTAGATAAAGCTGCATCTTCTACTAAAAGGTCTACATATTTCTTAACGTCACAAGTTGTTGATATAAAAATACTTTTACCTATTAAAAAGACTTGAGATTAAAGCTAAAGCTTCTATATGAATATTAAAAATCATCTCAAATGTGAAAGCCACAATGTTATCAACACCCTAACAACCCCACAAACACCACTAATTATTTGCTCTCCAAATTTCACATAACCTTATTATTAGCACAATCAAGCTCAAACACCCTAACAACTCCACAAACACCACTAACTATTTGCTCTCCAAATTTCCCCATTACCTTATTATTAGCACAATCAAGCTCAAACACCCTAACAACTCCACAAACACTACTATCTATTTGCTCTCCGAATTTCCCATAACCTTATTATTAGCACAATCAAGCTCAAACACCCTAACAACTCCACAAACAGCACTAACTATTTGCTCTCCGAATTTCCCCATAACCTTATTATTAGCACAATCAAGCTCAAACACCCTAACAACTCCACAAACACCACTAACTATTTGCTCTCCATATTTTCCATAACCTTATTATTAGTAAAATCAAGCTCAAACATCCTAACAACTCCACAAACACCACTAACTATTTGCTCTCCGAATTTCCCCATAACCTTATTATTAGCACAATCAAGCTCAAACACCCTAACAACTCCACAAACACCACTAACTATTTGCTCTCCGAATTTCCCCATTACCTTATTATTAGCACAATCAAGCTCAAACACCCTAACAACTCCACAAACACCACTAACCATTTGCTCTCCGAATTTCCCCATTACCTTATTATTAGCACAATCAAGCTCAAACACCCTAACAACTCCACAAACACCACTAACTATTTGCTCTCCGAATTTCCCCGTTACCTTATTATTAGCACAATCAAGCTCAAACAGCCTAACAACTCCACAAACACCACTAACTATTTGCTCTCCGAATTTCCCCGTTACCTTATTATTAGCACAATCAAGCTCAAACACCCTAACAACTCCACAAACACCACTAACTATTTGCTCTCCGAATTTCCCCATTACCTTATTATTAGCACAATCAAGCTCAAACACCCTAACAACTCCACAAACACCACTAACTATTTGCTCTCCGAATTTTCCCATTACCTTGTTGTTAGCTCAATTAAGCTCATGACACCAAGTCGGCATTATGCTCTTACCATAAACCCAGACAATGGCCACAACTTGCAAGAAGCCGACCAATAACAAAGGCCAACCTACAAAGATATCGCACCACTCCAGGACGTAGAATCCACCCTGGGGTATGAAGGAAAGACAGCATTCGGAGTATTGGGTGATTAGCAAGTTTCATAATTTCTGTGATGCTTATTCCTATTGCCAAGCTATACCTTATTCCCAGCTTTGTGATATGAAAAATAATTTCGTTTTTCTCTCTATCCCTGTGTCAATCTGTCTGTCTATCTGTCTCATTCTCTCTCTCTCTCTCTCTCTCTCTCTCTCTCTCTCTCTCTCTCTCTCTCTCTTCTTTTTCTCCCTCTATCTTTCCCATTCTACTTCTCTCTCTCTCTCTCTCTCTCTCTCTCTCTCTCTCTCTCTCTCTCTCTCTCCTATCTATCTATCTCTTGGCTTTCTATACGCGCCAGATACTCACATAACCCTCGATAGAAATTAGCACATCTTTTTTTATCTTTTAAACAGCGCTGTGCCTGACTAAACTAGATACTATTTCCTGTATAAACTATACCAAGAGTGGTACAACAAAATAGACGATCATATTAACACTTGCTTGAGTGGTCTGTGGTATACCAAGCAAGAAACCAGCGACGCAGACACCGATTCTGAAGATTAAGTTATTTTTCCTCTTCCTGAGAACTGGGAACTCATCTTGGAGGCCAGTGAGCACTGTCTCCACACTGGGGAACTGTGGATACACGCGTGGATATATGGATGGTAGTGGATAGATGGGAGAAGTGGATACGCGCGGATATATGGATGGTAGTGGATAAATGGGAGAAGTGGGTACACACGTGGATATATGGATGGTAGTAGATAAATGGGAGAAGTGGGTACACACGTGGATATATGGATGGTAGTAGATAAATGGGAGAAGTGGGTACACACGTGGATATATGGATGGTAGTAGATAAATGGGAGAAGTGGGTACACACGTGGATATATGGATGGTAGTAGATAAATAGGAGAAGTAGGTACACACGTGGATATATGGATGGTAGTAGATAAATAGGAGAAGTAGGTACACACGTGGATATATGGATGGTAGTAGATAAATGGGAGAAGTGGGTACACACGTGGATATATGGATGGTAGTAGATAAATGGGAGAAGTGGGTACACATGGATGGTAGTAGATAAATGGGAGAAGTGGGTACACACGTGGATATATGGATGGTAGTAGATAAATGGGAGAAGTGGGTACACATGGATGGTAGTAGATAAATGGGAGAAGTGGGTACACATGGATGGTAGTAGATAAATGGGAGAAGTGGGTACACATGGATGGTAGTAGATAAATGGGAGAAGTGGGTACACATGGATGGTAGTAGATAAATGGGAGAAGTGGGTACACACGTGGATATATGGATGGTAGTGGATAGATGGGAGAAGTGGATACGCGCGGATATATGGATGGTAGTGGATAAATGGGAGAAGTGGGTACACATGGATGGTAGAGGATAAATGGGAGACGTGGATGCATACACATGGATATAATGGATGGCAGTGGATAAATGGGAGAAGTGGATACACACACATGGATATATGTATGGTAGTGGATAAATGGGAGAAGTGAGTGCACACACATGAAGTTTCTAATATTTTCCTCCAAATTTTCCATCCTTTATGAGCACAGGTCATTCTTAAATTTGAGTTTCCAAGATTAAATTGTCAGTTTTTAATGCATGTATTTTAATTTTATCTCATTCTTTAGGCTTACAAATACATTTCTTTTTTTAAAGTTTACCCATGACTTCTTCAGCACAAAAACCCCAGTGATTCGAAAATGACATCCAGCTTTAAAAGAATTATACAAGACTACAGGATAGGCCAAGCTCTTAATTAAATCTTTGCCAAGGTCTGCTTCGCTGCTAATCAAGAGACTAGGATGAACTGACAGAGCCAACACCACATTTCATGGCGGCGGAGTCTTGTCTCTTGTCTTACCTGCGTGCCCATGCCCAGGCACACAACCATGAAGAAGAAGAGGGCAGACCAAAACTGGGGCACGGGCATCTGAGCCAGGGCTTCTGGGTAAGCCACAAAGGTGAGTCCAGGACCTGGAGGTTGACCGAGATCGAGAAACACCGTTGGTTCAGAGAGTCACGTAGAGAGAAAAAAAAAAAAACGCTGCTGACTGCCACAGCCACTGCGTCAGTCAACCGGTAAGGATTGGTTGTCAATTTCATAAGACGGGTGAAATGAAACCCCCGAAAAAAAGGGAGCTTCACACCTTATTATAATTGATCATGGGTACCAACTTTTCACGAAAGAAAAAGAATTGCACATCAGTGGAACCTTTCATCTTCTTTCATCTGTGGAAATGGGTACTTGCTTCTCACGGATTGATTAAGGCAGTGATAAGAAGATGTGAGCGTATTTCACGATATATATATATATATGTGTGTGTGTGTGTATTTTTTTTTGGTAAGAAAAAGCTGAAGAGCGAGCTGTAATATTAGCTACGGTGACCTTACTTGATTGAAGCTTTACTGACAATTTTTGAGGGAGAGATTAAAAAAAATTGCATTAAAGGATTTTGGTAAATAATTATTATAAACATAATCATACTAAATGCCGACCAGTAAACACTTGTTTGAGATGTACCTACTTCGGAGCCAGCACGAAAAACACCCTAGCTCCTCCCCGTACGCCTAGGTCCTCTCTTTATGCCTAGCTTGTCCCCTCATAAGCTCCTCCCCTTATGTCTAGGTCCTCCCTTTATATCAAGCTCCTTCCCTTATGCATAACTCCTCCCCTCCTATGTCTAGCCCCTTCCCTTATGCCAAGTCCGTCCTCTTATACGTAGCTTCTCCCCTTATGTGTAGATCCTCTCTTTATACCTAGCTCCTATCTTTCTGCTTAGCTCCTCCCCTTATGTCTAACTCCTCCCTTTTTCCAACACCTCGCACCGCCCTTACCTTCAGTGGTGACGTTGGCCACGCCCAACCCCGTGTTGTGAGACATGAAGCCCAATACGGAGAAGATGGCCAGACCGGCGTAAAACGACGTGAAGCAATTGATGACGGGAATAACTAGACTGTCACTGAATAAAGACGAGAAAAGAAAGGAAAGAGAGAGAGAGAGAGAGAGAGAGAGAGAGAGAGAGAGAGAGAGAGAGAGAGAGAGAGAGAGAGAGAGAGAGAGAGAGAGAGAGAGGGGGGGGGGACCCAAATTTCAAAGATTAATAACACTTTCATAGTGGCACCGTAGAAATTTATTTCAGATATGATTCAAGAGTACCATTGAGGATATCAAATCGAAGAAAAGCAATAATCACCCCCCCCCCCCCTCTTTAAAAAAAAAATTCACAAATTTTCAAAACTACAAATCAGTAGTATTAAAAGCATAATGATTGAGAAGAGTTTTGAAAAAACCTGTCTGAGTCTCATCTGAATAAACAGTGAGTTTTTTTACAGCTTGACGTAGATGCGTAACTGGGAATAATACATCAACTTCAGTAAACATTTTAAAAAAATTGTGCTTGCAACTCAATATAAACTGTGAATTTTTTTTCTCTTAAAGCCTGACATAGAAGCGTAACTGAGAATACACCAACTTCAATTCATCAAACATTAAAAAAGTTAGTATGCTCGCAAGTAAAGATAGAGGATGCGTTTTCAGTAAACACTAAAAAAAAAATTGTGCTTGCAACTCAATATAAACTGTGAGATTTTTTTTTTATAGCTTGATATAGAAGCGTAACTGGGAATAACTGGGAATAAACCAACTTCAATTCATCAAACATCAAAAAAAAAAAAATTATGCGGGCAAGTAAAGATAGAGGATGCGTCTTCAACTAATAAAGCTGTGACACAACCGCCGTAACATTTTCCGAACAGCTGAACAATCTCGTGTAAGGACCGACCTGATGAAGTTGTTGTTGAACTTCGTGTAACTCGACATTGCCGTCAGACTGCCGGTACAGCAGCTCAGGGAGAAAAAAATCTGTGCTGCTGCCCTCTTCCACACCTGTTCACGAGATACACCGAGAAAAAGGATGTGTTCATAGAAATAATTAGCGAAAAAAAAGGGCTTGTTCAGAAAATACAGCGAAAAAACAGGGTGTGTTCTAGAAATAATAAGTGAAAAACGGTGTGTTCATAGAAAATATTGGCAAATGACGAGAAAAAAAATCTAATATCAAATGACAACCAACGGAACCACAACCATCGCAATTACAGCTGCAGTAAAATCATAACATCTCCATCACTACAATTAGTGATCACTGAATCATCAATACCACAATCAACATCCCCACCATCACCACCACCACCACCTTAACCACAACCACCACAACAATCATCATAATTACAATTGCGGTAAACCATTAAGATCACCACTACGATACATGTAGTATTAATGATCACTGTATCGCCAATACCATCATCAACATCACTACCACCACCACAACCACCACACCACCACTGCAACCACAACCACTACACCGCCGCCACCCTGTCTTACCCTAGAGTCGGCCAGCTTGGAGAAATCTGGCTCTAGGTAGAAGGTAAGTCCCTTTGAGGCTCCCTCCAGAGTCACGCCTCTGACCACCAGCACTGTGAGCAAGATATACGGCAAGATGGCGGACACGTAACCAGCCTGAGGAGAAACAGGGAAGGGGGAAGAAGGTGTGACGCCATGGTTTGGGTTGTCACAACGTATTCTAAGAGGAAGTTGCTCTGTAGAGTTTACCAAAGCAAGCGTTTAAGATTATCTCCCCTCTTCCCCCCCCTCTTTTTTTTTCTACCACTGAAGTAGCAATCCCTACACATTAATGAAAGATGGAAGAAAGGAAAGCAGGAGAGAGAGAGAGAGAGAGAGAGAGAGAGAGAGACAGACAGACAGACAGACAGACAGACAGACAGACAGAACAACAGAGTGAGAGTGAGGAAGAGAGACTGACAGAAACCCCCCCAGTAACATACCTTTCCCATGGACTTGACCCCTCCGATCAAGGCAGCGCATATGATGACCCAGCCGAGCAGGTTGCATAGCGTGAGATCCCACTTCACTGCGCCTGGTACGTGAATGCCGTCGGTTCTTTCCAGCACAGAGTTGCTGAAAAAGGGAAGGCTGGAGGTTAGCAAGAGAATTGTGTGTGTGGGGGTGTGGAGGAGGGGGGTAAACGGGGAGATCGGTATGATGAGATGCGGATATGAAGGACCTTGATTGAATAAAATCTATCGATGGAAAACAGTGTGAGAAAGAATAAGGGACAGAGACGGAGAGAGAGAGAGAGAGAGAGAGAGAGAGAGAGAGAGAGAGAGAGAGAGAGAGAGAGAGAGAGAGAGAGAGAGAGAGAGAGAGAGAGAGAGAGAGAGAGAGAGAGAGATTTCTGCACAAGTGCC
>JAWDGP010001796.1:362500-375000 GCA_033675545.1 Elysia crispata
GGCCTGGTAGTCAAGATGCCAACGTCTCCAGTTCATCAGAGAAGTTCACCGCCCAGATTCTGCTTCCATACTATTTTGATTTCCTGGAACTTGCATCGTTTTCGCGGAACTCCATAACGGTTAACAAACTTTCTCTGCGATCAAATTGGCTAAATGTAGAAGAATTCTCCGTCAGATAGTCTTAGAATCGGAATCGCCTTCAAGCAATAAGAGAAAAGGTTAGCCCACAACTTTTTCATTCAGTGACTTAGCCTTTCCATTTCTTTAAGTTATATTCCAGGCTCTCAAAAAGATTAAATAAATAAAAAGAATAGGGATGGGGGGGAGATGTCTAATTTTAGCTTTGGACAAGAACTATACCTGTTACATTTGGACAAGACGTATATTTGTCATCTTTCAAGAAGGTTTATATATCGTTTACTTTTAAACAAAGAGGTTTATCGGCTACTTTAAAAAAATGAGGTTCTTCAGTTACCTTAAAAAAAAGGTTTATCGGTTGTCTTTTTCACAAAGAGCTTTATCGGTTACTTTTGACGAAAAGGTCTATGAGTTACCTTTAAATATAGAGATTTATCGGTTACCTTTGAAAAAAGAGGTCTATTGGTTACCTTTGAACAAAGAGGTTTATCGGCTACCTTCAAACAAAGAGGTTTATCAGTTACCTTTGACGAAGAGGTTTATCGGTTACCTTTGAACAAAGAGGTATATCGGTTACCTTTGAAGAAGAGATCTATCAGTTACCTTTGAACAAGAGGTCTATCGGTTATCTTCAAACAAAGAGGTTTATTGGTTCCTTTTGAAAAAAGAAGTCTATTGGTTACCTTTGACCAAAGAGGTATATCGGTTACCTTTGAAGAAGAGATCTATTAGTTACCTTTGAACAAGAGGTTGATCTCCCAGATGTTGATGGGCCCCCGGCTGGCGAACTGACCAAACAGAATCTCCAGGCAGAACAGTGGCGCACCCATGAACACCAGGCTGATGAGGTACGGGATGAAGAACGCCCCTGGAGTGGAGGATTGATCGCAGGATTGATTCAATCAATGAAAGAATGATTGATTGATGTATAGCATGGTTGTTTGATTGATTATCGGGATGAGAGGTTTTTTCTTTGTGTTGCGGATGGTAGTTGTGATGGTTGCTGTTGTAGTTGTTGCTTTGTTGTTATTGGTACTTGCTGCAATTGTTTTGTTGTTGTTGTTGGTGGTGGTGGTGGTGGTGTTGATGTTGTGTATTCTTCTTTTTTGCTTTTCGCTCCTTTTGCAAACAACTCTGTGACTTAGCCTTCATTTATTTCATTGCCTGTCAGTCTACCTCTTTCTCTCTCTCTCTCTCTCTCTCTCTCTCTCTCTCTCTCTCTCTCTCTCTCTCTCTCTCTCTCTCTCTCTCTCTCTATATATATATATATATATATATATATATATATATATATATATATATATAAATATCTGTCACCTTCTCTCTCTCTCTCTCTCTCTCTCTCTCTCTCTCTCTCTGAGCATGTTTTCCACCAAATCAATTCCACCCGTTCACTTCACCCTCCTCTCTTACCTTTCCCTCTTTACCCCACCCCTGGCCGTGCCTCATAGAAAGATCACCAAAACAAAGGTCACTTCCATTGTCTGGGGTCCATCAAAAAGAAAAAAAACGCCTAAAACCCGTTATGCCCACCTCAATTCATACCTTTATCACTTTAATTTTTTTTCTTTCCCAACCGCTACATCATTTAAATTATTTCTGCCACATTTTCAGCTTCCAGAGTATCAAAATGTTAACAAAAGAGGTCTTTAAATTCTCCATCCAACATGATGGGCAAAAACAAAGAAAAGAAGAATTGAAAGCCACAACAAAACCCTACAGCAATCGTGTCAGTTTAAAAAAAGGCCTCTCTAGGTTGTCTCCCTTTCAAAGGAGATATAATGAGAGCTCGGAGCTATGAAGAGTTTTACCCCTTCGGTTTTCGTTTTGCTGTATCTATAGCTCCTTTCTCTTTGTCCATGTGCCCCCTTTTACTTTTTCCTCTCTCTCATTCCGTCTCTCTTTTCATTTTCTTAGTGTCTTTCTCCGCCTCCATCTCTCTCTCTCTCTCTCTCTCTCTCTCTCTCTCTCTCTCTCTCTCTCTCTCTCTCTCTCTCTCTCTCTCTCTCTCTCTCTCTCTCATCCCCTCTCTTCCTCTCCACCGTCACTTCCTCCTTAGGCACCCGTGCTCTCTGTGTCTACCACAGATCTATTATTATCTCAATTTTAATAAATCACTTCAGTGACTACTGACCCCCTCCGCTGGAGTACATGAGATGCGGGAATCTCCACACATTGACCTCTGTGTCTACCAGATATCTATTATTAGCTCTATTTTTAATACACCACTCTAGTGACTACTGACCCCCTCCGCTGGAGTACATGAGATGCGGGAATTTCCACACATTGACCTCTGTGTCTACCAGATATCTATTATTAGCTCTATTTTAATACACCACTCTAGTGACTACTGATCCCCTCCGCTGGAGTATATGAGATGCGGGAATCTCCACACATTGCCCTCTGTGTCTACCAGATATCTATTATTAGCTCTATTTTAATACACCACTCTAGTGACTACTGACCCCCTCCGCTGGAGTACATGAGATGCGGGAATCTCCACACATTGCCCAGGCCCACGGCAAACCCGATGCAGATTACGAAGAACTCCAGGTGTCTACCCCAGGTAGCCCTTTGTTGCTGGTCTTCCTGTCAGTAGCAGACGAGAAAAACAAAATCCGATTAAAAAAAGAACACAAAATTAAAAAAAAAAAAAAACATGTGAGAAATGTTATCAAACAGTAGCGGGAATCATAAGAGCTACAGTTTTAAATAGTGCTAAGCAGTGGTTGGGGATAAGGCTTTCAGTGAAAATGACCCCCCAAAAAAAAATGTTTGAATGTGTGGGATTAGAAACATCGATTTAAAGATGCTTCGGCACCCATTGCCTTGCCACTCGAAGAGAACCTGGCTTATACCAATACGCCACTACGCTCAAACAACAGATGGGTAGGAGCACTGCAAGTGCAGGTAACAACTTAACATCGATATTTTTATTTGCACCGGTTGGTAATAACTATGTCTCTGATAATAACTATGTCTCTATACTACAATGACAACACCCCACCCCCCCCCCCCCCCACCCGTCTCTTTTTTCCCCTCTCTCTTTCCTTTCTTGTGAAAAAAAAACAAAAAAACACCTTTTTTTTTCGAGAAGTGATGATTAACTGACAGTTTAAACCAGTAGCCACCACCGTGTCTATAAGTCAAGTCGCAAACAGCCTGTTTAATTACACCCAAGACACCCTTCAAAATATCACGACCCCTTGTTTCAAACTGTAACTCCATAAAAATAAAAGCTTCACTCAGTATTTGTTCACATCTGGTGAGAGCCTGTAAATGTCACAGCGGGTTCTTGTTTTTTGTTTTTTCCAAAGCCAAATTGACAACCCTGTCTTCTCTTAGTTTTTCTTTCTTTTTCTGTTTTTGTTTTTGTTTTGTTTTGTTTTTTTTCGTATATTTTGAGATTCAAACTCAGAAAATTCTCTGATTCTGTCAAAGACGACACCCTGCTTGAAGATTCTACTCCATCGAAACCGTGAATATATTCTCAACGCAATTGGTATCTAATATAACAAAACCGGCGCAAAAACCTCAGATTTTTCCGTCCATAATTCTGCTCTAACGTCACTCGCCAGTGGAGAAAGAGCGGAGAACGATTTCCTCTAAACCGAGCAACTATTACTCGGATCTTCAGAACGCCGAAGTCTTGGACCCCCTTACGATGAGTCTCCATACTCGCACTTCACGAGGAAAATGCTGCTCTCTTTGGCACCCACTATGTATAATAGATCAAAGAAAGGCAGACAACTTAGCTCTATACCGGCTGTTATTGGGACCCAGTACCATCTATAAACCCTGCTCTATTTGGCACCCACTATATATAATAAATCAAAGAAAGGCAGACAACTTAGCTCTATACCGGCTGTTATTGGGACCCAGTACCATCTATAAACCTTGCTCTCTTTAGCCCCCATTTTCTATAATAGATCAAAGGAAGGCAGACAACTTAGCTCTATACCGGCTGTTATTGGGACCCAGTACCATCTATAAACGCTGCTCTCTTTAGCCCCCATTTTATGTAATAGATCAAAGAAAGGCAGACAACTTAGCTCTATACCGGCTGTTATTGGGACCCAGTACCATCTATAAACGCTGCTCTCTTTGGCACTAATTTTATGTTATAGATCAAAGAAAGGCAGACAACTTAGCTCTATACCGGCTGTTATTGGGACCCAGTACCATCTATAAACGCTGCTCTCTTTGGCACCCACTATATATAATAGATCAAAGGAAGGGAGACAACTTAGCTCTATACCGGCTGTTATTGGGACCCAGTACCATCTATAAACCCTGCTCTATTTGGCACCCATTATATATAATAGATCAAAGGAAGGTAGACAACTTAGCTCTATACCGGCTGTTATTGGGACCCAGTACCATCTATAAACGCTGCTCTATTTGGCACCCATTAAATATAATAGATCAAAGGAAGGTAGACAACTTAGCTCTATACCGGCTGTTATTGGGACCCAGTACCATCTATAAACGCTGCTCTATTTGGCACCCACTATATATTATAGATCAAAGAAAGGCAGACAACTTAGCTCTATACCGGCTGTTATTGGGACCCAGTACCATCTATAAACCCTGCTCTATTTGGCACCCATTTTATATTATAGATCAAAGGAAGGCAGACAACTTAGCTCTATACCGGCTGTTATTGGGACCCAGAACCATCTATAAACGCTGCTCTCTTTGGCACTAATTTTATGTTATAGATCAAAGAAAGGCAGACAACTTAGCTCTATACCGGCTGTTATTGGGACCCAGTACCATCTATAAACGCTGCTCTCTTTGGCACCCATTTTAAATTATAGATCAAAGGAAGGCAGACAACTTAGCTCTATACCGGCTGTTATTGGGACCCAGTACCATCTATAAACGCTGCTCTCTCTAGCTAGATAGATGGTACTGGTCCTTATTCTCGCACTTCACTAGAAAGACGCCTCTTTCAGTTATAGATCAGCGAAATGTAGACAACTTACCTCTCAACTGGCTGTTACTAAGACATTTGCCTTACAACATCGAATAATCCCCCCCCCCCTCCATGTTCGGACTAATAGTATCAGTATAACGTTATAGATGACGTGATAATCTATACCATAAAATAGGCCTCCAAAAGCAAACACATTCAATTTAAAACAATTATATGGTAGTAATTTTAATGGTACACGACGCGTACTATTCAAACAATAATTTTTTTTGTCAATTATGTTCGGGGGAAAAAAAAAGGTGAATAGAAAATCGATCGTTTTCAGGCCTGCAGCAAATATTCTCAAATTAGCGGGTAATTTTTCACCAATGCCAAGTAATCGTGTGAATTTTGTCCCGATTCCTTCCCATAGGATAGGTATCGATGTTTGCATTCTTTATGTTTGTTTTATAATTGATTCGATTACCCCGACGTCTGTATCGATCCGAGAACTAAAACTATGGCTCTTGCGAGAATCGGAGATGGCGATATAGCTTTTACCCCCCCCCCCCCCCCCCCCCAAAAAAAAAAAAAAAAAAAAAAAAAAAAAAAAAACGTGTGTTAATACAGCATACCGCTCTAAGAAGTCTCGTGTTTGCACGTACTGAAGTAAAAATAGGATGATTCAAAAGAGTAACCTACTTTCATGGGCTGCCTTCATATTGAGAGTAAGGGAGGGGAGCGGGGAGAGAGAGACACAGAGAGAGAGAGAGAGAGAGAGAGAGAGAGAGAGAGAGAAAGGGAGAGACAGCGAGAGAGACAGGGAGAGACAAAGACAGAGCGAGAGAGAGAGAGAGAGAGAGAGAGAAAGAGAGAGAGAGAGATACAGAGACAGAGACAGAGAGAGACACACAGTCAGAAAGAGAGCAGAGAGGAAGATAATGAGAGACAGACAGACAAATTAATAAATATCCGGCTACAAGTCTTAGATCTATTTAAACTACTACTACTACTACTACCACTACCACTACTACTACTACTACTACTACTACTACTACTACTACTACTACTACTACTACTACTACCACTACCACTACCACTACCGCTACCGCTACCGTTACCGCTACCGCTACCACTACCACTACCACTACCACTACCACTACTACTACTACTACTACTACTACTACTACTACTACTACTACTACTACTACTACTACTACTACTACTACTACTACTACTACTACTACTACTACTACTACTACTACTACTAATGATAATAATAATAATAATAATAATAATAATAATAATAATAATAATAATAATAATAATAATAATATGATAAATACAATATCAATAAAAAGTAAACGAATATAACATTACCTGATGTGGCATTGTTTTATCTGTTGCTGCAATCAAACCTGTCACTTGATAAATTCAGATCTGTGATGCTGAGCTTGTCAACTTTACCCTGTTTTCTCTTAGGAGGCGAAAGAAAAAAAAATAGTTTAGGAAACAATACAGAATTAAAAAAAAAAAGAAAAAAAAAAAAGAAAAACCTTATACTCAAAACTGTTCATGTTTCAAAATTGCACATCTCACGACAATGGATTCTAATCTATATTCGGGATTGCGGGAGAGCTATTTTTTTCTGCACTTTCTAAATTTATTTTTAACTTCCTTTCCTTTAAAAAAACAAAAGCTTACGAGAACGCTACGTTCCCGCAAAAAGTGCCTAAAGGTGCGCAGCCTTTCGGAAATCCATAGGTGCGCATCGGGAAAGCCGCTACTTTTTGGAAGCCTCGGTGCGCATTTATTTAAACCCACAGTGTAATGAATATTTACAAGGATCTATAAATAAAAAAAAATATGGTGGATCTAGAACTAACTATCCTTGTAGCACGAGTGACAAGCTACAATGCCTGGCGTGCTACATGTGTGTAGATTGGAGAAATGCTGACTTGTTGAATCTGTTCGTAGTAATGTAGCAAGTTAACCACTCTTCCGGGACTAGATCTAGATTAGATCTATGTTGGCGAAATTAATATATTCAAATTCGTGCACTCGCTAAATGTACTTGCCTCAAAGTTATCTCTACATCATAAACATCTTTTATGCAAAGAGGCATTTTATCAATCCAGAAAGAAAGGTCGAACGTAGTAAATAATATAGTTATAAATAGGGACAGTAATAAATAAACAGGAAATGCATTTTTAAGTTGGTAGAAACAGTTCGTTAATATTATTATTTCCTTTTTTTTTTCTTTTTTACTGCCTCGTTAATATTTAGGTTTTTGCGCAGAGGATTTATCTTGCTCTACCAGCATAATTTTTTAAAGCACATTTTGAATTAATTTACATATTTTTTTTTCAAAAATAAAAATAAGTAATAATAATGAAAGCGGTGTATAGCTTATTGCCCATACTGTTCAAAATAATCACTACAAGGCAAAGCAAAAACACACAAACTTCGAATTCGGTACTTGTCTACAAAAATTCTAAAAATTTAAAAAAGAATGAAAGAACGAAATTCGATAAGGAGGAAAAAAGTCACATATACTTTTCCAACATGTGACATGCACATCAGTATCAGTCAACAATATAGATCTACATTCATCCGAGACGGGACACAATTGATTTTTTTTTTTAAATAATATAAAATAAATTTTTGAGATTTTCCTAATGTTATTTGAAGAATTTCTCCTCCCATAGTGAACTACACTCCATGAAGAGCAACGTTGGCTGGTTTCCATGCCACAGCCCAAGTGTCTTTTTCTCTACGTCCATAGATTCTTCATCAACATGTGAAGTGTAATAGAAACAATGTGCGTCAGTACGAGAAACTGACTAAAAATAGCAACGCACAAACAGATGGCAAAACGACGATCGCAGTTAACTCCCTTTGTTTTCATAAGTTAAGTGTCAAAAAAAAAGTAAATAAATAAATAAAAAATAAAAAAAAATGGCTGATATACATAGTGTTTCTATCCGTGGATTTTCTATAATCGTACGTAGGAGGATGTAATCTAGTAACGCTTATTTCGTGACAAATCTAAAAACTTTTATTCACGCCGGATTTCGGGGCAATTAAAAAGAATAAAATAAACAAAAAATCACCTGGACAGTTGGTTGTTTTTTTTTGTTTTTGTTTTTTTTTTTTGTTTTTTGTTTTTTTTAGGAAGCTAAGGATAATAAAGACACATTTAGCGAGGCCTAGAGTTATGACGTACCAGGTACTGCATTATGGGCGAGGCCAATCACACGTATTGTTTTCGTCAGCGCACGTACGGACGTGCGCCAAAACACGCCCTGACTACCAGCTGTTACATGTTTTTGATCCTGCGTGCATGATGGTGGTAGATCTGCGCTGTGTTAACACGTATCATGCATCGGAAACAAATATCTGCAGCGCAATTAAGATGAATTTATATCAAATAAATGCATCTATGTTTTAACAACCACTAGGTTAATGGTTGTTTCCTTCGTTGACTCTATTATAATAAGAATAGTCAGCTAATTACGTAGAATCCAAAACTATTTATAGATTGTTTTTTCCAAAAGTTCATTATCATGTAGGTTTAAAAAATACGCAGCTGGAAATTCCCGAAAGGCAGTGCACCATGATGCACTTTATGCGGCAATAACGGCAACTCTTCTTAAGCGTTTAAAAGATCTTAGCATAGATTCGGGAAATACAGATTTAGTCGATTTCCGCTATAATTTTTTATAAACCGCTGCGCATCTTTAAATAGGTCTCTAGATCTAACACAGTTTGCCGCACCTCTATCGCAAGAGCGACTGCTTCTATATCTATTTCTATTTTGTTTCAGAGATAGACCTGGTTCCAACCTTTTAATTGAACGCTGGAGTGAGTAAAGTGAAAACAAGATGTCTAGGTGAGGCGCAGATTCAGCGAGTCATGGGTGACGAAATCTTTTCGTGAGGAAACCACCAAAACCACACGCAAGCATCAATAATAATAGTTGACCCATTTTGTAAAATCTATAACTATTTACAGGTTTTTTTAAACATTCATTGCCATGTAGTTTTAAATAACTGCGCGGCTAAGAATTCCCGCAAGGCAGTGCACTTTTATGCACTTAATGCGAAAGTTCACAGCTTTCGAATAAACGTTTAAAACTGTTTAAAAATAGATTGGGAAAGTACACAATTACTTGATTTCTTTTAATCGTGCCATTGAAGGGAAAAGTAGTCACAGAGCAAAACAGTTACCAATACTGCTCGATCTCTGTGTATTGATTTTCGAGAGGGGTTTGCGTAAAACATGTCAAAACAGCAGCTTCAGTACTGAAGCCTAATCGATACGGATTAACTCCCCCCCCCCCCTCCCTCCCCGGGTAAAAGCATTCACGGGAATGGTCATATATGTATATATATATATATATATATATATATATATCATATATATATGGCAAGGCAAGGGAAAAGAAATATATATATATATATATATATATACTACATTATAAATCTCAGTGAAATTCAAAAGTAAGGCAAGAGGAAATATAAATAAATAATAATAATAATAATAATAATAATAATAATAATAATAATAATAATAATAATAATAATAATAATAATAATAATAATAATAATAATAATAATAATAATAATAAAATAAAATAAAATAAAAAATAAATAAATAAACAAACAAACAAAAAAGAAATAAAAAACAAAATAGTTCAAGATAACAAACACAAAAAAAAAAAAAAAAAAAAAAAAAAATCTGTAAGTCACGTTGTGACAATTTGTGTTTCGTTGCTGTGAAATATCAATTACCCTCGGGGCAGGCACCTCAAGATAAGCGCACAACTTCAAGTTTCAAGTGTCAAGTTTATTATGACCCAGGCCGTGTAGTATATTACACGAATATGGGGGGAAGATAATTTGTAAACAAAGAAACTAATATTGACACTTCTCAAGGTCATAAACCCAGGGTTTGTAGAAAAAAAGGGAGAGGGGAAAAAAAAGGGGGGGACACAAAGATAATTATATCCGTCCTTTTGGTTTGAATTTTCAGACAGTTTTTATTTTATACCTGAACGACAGCTTAACGTTTTGTGTTACATATTTTATGATTTAAACGGTCATTTTTTATGGTTTTGTGCTAAAATACATCTTCGTGCTGCTTTGGTCAACGTTAAATTAAACACGAAAACACGTGTGTACGCTTGTTGAACGATGAAGGAAAAACAAACAAACAACAACAACAACAACAACAACAACAAAACAAGGATGTAATGCTACCGAACCCCAAGGTCTTCGCTTTGTTGATAAGCGTTCAAACGACTGAGTCACCAAATCCTCGTATCTTAGCCTCTAGGGTGGCAGTCTCGTCCTATTTGAGAAGATTCCAACTATATTAAACTGAATTATCATTTATTTTTCTCTTTCTACGTTTTATTATTTTATTCCCTCACATCTTATAGCTTGTAAGATATTAGTTGTCCCATCTTATTTGAGGAGATTCCAATAATAATGTTCTGAATTATCATTTTTTTCCCTCTTTGTACATTTTATTATTTTATCCCCTCACATCTTATAGCTTGTAGGATATTAGCAGTCTCGTCCTATTTGAGAAGCTCCCAACAATATTGTACCGAATTATCTTTTTTTTTTCTCTCTTTCTTTATTTCATTATTTTATCCCCTTTCATCTTATAGCCTTAAGGATATTAGTAGTCTCGTTTTACTTGAGAAGCTCCCAACACTATTGTACTGAATTATCATTTTTTTTCCCTCTTTCTATATTTGATTATTTTATCCCATCAAATCTTATAGCTTCTACGATATAAGTAGTCTCGTCCAATTTGAGAAGATTCCAACTATATTGTCGTGAATTATAATTCTTTCCCGTCTTTCTACATTTGATTATTTTATCCCTTCACAAATTATAGCTATGTGAGAAGATTCCAACAATATTGTACTGAATTATCTTTTTTTTTCCTCTTTCTACATTTGATTATTTTATCCCTCTCATTTTTTAAGCCTTTAGAGTGGTAATCTATTTGATTATTTTGTCCCTTCACAAATTATAGCTATGTGAGAAGCTTCCAACAATATTGTACAGAATTATCTTTTCTTTACCCTTTCTACATTCGGCTATTTTATCCATCACTATCGCCTGTGGTAAACTGTTAGTGTTATTGTCTCCCGGCTGACAATAAACCGCGGATTAAAAGAGCGGATGCCTTTTTTTCTCCCTCTCACCCCTCCTCAAACTTTTCTCCTCCTCCCACTTCTCTTACCTCCTCCTCCCCACTTCTCTTACCTCCTCCTCCCCACTTCTCTTATCTCCTCCTCCCCACTTCTCTCATCTCCTCCTCCCCACTTCTCTTATCTGCTCCTCCCCACTTCTCTCATCTCCTCCTCCTCACTTTTCTCATCTCCTCCTCCCCACTTCTCTCATCTCCTCCACCCCACTTCTCTCATCTTCTCCTCCCCACTTCCTCATCTCCTCCTCCCCCTAAATTATTCTGCAGTCCGAAACAACGCCTTAAATTCCTAATTATTTTTTTTTTTTGGTTCAGTAATCCCTGAACACAATTTATCGGAGTTAACGCACTAAATTACTACCGGTATCTCTAGCCTGATCGTAGAGCCAAGTCCAGAGCAAGAAAATCGAAAAACTTTTTATTTAGAGTCTGCGCTAAAAATAGCCGCTTCACAGCTACCGTTGCAGATAGCTTATTCTTGTTGCCAGATGTCTTAGTCTACGGAGACCAAAGGATGAAAGTCTTCAGAGACAAAAGGTTGAAAGTCTTCATTCAGCATCGAGTCTGCATCCAATCCAGGTCCTGAAATGTCTTATTCTACCGTCTTCAAGCCGTTGTTTTGTTTTTTTTTTTGTTTTTTTTTTATTATGCCATTGTTTTAACAATCCCACGCCAAGACAGTGGCTATGAAAACCAGACCAAGTCTCGCCCACTTACAGAAGAAGAATGATAGGACCTTGACCCTCTGACGCGAGCTTGCGCTTCGACATGGCACGTTTAACGACCTTGAGCGTTACACACACACAATAGCAAAGGTTTTAGCGGTCCGTGTTTACCTGATTTGATTTAGGATTAACTTCTTTGATACGAGTTGTAACAACAACAACAATCAAGAAGATGAACATCCACCTCCCGCCCAACAACAAACAAAATAAATTAGATATAAACCAAGTCAATCTTCTGTATTATATATATATGTGTGTGTGTGTGTGTGTGTGTGTGTGAGAGAGATTGATCGTAACAAAAAACTTCGGGAAAAAAATTTACTGTTATACTATAAAACATTTGCAAATTTGCAATTGTATAATTACAGCAGCATTTACAATTACAAAAAGCACGAGTCTGAACCGAAACAAATACCACTGATATTTCAGGAGAATTTTTATTAACTGCTGTATGAAAGCATCTTTTGGAATAGGCTACGTGCCTCCAAAGCTAT
>JAWDGP010001796.1:380000-387500 GCA_033675545.1 Elysia crispata
GAGAGAGACAGAGGGAGAGAGCATTGACGAAAGAGGCTCAAAGGTCAGAAATCCCTTTTGTTTTCTTGTTCCCGGGTTAGACGATGTAATAATTATGTCAAAACACAAATCTGTTTGCAAAAGTGTTATTATTAAAATTTTAAAATCAAACACACTGCTGGATGTGTTACTGTTGAATGGCCCTAATCTTTGCAATATTAACCTGTATCAAGACCACAGGTCGCTAAACATGATTACATCGAGTAGAAATTGGAGAGAGAAAAATAATAAAGCATTGCAGTGAGGATGTTTTAAAGGAAAAAGAATAAACAGTCAATCATGTAAATTCCAAATCTATATTTAGATACTTTAAAAAAACAAACCATTCGTTACCTATAGGTTTAAATAAATGCGCGGCTAGGAATTCCCGCAAAGCACTTTTTTTTTGCGACAAATCTCAACTTATTTTAAGCGTTTAAACATAAAAACATAGGATTTAATCTATATGATTTCCATACTGCGTCAAAGCTACATGATATGAATGCTATAGGCAATAGATCTATTTTCTCTACTCTCCGTTATTGGCTGGTAGATTTAGCAAATTGGCATTACGTTAAAACAACATTACTTCAAGCTTAGGCGATATTAATAACTCGGCTTTTACCGGCGCGTCCTTCCCTAGATCTAAATTCTCTCCCTTTAATAAAATATTCTTTCAAAGAATTTCTTCCGGGCATTATACTTGCACATATTTTTTTTATTTTTATTTTTTTTTTCAAAATAGAGGTCAAGGCCCTCGATTCCGCCAGAGGCCGAAGCTGTGCCCTTTCCACAGGTCTCCGACCTCGGATTCACTAGAGTGTGACTCCCAATTTCAAAGCAGGTGTGGATTCGCTGGTTTCATATGTGCATTTTTCTGTAGTATCTTTGTCTTTAGGCTTCCTTGCCTTTATCGTATTAGAAGGGGGGGGCGGGGGGGGGGGGGAGTGGTAAGGAAGATGATTAGGCGGGGCGCGTATGTGTGTGTGTGTGGGGGGGTGGAGGTGTTCTTTTATATCGGAACATGAACCCAGTGAAGATGACAAGATCCTTTAGGGCAGTGCCACACATCTCAAATTACTGATGCATCCTTGATTTTGCAGGCCCTACTGTTGCTCTGCTCATATAAATATATATATATATAAAAATTTTTGGGGTTCTATTTCACAGTTGAAAGAAAAAGTCGTGGCGACATTTAATTTTGACGACACCTGGTTACTAATTCTAAACAAGGACGAGGCTCTAAGATTCGCCAAACCTGAACATCAGTCCGACAATAACGTCTCAGAAAACGGTAAAGTTATACATAGAAACAAATTATCCCGAGCTGAGGAGACGTGAGAAATAGTGATGCTGCGGATACAATTAGTTTTGCTATTTTGAAATGATTCCTTTCGACATATCGTTACGACTAACATTGCGCATGAGTGATCTACAACACTGGCCGATCGATGACTTCACCATCTAAAACCCCCATGCCTGTGGCACTGGTGTAGCATGGTATTCATAACAAAACACTGTAATGAAGTAGCATGATAGGTAACAGACAACGCTGTACTGGAGTAGCTTGATAGATGACAGATAACACTGTGCTAAAGTAGCATGATAGGTGACAGACAATGCTGGACTGAAGTAGCATGATAGATGACAGATAACACTGTGCTGAAGTAGCATGATAGGTGATAGACAACGCTGTACTGGAGTAGCATGATAGATGACAGATAACACTGTGCTAAAGTAGCATGATAGGTGACAGACAATGCTGGACTGAAGTAGCATGATAGATGATAGAGAACACTGTCATCAAGCAGCGTGATTAGCGACAGAAAACACTGTGCTGAAGTAGCATGATAGTTGATAGACAACTCTGGAATGAAGTAGTATGATAGATCACAGACCACACTGTACTGAAGTAGAATGATAGGTAACAGACAATGATGGACTGAAGAAGCATGAAAGATGACAGACAACATTGTACTGAAGTAGCATGATAGGTGACAGACAACACTGTACTAAAATAGCATGATAGATGATAGACAACAATGTGCTAAAGTAGCAAGGTACGTGACAGACAATATTGTATTGAAGTAGGATGGTAGGTTACAGACAACACTGTACTAAAGTAGCATGATAGATGATAGACAACAATGTGCTAAAGTACCACGGTACTTGACAGACAACACTGTACAAAAGTAGCATGATAGATGATAGACAACACTGTGCTGAAGTAGCATGGTACGTGACCGACAACGCTGGACTGAAGTAGATAGACAGATGACGATAACATTGTACGGAAGCATCATGATAGGTTACAGACAACACTGTACAAAAGTAGCATGATAGATGACAGACAACACTGGACTGAAGTAGTATGATAGATGACAGACAACACTGTACTGAAGTATTATGATAGGTGACAGACAACACTGTGTTGAAATAGCATGGTACGTGCCACACAACGCTGTACTGAAGTAGCATGATAGGTTACAGACAACACTGTATTAAAGTAGCATGATAGATGACAGACAACGCTGGACTGAAGTAGCATGATAGGTGACAGACAACACTGTTCTGAAATAGCATGACAGATGGCATACAACACGTGCTAAATTAGTATGGTACGTGACAGACAACACCGTTCAGAAATAGCATGACAGATGGCATACAACACGTGCTAAAGTAGCATGGTACGTGACAGACAACACTGTTGTGAAATAGCATGACAGATGACAGACAACACTGTGCTAAATTAGCATGGTACGTGACAGACATAATGCACCATAACGCCCACTCAAAAAAAAAAAAAGAAAAAAAGAAACAAAAAAAAAAAACCTTGAAGTTGCAAAGATACCAAAGCAATCAGCATATCTATAAAAACTATCATTTCTTTTTGATTTACTGGTAAAAAATATGAATCGATTGATGGGAAAAGCTACGAAAGGAAATAATTATTTTAAATACATCCCAAGCGTTTAAACATGACAGCTTGCAGAAAGTTGGCTGGGCTGCTGCATATATTCAACTAGCTCTCTCCCACTCTGTCTGTCTGTCTGTCTGTCTGTCTGTCTGTCTCTCTGTCTGTCTGTCTGTCTGTCTGTCTCTCTCTCTCTCTCTCTCTCTCTCTCTCTCTCTCTCTCTCTCTCTCTCTCTCTCTCTCTCTCTCTCCTTCTCTATCTTTCTCTCTCTCACTCACTCTCTCCGTCTCTCTCTTCTTCTCTCTCTCTCTCTCTCTCTCTCTCTCTCTCTCTCTCTCTCTCTCTCTCTCTCTCTCTCCTTCTCTATCTTTCTCTCTCTCACTCACTCTCTCCGTCTCTCTCTTCTTCTCTCTCTCTCTTTTTCTCTCTCTATCTCTCTTTCTTTCTCTCTCTCACTGTCTATCTCTTTCCGTCAATCCGTCTATCTTTCTTTCTCTCTCTCTCTCTCTCTCTCTCTCTTTTTTTTTTCTCTCTCTATCTCTCTCTCTTTTTCTCTCTCTATCTCTCTTTCTTTCTCTCTCTCACTGTCTATCTTTTTCCGTCTATCCGTCTCTCTCTCTCTCTCTCTCTCTCTCTCTCTCTCTCCTTCTCTATCTTTCTCTCTCTCACTCACTCTTTCTTCTTCTCTCTCTCTCTTTTTCTCTCTCTATCTCTCTTTCTTTCTCTCTCTCACTGTCTATCTTTTTCCGTCAATCCGTCTATCTTTCTCTCTCTCTCTCTCTCTCTCTCTCTCTCTCTCTCTCTCTCTCTCTCTCTCTCTCTCTCTCTCTCTCTCTCTCTCTCTCTTCATCAAACCAACCCACGTCACTTCGTTCACGCAATAAAATCTTACAAACATTCCCCCCCCCCCCCCCCTTACATGAAACTAGTTGCGTCACAAATCGAATCAGGATGTGGCATGAGTCCCCACGCCTGGCCTGTCATTTGGCTATAAGTCACGCATCTCGATTCTGGCCAAACCATGGCTCCGTAACAGACCAACGACGGACGTCAATCACGTTTGCAATCACTTGATGGACATGAAGAAATACCGATTTGAAAAAAAAAAAAATTTTTGAAAGAAAAAAAAAAAAAAAACACTGAAAAAATTGGGAGCGTGTATTTTGGCCATGTAGCCAAAATAACCTTGCAAGGTAAACTTACAAAGGTAAAGAGGAAGACGAAACACTACTTTATTCTGACTACAAAGCCACTTTACACACTCTGGGAAAAAAAAAAAAATTACATCTCGGCTAGGTCACCGCAACAGGTGTCTCAATATTATGTGGACGCTACAAAACCCCATCTAGAAGATAGTCTTTCATTTTTTTCATTTCCGAATGGTTGTCAGACCTAGACAATGTTCTTAAGTCCATCATTGAAGCTTCCTCTATCACAAGGATGTAATACTTGCTAATTGATAAAGATACAAACATTACTGAAACAATACGCTGATTTGATTGATTGATTGATTGGTTGATTGATTGGTAGAGTAGATAAAGAAAAAACTTAACTGAAATTTTGCGCTCGTCTTATTGATTGAATGACTGATTTAATGCCGGAGTAGATAATGATAATTGTAGCCTAAACTTTACGGAGAGTACGCTCGTTTGATTGACTGATTGATAGATTGATTGAATGACTGATTTAATGCTGGAGTAGATAATGATATAGCCTAAACTTTACGGAGAGTACGCTCGTTTGATTGACTGATTCATAGATTGATTGAATGATTTGATGCTGGAGTAAATAATGATATATCCTAAACTTCACTGAGAAAACGCGCGTTTGATTGACTGGTTGACAGATTGATTGAATGATTTAATGCCCGAGTAGATAATGATATAGCCTAAACTTTACGGAGAGTACGCTCGTTTGATTGACTGATTCATAGATTGATTGAATGATTTAATGCTGGAGTAGGTAATGAAAATCCGCAGCAAGCCATCTGGTAAACGGCTTTGTGGATTCACCACGACGAGATACAGGGAAGGGTGATAGGGTGAGACCTTGTACCTATCTGCACAGAATCTTCGACCATGTAGCGCTAAAAACCCACAGTATATTTCATTAACAATCACTCCATTTGCCATAAAACATCTACTGCGATCGCTCTATCACAAGTCTGGGTGTAGCTCACAGCGCAACAATAAGAAAACAGTTACAAACACAAACAAGTAAAAAGTACACTGCGCAACATACAATAAGAAAACAGTTACAAACACAAACAAGTAAAAAGCACACTGCGCAACATACAATAAGGAAACAGTTACAAACACAAACAAGTAAAAAACACACTGCGTTACAATAAGAAAACAGTTACAAACACAAACAAGTAAAAAGCACACTGCGCAACATACAATAAGAAAACAGTTACAAACACAAACAAGTAAAAAGCACACTGCGTAACAATAAGAAAACAGTTACAAACACAAACAAGTAAAAAGCACACTGCGCAACATACAATAAGAAAACAGTTACAAACACAAACAAGTAAAAAACACACTGCGTTACAATAAGAAAACAGTTACAAACACAAACAAGTAAAAAGCACACTGCGTAACAATAAGAAAACAGTTACAAACACAAACAAGTAAAAAGCACACTGCGCAACATACAATAAGAAAATAGTTACAAACACAAACAAGTAAAAAGCACACTGCGCAACATGCAATAAGAAAATAGTTACAAACACAAACAAGTAAAAAGCACACTGCGCAACATACAATAAGGAAACAGTTACAAACACAAACAAGTAAAAAACACACTGCGTTACAATAAGAAAACAGTTACAAACACAAACAAGTAAAAAGCACACTGCGCAACATACAATAAGAAAACAGTTACAAACACAAACAAGTAAAAAACACACTGCGTTACAATAAGAAAACAGTTACAAACACAAACAAGTAAAAAACACACTGCGTTACAATAAGAAAACAGTTACAAACACAAACACGTAAAAAGCACACTGCGCAACATACAATAAGAAAACAGTTACAAACACAAACAAGTAAAAAGCACACTGCGTAACAATAAGAAAACAGTTACAAACACAAACAAGTAAAAAGCACACTGCGCAACATACAATAAGAAAACAGTTACAAACACAAACAAGTAAAAAGCACACTGCGTAACAATAAGAAAACAGTTACAAACACAAACAAGTAAAAAGCACACTGCGCAACATACAATAAGAAAATAGTTACAAACACAAACAAGTAAAAAGCACACTGCGCAACATACAATAAGAAAATAGTTACAAACACAAACAAGTAAAAAGCACACTACGCAACATACAATAAGAAAATAGTTACAAACACAAACAAGTAAAAAGCACACTACGCAACATACAATAAGAAAATAGTTACAAACACAAAGGAGTAAAAAGCTCACTGCGTAACAATAAGAAAACAGTTACAAACACAAACAAGTAAAAAGCATACTGCGCAACATACAATAAGAAAATAGTTACAAACACAAACAAGTAAAAAGCACACTGCGTAACATACAATAAGAAAACAGTTACAAACACAAACAAGTAAAAAGCACACTGCGTAACATACAATAAGAAAACAGTTACAAACACAAACGAGTAAAAAAAACGACTCAAGGAGGAAAAAAAGCACAGAAAATTCACACATCTATTCCGACATCGTAATTATTATCTTCCAATAGAAATCTAGATCTGGTTTCTTCTTGGTTTATTTATCATAGTTAATCGTAGAAAACATGGAAAAGCAGAGATAGGTCTGTTCTCTCTGTCATGATTGTGTAGCAATAAATATCTATATCTAGATCTAGGCCTTTGTGCATAAAATATTTATGCCATAAAAAGAAAAGACCGATAAATAAATTAAACATAAAAAAACTCACCTGAAAACTAAATAAGTTTGGCGAATGAAATTCAAAATAAAGAAAAACAAACGTACTTGGTCTAGATCTTGATATTAGAGACTAGGCCTATTCATTTTCTCTCGTTTAAGTTAAAAAAAAAATTAAAATTAAAAAAGACAGTTTTTTTTTTTCACACCTAAGTTTTGGTTAAAATCTGTAGAAGACTGTTAACCTAGATTATTACTTTCTGTTACAGTAGCAATCGGTTTCTGATCATCAGGCATACGTCAACTCGATAATATTTTGCTCAATTTTTTTGGGGAGAAAAAGCGGGAAATCAAAAAAACTATTTTTCTTTACCAACAAACATTATCTTGCATTTTTAATAGTTTTTTGAGATAACGATCTAGATCTTTATCGTACATTCTGACAAAATAATTTTGACTCATATTAGCACCGAACCCTTGAAATTTTCTTTAAGTATATTCATACCCTCGAAAAATGCAATTTTGGAATGAACTTGACGCTAGTTCTAGATCTAGATCTAGATCCCAATATTTAACACAATAATATACTAATTTACCAACCTAAAGTATGAAGCAAAATAATGGAAACGACGTACCTTATTTTTCACATTAAAATTTAGATCTAGCTCTAAATGCTCAAAACAGCGTTTACCTTGGTGTGTAAC
>JAWDGP010001796.1:392500-400000 GCA_033675545.1 Elysia crispata
TATGGGAAAGTTTATTTCTCCCTGTGTGAATGCGTCTTATCATGTATATATATATATATATATATATATATATATATATATATATATATATATATATATATATATATATATATATATATATATATATATATATAGCCGCTATGCCTGCATGTATATGTATTATATTATGTCTTATGTTGTATGTAGTCACTCTCTTTGGCTGATGGATCCGGAACTGACACAATCATTCCCCCAACCCTCCCTCCACAAAATCCGTCTCACTTTTTCCTCTCTTGGCTCAAAAATATGCTGATACATCTAAAAACTTTGGGGGTGGGACTTTAAAAGACAGGGAGAAGTGGTGCTGGCTTAGTTTCACAGCAAAAGTTTATGATAATTATAACAAAAAAAAACAAAAAAAAAAACAACAATAACAAAAAGCTAAATGCACATGTAACAAGCATGTCAAAACGAGGTCGCAAAAATGACGTCGTTATCTGGGCGTCAACATTCGGCTTCCTGGTCAAAGGTCAGGGGTGAAAAAACCTGGCTGGGCGAAGCACCCTCCGAGGAAAATACTTTTTGCTCACGTGTCTTTTATCTCGTTGTGCGCCGACCAGTAAAATCCTGCCGATATTCTGGGGAAATGAGCTCGTACCAAGTGGTGCATTTAAGTTAAGAAATTTTTCCCAGTGTCGTCATGCCCAGACAAGGAAATAATTATGTGCGGCGCAGAGGGTACTTTTAGCGACCAAGTGAGAGTTAAAACATATATCATTTGCTGTCACAAGACTTAAAAGAAAATATATATATATATATATATATATATATATATATATTATTAAATATATATATACATGCACAAACATATATATATATATATATATATATATATATATATATATGTATATATAGATATATAAACATACTTATATATATATATATATATATATATATATATATATATATATATATATATATTAATTAAACAAAAAAACGGGAGTTGGGGGCTACTTGTAGGACAAACACAAACTAAGTTTTTTTTTTTTTTTTACCGCATCAGAATCAAGGCACAATATAAAAAAGAAAAAAAAAGAAAAAATCAAAACAAAACAAAAAAACAAACAAAAAAAAACAACGAAAAAACAAAAAACAAAACGAAAATAAACAAAAAAAAAAAAAAAAAAAAAGTACTTGTAGGACGAAAGCAAAACAAGACTATAAATATCTCATCAGAATTAAGGCACTACTTAAAAAAAAATTCAAAATGGAGAAAAGCGTACTTAACACTTGTAGGACTTTCAAATAACAATGGCAAAAGCTCTATCGTAGGTCACATGTACGTTTTCAACCAATCAGCTGTAACCTTTAGATTTTATCGCAGCAGCAGAGTACTGTAAAGTCCATAATTACCACAACTCTGATCAAGCAGCATATTCCATCAAGTCAAGAGAACATAACTCGCACTGACTTAAACGGAATAAAAGGGCACCCTGTCCTTCGCTCCCTTTCGCCTTTAGATCTAAAAAGGACGGAGTAAGTTTAGTGCTGCAGTACTGAAAATCTGGAACAGCATACCACAGAAAACGAGCAAATTTCGAAGGATTAAAAAATAATTATACTAAAAACGACATAATTTGTTCCACCATCTCGCTTTGTTAGATGTAAAGTCGTGAAAGAATGCGTGTGTATGTTATTTGATAATACAATTTATTTGGCGATGTCAAGTCATTTGTGGATGAGACTTTAAGTTGCAAGACGCCCTGAAATGAAGGTGTTTTTTTTTTGTTGTTTTTTAATTCTATTTTGGCCTGGGCGCTCTAGAAAGTATCAGCATTATTCTCATTATTATTTATCTTCTTCTTCTTCTTCTTCTTCCTCTTCTTCTTCTTCTTCTTCTTCTTCTTCTTCTTCTTCTTCTTCTTCTTCTTCTTCTTCTTCTTCTTCTTCTTCTTCTTCTTCTTCTTCTTCTTCTTATTATTATTATTATTATTATTATTATTATTATTATTATTATTATTATTATTATAATTGATGTTGTTGTTGTTGTTGTTGATATTATCATTTTTTCGTTAGTAAATATTCCTCTATGACTATTTCTTTGTGTTGTCCCATTTTTAACCCACTTCCTCTTCCTCATCCTCGAGGTCCACAACCTCATCATCTCTTCTCTAAACGCATCTTCTTTTTTTTTTTATCTCCCATCAGCATCTCCTTTTTTTTTTCAATTCCCACATCAAATCTTTACCCTCATTCCCTTTACCTCTTCCTTTTTTATATTTATTCCTTTTATTTTATTTTTTCTTCTTGATTGTAATGGGCAGATTACGAGCTGGTACAGATGCTATTTTTCCCACGTCGTTTTCCCGTGCATCAACATTTCTGAGGAAGGAGGCCGATTCTGGCTTTTCCCGATCTATTTAAAGACCCTCACGTTAACCACGCCCGTATAGAGCAAAAGTTTTCCAGATTTAAGTTTCTATGATGTTTTCTGAATGCTCAGTGCGTCTGTACTCATGAGGGATGAAACATTCTCATACTGCACCTCCTCCTCCTTCTTATACTACTACTACTACTACTACTACTACTACTACTACTACTACTACTACTACTACTACTACTACTAATGCTGCTGCTGCTGCTGCCACTACTACTAATACTACAACTACAACCACTACTACTACTACTACTACCACCACTACTACTACTACTACTACTACTACTACTACTACTACTACTACTACTACTACTACTACTACTACTACTACTACTACTACTACTACTACTACTACTACTACTACTACTACTACTACTACTACTACTTCTATACTGCTGCTGTTGCTGTTGCTGTTGCTGCTACAACAACAACAGCTACTACTACTACTACTACTACTACTACTACTACTACTACTACTACTACTACTACTACTACTACTACTACTAAAATTGAATGTCTCGGTGGAGCTTTGTGGATAGTTGCGAAGCATCGTTTAAGAAAAAAAAAAGAAAAAACAAAACAAAACAAAACACGTAATCTTTCGGCTTTACGCCTTTATCAGATACAAAAACAAGAACAAGAAAATACGCAAGGATATTCAACTATGAATGTGAAATACAAGCTACAAAGATTAAAAAAAAGATATACCAAAAAAAAAAAAAAAAATGAACCATGTAAAAATTTATACAGAAAGAATAAAACAGACAGACCCTATCTAAAAGAAAGTCACGAAAAATAGTGAATAAAATAAGGGTAACATTGTTTTAAAAAAAAAAATTGTATAAATAATTAGCCACATACGAGTTTACATAATTAAAAAAAACAAAAACAACCTATACAGATAACAAATAGAAACAGAAACAAGGAACACATCAAAGCCAACAGTTCAAAATCCAAACACTGTCTTATGTAAACAGAACCTAAAGTTACATCAGAACATTCTAGTTTCTTTCAGCCTCCCTTTTCTTTCTGTCTTCCATTTTTTTTTTTTTTCAATATGATTGTTATTCTTTTTTTTCCCCCTCCTATCAGTCGCGACCTCGTTTTTAATTGTTTTTTTTTCCCTCTTTACACATATATTTTTTTAATAATACTTTTTTCCTTTTTGCTTTGTTATGGCTTATGTTTTGTTTTGTTGAGTTTCTTTTTTTTTTCTTTTTGCTTGTTTTGCATCGGTGATAGTTAGTACAACCCAAATTTTTTTTTATATAAAATTATTATTACTTATATCCGTTGGTAAGAGGTTACGTTCCCCCCCCCTCTTCCTAGTCCATCCTCTTTGTCTCAACAAACATCCCCACCCATATCTCCATCTCTAAAGGCAATAGTTAATTTTGTGAGTACTCCCGCTAACGGTTTTCCGACTTTTCCGTGACTCACCATTCAGTAATCTTGATGCCAACCTTGAGAAGCTGTTAAATTGGCGTTTTTAATGTGATTGGATGAGCAGCAACGGTATCGCAGCCAATGAGCGTGCACCAGCTTATCTCCGTCTTCTTCTAACTTACTGGGAGCATTCCAGATTTCCCGGATTAAAAAATAATTATAACGCGCACTTGGCTGCGGTGAGATAAAAATAATTAGGTCAGTAGAGCGCTCAGTCTACTGAAGTTATCATTGCTTGCATAAAATTTAACAGTCATGCTTTCACATAATTGCGGCCGCTGTAATATTATCCTCGTTATCAGTATAATTATTATTATTATTATTATTATTATTATTATTATTATTATTATTATTATTATTATTATTATTATTATTAATATTATTATTCTTCTTATTATCATCATCATTATTATTATTATCATTACTAGTAATATTATTATTATTATTATTATTATTATTATTATTATTATTATTATTATTATTATTATTATTATTATTATTAGCTTTTCTTCTTGATTTGAAAGATATATATATATATATATATATATATATATATATATATATATATATATATATATATGCGTTTATTCACTTAATTATCAAAATTAAAACAAATTACGTCACAAGCATAAGAAAAAGTTGCATTTTCTGGGGTTTCTTTTTCTTTCTATAAATTTTATACATGACTTGCCGTTATTTTTGCATTTCAACAGTTACTTTCTTCTAAACGTAAGATCACATTAGATTCCTAGACGTATTAAATATAGTTCATGCCCTTACTGAATGATTAGATCATGATGGTATAGAAGGCGAATCTATTTTTCATGCCCGTCGACCTATAGCTCTTGTTCTCGCAATCCTCTCTCTGAAAAGAGCCATTGATTAGCTCCTTTTAACACTCTCTGCTTCAAAAATAGTTACACGGTGCATTTCTGCTTACAGACTTACACATCTTACTTTATCGGGAAGATTATGTTCTAGATTTGATAATATCGGGATGTAGCCATGGCGTCACTCTCCCAATAACGCGAAGTTTTTGATTAAAATCAGTTAGTGAAATAGAAAGAATGGCCTCAGTATGAAGAACGATTACTCTGCATTCTTTATAAACTCTGTCTGATACTCATATATACTAGTTTTGTTACCCGTTCGATCTTCGGAGTATTAGAGAGAGAGAGAGAGAGAGAGAGAGAGAGAGAGAGAGAGAGAGAGAGAGAGAGAGAGAGAGAGAGAGAGAGAGAGAGAGAGAGAGAGAGAGAGAGAGAGAGAGAGAGAGAGAGAGAGAGAGAGAGAGAGAGAGAAAGAGAGAGAGAGAGAGAGAGAGAGAGAGAGAGAGAGAGAGAGAGAGAGAGAGAGAGAGAGAGAGAGAGAGAGAGAGAGAGAGAGAAAGAGAGAGAGAGAAAGAGAGAGAGAGAGAGAGAGAGAGAGAGAGAGAGAGAGAGAGAGAGAGAGAGAGAGAGAGAGAGAGAGAGAGAGAGAGAGAGAGAGAGAGAGAGAGAGAGAGAGATGCATAGTTATCACCTGTTGAAAGAGGTTTTAGTCATCACCGGAGGAAAAATGACCTGTGGAGGAGCCGACCTGCCTGCAATAAATGGTTGCCTTGCCTTGGAAATAAATGGAAGCAATAGAATTGCGGTTGCGTTACCTTGTGCTGACTGGTAATTTTCATGATAAGATTCCAACTGTCACTGCCATGTGGAAAAAGTATAGGATACAGTAAACTGTCTTAGGCCTTATGGAATTCTGAAGTCCTTTGCAGCTGATCAGACCTTGTATGCAGCACAATATCACGGTGTCTGACTGGATTATTTGGCAAAAGAATTGCAACTTCATTTAGTGTGGGTGCGTTGTGTGTCCTTCCATGTGTCCCTAATGGTCGCGCTGTTTCATTGATAACAATTCGGCAATTTTCTATTTGTCGAGAGCTTGCAAACTCATACGCACATTTCAGCTCCTTCACGTATTTGTGATTCTGATTCAATGCTTCTTAAATGTCCAACAAAATGCTGTTACAAAGTCCATTGGTGATGGAAGACCTTCTCTGAATTTGTTGGTTTCCGTCCATGAAGTAGATTTGTAAAAATCTAGCTTGCATTTCATCGGCAGGTTTTAGAGGGCCTATGAGGTGACAAACCTGACCTTGAGTTCGGAACTGTGGATTCCATCCTTTCATTCTCTCTTCTTTACAGCCAAGAGAAGTCAACTGGAATGCACTGTTGTATTTCCTTATGTCCTCCAGAAAGCACACAGATTGATCAGTTGTCCCTGCAAACAGGACCGCTAATTGCTGCGGAAGAGGTGGAAATGGTTCTGGATTTACTATTCCATTACTGCAGCACATGCCTTTAGATTCATCTCTAAACTTCATGGCTTGGATCATGTCTCCGATTGAGGTCTCATTTCTGAATTGATCAGTGTTGAAGTGAAGAGCGGTCTGATTTGCATCATGTTCTGTAGCCTGGCGTCTCTCTGTTTGTAGGCCTACATGTTGAACACTTTGAAAAGCAGGCCTAAATCTAGATTTTGTTCTGGTTGTAGAATTAGAAACTCGAGTAGATCTAGATCTAGATAGACTTGTCTATCTCACTTGATGACGATCTAGATCTAGATCTAGATCTAGATCTGTGTCTCTTTCTATGGTATTTTTGGCTAGGAGTTAACCTGCTTATTGAAGACCCCCCTTGTCTTTTACGTGGCATTCTTGATTTAGATCTACCTAGATCTAGACATCTTTGCTAATTTTGAACAGCATCATTTGTTCGGAAGGATCTGTCCATCAGCTATGTTTTGGCCACAAACCGTACGGATTGAGACATTGATAAGTGTGCCGTTCCGTATGCCGTGCATAGTAGACTTCCGTTTGGCTTTAAAAAGTTTGACTATGGCATTTGTGGGCCGATAAAGGGTATCAAATGAGGAAACAATGAAATTTCAAACAAAAACAAAAACTACAGAGACTTCACACTTCTTTTTATAGATGTGCATCTTACCACTAAAGATTAGGTATCCTACAAACTTTGAAGTCATTTGGTTCAGTGGTTTAGAAGCCTGTTGCCTCAGAAATTTGAAAGTCCACAAATATATAATATATACACACACATATATACATAGATATAGAAGATCTTACCTTAAATTCTCTTCATACGACACTGAAGTTTCAAGCGGAGGACAAAGTTGTCGCTTGCCCTCCGCTCTCTTCGGGTATGACTGAGGTGTGTTCGGTTGCCGTTCCGACCTTGTGTTGTTTTTTCGTTTCCGGGCCACTGGTAGTTTTGTAGTAAATGTTTCTTTCTGTGGGGGCACGATGAAAATATTTCCCTTCTTCTGTTGAGGCTTGGTTTTCTTTTTAGAAACACCACTTGAAACACCGCTTGAAACATCTGTGTCGTATGAAGAGAATTTAAGGTAAGATCTTCTATATCTATGAAATGCTCCTACAGTTGAGCACTCATATCGTTTATTCCAACTTATCTTCAAACTATAATATATGTATATATATACATATATATCTTATCTCAGAAGTCGAGGAAAATATGAATTTAACCCCCCAACTCCACCCATCTCCTGTCATCTACCATCTGCTGCGTAATTTTCTAAACGCTTCATCTCTACATCTTGGTTTATGTCTTCTTTTTTCT
>JAWDGP010001796.1:405000-410000 GCA_033675545.1 Elysia crispata
AATGTTTTGAAAATCGCTCAAAATGTTGTTTCTGCTAAAATAACAGAAAACCCCCAAAAGCTTCAGTCTTTTGAAAATGAGTAATTCTTTGGAATTCTTATTAAATTACAGGCCAAAACATCAAAAAACATTGCTACAAGTGTGTAACCCGTGCTTTGCTTATAACAGAACAATATGAAATGAGATTCAAGAAATGAAGGGTTTCAGTCAACAAATTTTTGCACATTATTCAAAATTTTTGGATGCAATCCTCTTAACCTCTCCGTGATATATAACGTACGCAGTGCATGCCATTTTTTTGTGACAAGATGCCTTGCCCAAGTAGATTGCATGTCCTCAAATCTGCTCATTTCATTGTCCTTTATGTTGAATAAATGTACAATGTAAATCGTTTTTTTATACTGCATAAAAGAGGCACTGACTGCAAAGAAATTTAAAATACAATTTCATAATTTAATTCACGAATATTGAAAATGTATGAATCATACCACTCTTGAAACTAGAATAAGCCCCGTCATGGCGATTGAAAATAACTCCGTCACAAAGGGGTTCACAGGTTGACAATCATTTGTAAGGTCGTTTCTAGAACTACATCACTTGTATAATTATGTGCATAAAAGGATTACTTCTCTTTGACATAACTTTTTTGAATGATTTGTTTTAAAGTTTCGTAAGTTCATTTTCAAGAGTATCTCCATGGAAGCCTTTGTTGTCTTTCTCTTGGAAATCTGGTGGAGATCTCTCGTAACCAGGGTAAGGAGGTGGGAGTGAGAGATTTGAACCCCCGACCTCTGGGTTCTCGAGGTGGGCCTGGTTCGTGTGTGGCACTTGGTCAGGTCCAGAACGTTGGTACCTGGGAATGGTTCTGTTCTGTGGATCGGCTGGGCCCCACTTCCTAGTCGGCTGGTTCATCTTTATGAATATCTGGATAGAGAGAGAGATAGAAAAGGTGATAAGGGGAAGGTAATATTGGAGGGGATGTGGTGGGGGGATGGGGAAAGATTGATATTTAAACCTCTGTTTACCATTGCTATTCAACATCTTAGTAATCAACAACATTTTCAATTTGTTATGTTTTTAGATATGAATTTATATATAGGCTTAGCAGAATAATATTGATCAAGACAAAACTTGGATATATAATAGACAAGACGGTTGAAAACTGAGCACAAAATTTTAATTCTGATCTTCGAGTTATGAATGATCATCTCCTTCACTTTCAATATTGAAGGGTTCTTTTCTTACTAGACGTGCCAGATTGGCATTTGAAAACAATAATGACTTTATGTAACACAATTATTATGTTGGACTTGTAATGCTGAAATACTCTCTACGATCAGAATTCAACTTTCCCTCAAAGAATAAGATTTGACAAAGCCTGTTGTAACGCAGGAGGTCAGATGGGTCAGACATTTGGTAAGAATATAGAGCACAGCTCACCTGCCAGTAAGTCAGACCCTCTGGGTTTAGGGTAATGGCGATGAGGTATTTGACAATGTACCACAGTGGGGTCCACATCATCACAAAAGCCACGATCAGCCAGCCCAGAGCTTCGGCCCAGCGAGGAGCATCTTCAGGATACCGCTTGTAGTCATAACACTCGAAACCGATGATCAACTGGACAGAGGAGGATGGAAGAGGAGGTCGCAGAGGAGAGGGAGATTTTGTTATGTTTGAGGTAGTGTTGTCAACATAGGAGAGAACAGATGAAGAGTTTTCTGTCTCAAAGATAACCTATCTGTGTTGGTTTGTCTACATGAAATAAGAGAGAGAGAAAGAGAGAGAGAGAGAGAGAGAGAGAGAGAGAGAGAGAGAGAGAGAGAGAGAGAGAGAGAGAGAGAGAGAGAGAGAGAGAGAGAGAGAGAGAGAGAGAGAAAGAGAGATACAGACAAAGAGACAACGATAAATCATCGAAGAGTACATGAAGAAATGTTTATATTTTGAAGTTTCGAATTTTTTTTCCATTTTCTTACAGGTCTTTCTTTTTATTAATAAATTCAAATTTTGAGACTAAAAATTATTAAATGGTAAAAAAAGAAAATAATGAAAATAATAATAATAATAATAATAATAATAATAATAATAATAATAATAATAATAATAATAATAATAATAATAATAATAATAATAATAATAATAATAATAATAATAATAATAATAATAATAATAATAATAATAATTGAAGCTCATAGCCTAACAGGTCAAACTCTGAAGGTCCAAACTGCATGAAAAAGCATCCTCTTCTTCCTCTACTGTGCCTGATGGAACAGTTAAAAGTTTCAAAGAACTGGAATATCCTTAAAGTTAAAGTAATCCACCCAAGAATAAAAGAAGTCAATTGATTCATCAGCTAATCAACCCCAAAAATACATTCAATCAATCAATCAATCCATTTAACGACGAAATCAGCTAAGTCTGTAGCCAGTATAAAATGAGACGTTTTGCTGCGGAGAAATTTTTGGGTAAATGCCATTTTCCCATAGACAGCTTGAACTTTCCATTTTTACACTGCTCTAATTTCTAACTTTCAATATGGTTTCAGAAGTAAAAGCATTTTAAATAGTGAGGATTTCTAAGACACCTTAAGAAAAATTGCGTTTTTCCAAATAGTCGTCTGCCACAAAATGTCTCATTTTGTGGGACTGCTACACAAACGTAACACCGATATTTCATCCACCTCACCAGAACACAGATGGGCGTAGCCAGGGTCATCGCCCAGCTGAAGTAGGCGTAGTACATGGTTCTGGCTAGTTTGGAGTGACCAACCATTAGCAAAATGTCTTCCGTGAACCGTTTGATGCCTGTAGAGAAAAAGATGAATTGAGTTCTTTCATAGATCTAAATTTCATCTCCTTATAATGTGCCATAATTGAGTCATTGCAATTGCTTGCAATTAAAGGTCATCTTGTCTTTTTCTTGGAGTAGATTACAAGAGGCAATAATTATAAGAACTGTGTAAAATATTATGGCATTGTACAAAAAAGAATGTCTTCGGTGAATCGTTTGATGCCTGCAGGGTAAAGACAAATTAAGTTCTTTCATAGATCTAAATCTATTCCCTTGTAATATTCTATTATTGAGTCATCAAAATAATTTGTGTTTTTAAGTTCATCTTGGCTTTTTCTTGGGGTAGATTACAAGAGGCAATATAAGTACTTTGCACAAAATATCACGGCAGTGGATATTAACTCTGAACAATTTTTTCCTTCCCCTTTCAAGAAAAACTAATTTTCCTCACGATATGCTTGATGCCATGTGTGTGATCGACAGATAAAGGTAGAGAGAGAGCGAGAGACAGACAGAAAGTCAGACAGTTAAGATCAATAAATTCATTCTGTAAAATCCAAAATTATTTAGAGCTCCTTTTTGTTACATTCATTAACTGTAGGTTGGAACAAATGGACAGATATGGATTCCTAAAATGCAGTATTTATAGGCCTTTTTTTGTGGGAAATCATAGTGTTCGAATAGCTTTCAATTTTGATTTGAAACTACATAATAATCTGTTTTCCCATAATCACCGTCATTCTTGATTTTCTTCATCTGGTGATGATTATGTTGTTGTGAATGCTTTCATTAGTTTATTTCTTTCTTCTTTTTTCCTTCACCATATCCTTCTTATTCCTCCGTCTTCCATTCCCTCCCCCTCCCTGCTCATTACTCATTCTGGGTTTTTTAATACACATATTCCTGTCAATTTCCTGATTATTCTAAAAGTAGAAAAAGGGAATAAAATGTTTCATTACATTTTGATTTGCAGCAAAGTCTTAGCGCAGCAGATTGTGTGTCCCAAACTCACCATAAATCCAGATAATGCCGACCACTTCTAGAAAACCGATGAGCAGGAGAGGCCAGCCCACGAAAAAGTCACACAAATCTAGTAGATAGCTGCCGCCCTGGAGAAAAGAAAGAAAAATTTCTGCACAATGTTATCCATTTTCTTTGCAAAGATAGTAAGAGGTCATGTAAGTAAGATGAAAAAAAAAATATCGGTATAATATTTACTATAAACTTTTTCTTCCTAACCCTTTCAACAAAGATTTGTTTTCTTCACCCACATGCTTGTTGTCATTTGTGAGATCGAGAGAGAAAGAAAGAGATGTTGGAGACAGACAGATAGAAAGACAGAAAGACAGATATGAAGAGAGAGATTGACATTTTAGGAGTATTTAAATAAGTCCTATCCGCCACACTAGATAGCCGAGAATGTATATTTTATTTATTCCTATTTTCAGAGCTAATGCTATGATTTTAGTGAAATTTGTCTTGTAATCCATGAAGTCACTTGAAATAAGCAAAGCCCACTAACCCATACACTATTGAGTACGTTTTGAGATAAAATGAATTAAATTTTGAGATGCTTGAAGCAGGAACTAATGGGTAATAGCTCAAACAACTTATCTTTCAAGTGACACATTCACCAAAGGACATGACTGGCAAATCATTTGTGAGGGAACGAAACCATTTTGGTTGCCCTGGGCAAAAGTTCTATGAATTGGTCTGAATTTGAAAAAAAAAAAAAATAGAGATAACAGAAAGTTATTCTGGTGCGAGGATTATCTTGTCATTGAGGATAACTCAGCCACCAAGCATAGTTGGCTGGCTCGGTCCAATATTGTCGTAACTACCAACTTCCTCTTTTTGGAGATACGACAATATCGCACTGAACCAGTGATTTTATTATTCTGGTTACCTGTGTGGTCTGTGGCATCCCGAGGAGAAATCCTACAACACAGACCATCAGTCTAAACACAATGTTGCTGCGTTTGCCACGGAGTACTGGGAACTCGTCCTGAAGTCCCGTCATGACAGTCTCCACACTGGGAAACTGTAGAGGAGGGATTTGGGGAGAAGGTCAGGGTGAAGGTTGGGATGATGGGTGTCAGTGAAAGGTTATTTTTTTTGTTTTATTTTTCTATTTTTTATGCCTGATACATTCTATATGATGTCAATATCAATGTTGCTCAGAATGCACCCTGATAAAATCTTTAAAAAAAACC
>JAWDGP010001796.1:420000-425000 GCA_033675545.1 Elysia crispata
GACCTGAATCTATGAACTGCTAGTTCGAGATTGAAGTATGAAGCAGTTTTATTTAGAAGTTAAGACTTTGTGAAGAGGAAATGCTTGACACCAAACAGTACGGAAATTCTGATAGCGATGCTGGCTTGATCATTCACTCAAAAGGCCTGACGGAGGCTGTAAGATAGAGCTCTAGCCCTCAGATCTACACGGACCATTTGACTCGGGTTCAAAACCCGGCCAGATCTAGATGAATCAGAGTGCATCTTTCCTAAGATAAGCAAAGCTCGCTTGAAGCTTGTCTGATATCCAAATAACTAACAATTGACTGTGAAAGTACTTTCTAACCGGTTATTGTTTCAGTGAGATTAATCAGGTCCCCGACTTAGCGACTTAAATAACTTAAAAAATCAATAAAACAGCAATAAAAAGTACATCAACGACGACGACGACGACGACGACAAAAACAACAACAACAATAACAGCAACAACAACAACATCATCAATAAGAAGATTAATGGCAGCAACAACAAAACAACATAAAAAGCAATAACAGTAACGACGACAAGAACAAACACAAGGGTTGTATAAAGAAAAAAAATCGCTTTCAGACATGCCCAAAATGCAGTTCCCAAAATAATTATGAATCATGTTTCCCCAAAACAGATTCTACAACCAGGACTTCACGGCGGGCATTTCAGAGCTAGCAGCAAGATGCTGCATGTTGCTCTAACAAGCCTGACCTCGTCTGTTTTAGATGAGTGTTGTCATTGCTCAGAATGAGGTCACCGCAAAACGCAAACATCCGTTAAAACAAGCGAGAACATTCTATTGTCGTGATTGAAGCCAGGGAGTGGTCACTGTGACGGTTGTGAAGGCGTCTCCAGTAGATTGGAGGTGGACAGTCGTTGTTAGAATCTACGTTGTCTACGTGTATGAGTGTATTTGAGAGCGAGAGAGAGAATGAGAGACAGAGAGAGAAAGAGAGGGGGCGATAAGAGAGAGTGAAGAGAGAGAAGGAGAGAGAAAGACAGATAGATAGATAAAGAGAGAGAAACAGAGAGAAAGAGAGAGAGAGAAAGAAAGAAAGAGAAGCACTGAGTCATGGCTACCTAGTACCTGCGCAATGTATGGCAGCTCCAGGACAGTCCGCTGCAAATGTGACTTAAAGTTTTAATTAAATTCCACAGAACATGGTCGTGTCAGATAAAGAAGTCGATTGGCAGAGGAAATACATATTAAAAGCATGCTCTTAATTTTCATTCCAAAAAAAAAACCACAACAAATAATTGGCATCAACAATAACAACAACAACAACAACATAAAGCGAAAACGACAACTAAATCAATAAATCATCATCATCATCATAAAAAAAACAACAACAACAAAGACTACTACTACTACTACTACTACTACTACTACTACTACTACTACTACTACTACTACTACTACTACTACTACTACTACTACTACTACTACTACTACTACTAATACTGCCACTGCCACAACATTACCACTACCACTACTACTACTACTACTACTACTACTACTACTACTACTACTACTACTACTACTACTACTACTACTACTACTACTACTACTACTACTACTACTACTACTACTACTACAACTACTACAACTACTACTACTACTACTACTACTACTACTACTACTACTACTACTACTACTACTACTACTACTACTACTACTACTACTACTGTAGTAATAATAGACATAATATAAAAGACTGTTCTTCGCAGTGTAAGTCCAAGTAGCTGACAAGGTTATCGAGGCCGCTAATGTTATCTTTAAAACAATCAAGCATAAGCAACAAGCTCTAACAGGATACAACATTGTTATCAGGTGAGAACATTGTTACTAACAGATATAAACAATTTTTTGTTTCGTTCAAATCACGCTCCACTAGATTTTTATCAAGATATTTCCTTTCTTTCTTTACTTGTTTTTTAATTCAAATCAGGCTTCCCTATTTTATCAACATATTTCCTTCCTTTGCTTCTTTACTTGTTTTTTAATTCAAATCACGCTCCCCTAGCTTTTTATCAACATATTTCCTTTCTTTCTTTACTTGTTTTTTTAATTCAAATCACGCTCCCCTAGCTTTTTATCAACATATTTCCTTTCTTTCTTTACTTGTTTTTTTAATTCAAATCAGGCTCCCCTAGCTTTTTATCAACATATTTCCTTTCTTTCTTTACTTGTTTTTTAATTCAAATCACGCTCCCCTAGCTTTTTATCAACATATTTCCTTTCTTTCTTTACTTGTTTTTTTAATTCAAATCACGCTCCCCTAGCTTTTTATCAACATATTTCCTTTCTTTCTTTACTTGTTTTTTTAATTCAAATCACGCTCCCCTAGCTTTTTATCAACATATTTCCTTTCTTTCTTTACTTGTTTTTTTAATTCAAATCAGGCTCCCCTAGCTTTTTATCAACATATTTCCTTTCTTTCTTTACTTGTTTTTTAATTCAAATCACGCTCCCCTAGCTTTTTATCAACATATTTCCTTTCTTTCTTTACTTGTTTTTTAATTCAAATCAGGCTCCCCTAGCTTTTTATCAACATATTTCCTTTCTTTCTTTACTTGTTTTTTTAATTCAAATCACGCTCCCCTAGCTTTTTATCAACATATTTCCTTCCTTTGCTTCTTTACTTGTTTTTTAAATTCAAATCAGGCTTCCCTAGCTATTTATCAACATATTTCCTTTCTTTACTTCTTTACTTGTTCTTTTTTTATTCAAATCAGGCTTCCCTATTTTATCAACATATTTCCTTTCTTTACTTCTTTACTTGTTTTTTAATTCAAATCAGGCTTCCCTAGCTTTTTATCAACATATTTCCTTTCTTTCTTTACTTGTTTTTTAATTCAAATCAGGCTCCCCTAGCTTTTTATCAACATATTTCCTTTCTTTCTTTACTTGTTTTTTAATTCAAATCACGCTCCCCTAGCTTTTTATCAACATATTTCCTTTCTTTCTTTACTTGTTTTTTAATTCAAATCACGCTTCCCTAGCTTTTTATCAACATATTTCCTTTCTTTCTTTACTTGTTTTTTTAATTCAAATCACGCTCCCCTAGCTTTTTATCAACATATTTCCTTTCTTTCTTTACTTGTTTTTTAATTCAAATCACGCTCCCCTAGCTTTTTATCAACATATTTCCTTTCTTTCTTTACTTGTTTTTTAATTCAAATCACGCTCCCCTAGCTTTTTATCAACATATTTCCTTTCTTTCTTTACTTGTTTTTTAATTCAAATCACGCTCCCCTAGCTTTTTATCAACATATTTCCTTTCTTTCTTTACTTGTTTTTTAATTCAAATCACGCTCCCCTAGCTTTTTTATCAACATATTTCCTTTCTTTCTTTACTTGTTTTTTAATTCAAATCACGCTCCCCTAGCTTTTTATCAACATATTTCCTTTCTTTCTTTACTTGTTTTTTAATTCAAATCACGCTCCCCTAGCTTTTTATCAACATATTTCCTTTCTTTCTTTACTTGTTTTTTTAATTCAAATCACGCTCCCCTAGCTTTTTATCAACATATTTCCTTTCTTTCTTTACTTGTTTTTTTAATTCAAATCACGCTCCCCTAGCTTTTTATCAACATATTTCCTTTCTTTCTTTACTTGTTTTTTAATTCAAATCACGCTCCCCTAGCTTTTTATCAACATATTTCCTTTCTTTCTTTACTTGTTTTTTTAATTCAAATCACGCTCCCCTAGCTTTTTATCAACATATTTCCTTTCTTTCTTTACTTGTTTTTTAATTCAAATCACGCTCCCCTAGCTTTTTATCAACATATTTCCTTTCTTTCTTTACTTGTTTTTTAATTCAAATCACGCTCCCTAGCTTTTTATCAACATATTTCCTTTCTTTCTTTACTTGTTTTTTTAATTCAAATCACGCTCCCCTAGCTTTTTATCAACATATTTCCTTTCTTTCTTTACTTGTTTTTTAATTCAAATCACGCTCCCCTAGCTTTTTATCAACATATTTCCTTTCTTTCTTTACTTGTTTTTTTAATTCAAATCACGCTCCCCTAGCTTTTTATCAACATATTTCCTTTCTTTCTTTACTTGTTTTTTAATTCAAATCACGCTCCCCTAGCTTTTTATCAACATATTTCCTTTCTTTCTTTACTTGATTTATAAATCAAAATACGCTTCCCTTACTTTTTTATAAAAAATTTCCTTTCTTTCTTTACTTGTTTTTTAATTCAAATCACGCTCCCCTAGCTTTTTATCAACATATTTCCTTTCTTTCTTTACTTGTTTTTTAATTCAAATCACGCTCCCCTAGCTTTTTATCAACATATTTCCTTTCTTTCTTTACTTGTTTTTTTAATTCAAATCACGCTCCCCTAGCTTTTTATCAACATATTTCCTTTCTTTCTTTACTTGTTTTTTAATTCAAATCACGCTCCCCTAGCTTTTTATCAACATATTTCCTTTCTTTCTTTACTTGTTTTTTTAATTCAAATCACGCTCCCCTAGCTTTTTATCAACATATTTCCTTTCTTTCTTTACTTGTTTTTTAATTCAAATCACGCTCCCCTAGCTTTTTATCAACATATTTCCTTTCTTTCTTTACTTGTTTTTTAATTCAAATCACGCTCCCCTAGCTTTTTATCAACATATTTCCTTTCTTTCTTTACTTGTTTTTTAATTCAAATCACGCTCCCCTAGCTTTTTATCAACATATTTCCTTTCTTTCTTTACTTGTTTTTTAATTCAAATCACGCTCCCCTAGCTTTTTATCAACATATTTCCTTTCTTTCTTTACTTGTTTTTTAATTCAAATCACGCTCCCCTAGCTTTTTATCAACATATTTCCTTTCTTTCTTTACTTGTTTTTTAATTCAAATCACGCTCCCCTAGCTTTTTATCAACATATTTCCTTTCTTTCTTTACTTGTTTTTTTAATTCAAATCACGCTCCCCTAGCTTTTTATCAACATATTTCCTTTCTTTCTTTACTTGTTTTTTAATTCAAATCACGCT
>JAWDGP010001796.1:430000-445000 GCA_033675545.1 Elysia crispata
CGAACGAACTATTAAACAAAGCCCGCAATAATTGATCTTCTGAAGAAAATACAACAAAACCTATTCATGCTGCAAAAAATTCAAAAGAAATTTTAAACAAAAGCCAAGAAGAAGAAGAAGAAGAAGGAGAAGAAGAAGAAGAAGAAGAAGAAGAAGAAGAAGAAGAAGAAGAAGAAGAAGAAGAAGAAGAAGAAGAAGAAGAAGAAGAAGACGAAGAAGAAGGAGGAGGAGGAGGGGGAGAATAACAACAACAACAATAACAGCAACAGCACCACTACCAACAACAACCACAATAACAACGAATACAACAAAGAAAAAATAACAACACCGCAAAAACCAACAGTAGATTGATGTGAAAAGCTTAAAGAGACTTCGACAAGATAACAAAAATAGAGAAAGGAAGACAGTTATAAAGATAGATAGAGTAATAGTAGAGAAAAAGATAGATAGATAGATAGATAGATAGATAGATAGAGTGAGACAGGGAGGGAGGGGGAAGGAGAGAGAAGAGAGAGATATACAGACAGACAGAAAGAGAGAGAGAGAGAGAGAGAGAGAGAGAGAGAGAGAGAGAGAGAGAGAGAGAGAGAGAGAGAGAGAGAGAGAGAGAGAGAGAGAGAGAGAGAGAGAGAGAGAGACAGAGAGAGAGAGACAGAGAGACAGATATAGGACAAGTAGGGAGGGAATTTAAAAAAAAGACTGAGAGAAGAAAGGCGAAGAGACAAAAAATATATAAGACTTCGTATGGGTTTGCAGGAGTATGCTTAAGTATGGATAGCTGTGTTGAGATTGGGGGTCAAAGGTAGGGTCAAGGTAGCGGCCAGCTGATTATGAATTTCGGTTATTTAAGGTTAAAGTTAGAACTAACAAGTTTTCAATAATGGTACCACTACCAGTAATAGTAATAATAGCAGTAGCAGCAGCAGAAGTAGTAGTAGTAGTAGTAGTAGTAGTAGTAGTAGTAGTAGTAGTAGTACTAGTAGTAGTAGTAGTAGTAGTAGTAGTAGTAGTAGTAGTAGTAGTAGTAGTAGTAGTAGCAGTAGTACTAGTGGCAATAGTAGTAGTAGTAGTAGTAGTAGTAGTAGTAGTAGTAGTAGTAGTAGTAGTAGTAGTAGTATAAGTAGAAGTAGTGGTAGTAATAGTAGCAGCAGCGGTATTCTAAGTAGTTGTAGTAATAGTAGTAGTAGTAGCTATAGTAGTAGTAGTAGTAGCAGCAGCAGCAGCAGCAGCAGCAGAAGTAGTAGTAGTAGTAGTAGTAGTAGTAGTAGTAGTAGTACTAGTAGTAGTAGTAGTAGTAGTAGTAGTAGTAGTAGTAGTAGTAGTAGTAGTAGTAGTAGTAGCAGTAGAAGCAGCAGCAATAGTAATAATAATAATAGTATCACACCTAAAAGAAAAAAAAAATTCAGCGAGGATAAGGCAAAAATCAATGAATGGTAAAAGAAAACCAGAAACTAAACCAAACATCCTCTACAAACTTACCCTGCCAGCGAGCCGAGTGTGATATGTATTGGTTAGATTCTAATAAATTCAATTAAAGAGAAGCTTAATTCATGTGAACACTTTGAGGCAATCGAAGCCTTCATGAGGACAGGTATTCTTCTTCTTCTTCTTCTTCTTCTTCTTCTTCTTCTTCTTCTTCTTCTTCTTCTTCTTCTTCTTCTTCTTTTTAAATTATCGCACTCCTCAGAAGCGTTAAATCTAGAATCTACATAAAATTGTTTATGAAACCACTTGAAATGTTTAAAAAGGATAAAAATTATATTCAGGTGATTGTAAACTCGTTCTAAAATGCGTATTAAGTCGTCTACACTAGATTCTAGAGATCTATATCGAATCTAAATTTTTTTTTGTCCGGTGAATTTTTTAAGTTAACTTATAGGGCACAAGCTCTGAAATACATTGTATAGTTATCAAAGCCAACTTAGGAAATGTGGTTATATGCATACCCTGTGTGGGATTAACCCCTCTTCCCTGTCTTGGTCAATTACAATCTAAACCTTACGGCGTTCAAAAGCGCCCTTTGTTCTGAAGTCCATCGAAACAATTTCAACTACCAGCAGTTAAAATAACACTTGTCATTAATACATCACTAGAAGTCCTGTATTATCTTTATCTTATGACACAGAAGGCTTACATTAAAAAAAATCAACCCTCACCACTTCTTGTTTATCCTCTCGCACTCCTTGACACGAAGATTAGATTCTAGTATAGATCTAGACTAGGTCTAGACCCAGCTTGCACCTGTTGCTTCGGTAAATGCCGGAACCGGAATTTACCCGAGACGAACCGAATAAAAGCGTAAAGAATATCCTACAACGCATTGACGAGGTGGATTTGAAATTATGTTTTATGGTTTTTTCTCTATGAGGCCTTCGTTAACATTCTTGTAAATCTTAGTAGGGCATGTGGAACGCCGATTATTCGAACAAGCATTAATATAAAAAAAACATTGCTTATCTTTCAAACTTGAACACCCCAAAGAGAGACGGGGGAGAGAGAGAGAGAGAGAGAGAGAGAGAGAGAGAGAGAGAGAGAGAGAGAGAGAGAGAGAGAGAGAGAGGGAGTATTTCAACTGTATTGCTGCTGTATCCTCTACCACATTAGCAAGGAAATCAGAGGGGTGGGGGAGGTTATAGGTTGCCCCGATGTGGCATCACTAGACAGGTTGCGTGAGGGTTCGAGCCACAACAACATCGGAGCATGAGGTTGCAACTTCATCTTTTCGACGACTTTTACTTCTCTTTCAAAAGACACATTTTGTGCGATGTCTTATTAAGATCCCGTGAACAAAGTAGGCAACCAAACTGTCTCATGACGGTTTTTCCATTCACACAACATTTAATAGGTCAAAATTGACACCAATACACAAGACAAGGTCAAACCTAGCTATTCTTGCATCTTACCGACTGAGAATTTAATATTTTAGACGGTTCTAACCGAGTATTCGCAGAGAGTATTCGGACCAATTTATCCGGAATGTGCCGAGTACTTTTGTGGACGTTTGACGCAGACACCAGCTCCAGATAAAGACCTCCCTAGCAAGACATTACAGGTGAAATGAAGAAAAGTGGCATGGTGCGCAAGGACTTAAGAGACGTGACAAACCTCAAACAAATTTAAATGTATGAGACAGGTTAGCCATGGCCTCCCAATGCTTTGGTGTAAAGGGTCACTATATGAGACGTAAAGAGTCAAGGTCGTATGAATAAATTCCACTTTTCAAGCTTAGTTGAAGACGCTTTGTTCCATTATTATCCCAGCGTCGCGGCTGTTGACTCGAGTCTAAAGACTGATACGGGTCCATGATCTGAAGGGATGGAAAAGGTTGGGCCTGTTTTTACCTTTGACCTACTTTACATGAAAGACTGTCGTCAGAATTAACCTGTTACTGTCCTCCCTCGCAGACAGGGGTAATGTTGCAGTTAGAATGGAAGTTTCTATGGCTGGGACACAATACCCCCCCCCCCCCCCCCTTTTTTTTTTCCCCCACCACACAACACACACACACACACCTCGTCTCTCTCCCAACCCCCTTTCAATTCTATCTAGGTTCGGGATCAGTATGTTGTAACGTTAGAAGTAAACGCTCAAGAGAAGAGTCAGGCTGATGTAGAGAGAAGTTTGTGAGAGAGAGAGAGAGAGAGAGAGAGAGAGAGAGAGAGAGAGAGAGAGAGAGAGAGAGAGAGAGAGAGAGAGAGAGAGAGAGAGAATAGTATTGAAAAATCAACCACAAATCTAGATTATCTCGAGCCGACAAAGAAGACGAAAGACGTGAAAACATAACAGATGGAATGAACAGGGATCGAACCTGCGCCTCGATGCGGCACCCATGGCCTTGCCGAAACAAGACCAGACAATGAGCCATCCACACTGAGCCATCCACATCTACTAAAGTAGGTGTTTCAGGAACAGTGACTTGAATAGGCTAAGAAGTTGAATCGCTAAGAACGATCAAGTTCATACTTTTACAGGACATAAACAAACTAGCCTCTAGCAGATCTTATAAAAGATGCACATTTGACTCAAAGACATAATTGAATATAGAGATAAAGAACGCAGTCAAACAAATTTAGAGGCTGAGACAGACGGAGCTAGATCTAAGGATCTAAAGATGCAAGTGACTGTAAATATAGAAATAAATGGAATAGAAAAATTAAACACGAACCAGATCTAGCTCGAGACGAAAAGACGTGAAAACATAATAACAGACGGATTGAACAGAGATCGAACCTGCACCTCGATGCGGCAGCTATTTCTTAAAAAGAGAGGCATTCGTGCAAAACAGAGATAGACAAAGAATCAGACATACGCAATTACACAGTCATAGACAAGGTATGAGAAAGAAACAGATAGAAAAGTGAGAATGCATGCGGATGGATAAAGAAAACTATAGGCCTACTAAATAGATAAAATGAGAATGACACAGAGGAAAAAAGAAAGAAATATGATGAGAGGTAGGGACGAGAAGATGACAAAAAGAGAGGAAAAGAGAGAGAGAGAGAGAGAGAGAGAGAGAGAGAGAGAGAGAGAGAGAGAGAGAGAGAGAGGGAGGGAAAGGAGAGAGATGGGAAGAAAGATAGATAGAGAGATAGAGATAGATAGAATGATAGGTTGATAGATAGAGTGACAAAGAGATAGATGGCGAGAGAAAGGAGGGAGATAAATATATTGATATGTAGAGATAGAGAGACAGAAAGTAAGAGAGAGAGAGAGAGAGAGACAGACAGACAGACGGACAGACAGACAGGCAGACAGACAGACAGAGACAGAGAGAGAGAGAACTAAAAGAAAAGAAGCTTGAATGGTAACCTTACCGTGTACCATATCGTGTGGAGTGCAGTGGAGGTACTGTGTAGAGTGCAGTAAAGGTACTGTGTGAAGTGTAGTGGAGGTACTGTGTAGAGTGCAGTGGCGGTACTGTGTAGTGTGCAGTAAAGGTACTGTGTGAAGTGCAGTGGCGGTACTGTGTAGAGTGCAGTGGAGGTACTGTGTAGAGTGCAGTAAAGGTACTGTGTGAAGTGCAGTGGCGGTACTGTGTAGAGTGCAGTAAAGGTACTGTGTAGAGTGCAGTGGCGGTACTGTGTGAAGTGCAGTGGCGGTACTGTGTAGAGTGCAGTGGAGGTACTGTGTGAAGTGCAGTGGCGGTACTGTGTAGAGTGCAGTGGAGGTACTGTGTGAAGTGCAGTGGAGGTACTGTGTAGAGTGCAGTGGCGGTACTATGTAGAGTGCAGCAAAGGTACTGTGTGAAGTGCAGTGGCGGTACTGTGTAGAGTGCGGTGACGGTACTGTGGGTTGAGGCAAGGCTTTCTTTGGTTAACTGTGGAGATGTGGGCCTTGGTTGAGGACACGAGGTGCGTAATAAATTATACATGAGGCAAGGTCAGCAAAGATCTCGGCGAGACCATTAGGTTCTTGAGAAGTTTGCTACATACCAAGATAAGGGCCATGAAGAAATCAAGAAAAAATGTCAAGAGGAAAGTTGGAATTTGGAGACAAGGAAAGAAATGGAAGAAGAGGGGAGAGAGGAAGGAAGAGATATGAGAGGGAGAACGATAAAGGTTTGGAAAGACTGAAAAAATGCATTGGGGATGAAAGAGATAAAGAGATAAGAAAAATAAATGTAATGAAAGCAAACGATGAAGATAGATAGATAAGCAGATAGATAGATAGTTAGAAGGATAGATAGGTAGATAGATAGATATATATAAAGAGATAGGAAGAAAGGTAGTTTATTTCGGTACACAGATTGATAGATAGATAGATAAAGGGAGAGAGAGAGACAGAGACAGAGACAGAGAGAGAGAGACACAGAGAGAGAGACAGAGAGACACAGAGAGAGAGAGAGAGAGAGAGAGAGAGAGAGAGAGAGAGAGAGAGAGAGAGAGAGAGAGAGAGAGAGAGAGAGAGAGAGAGGTGGGACTGACTATAACTTATAAATCTCTACGTAGTGCGTGATGATATTTGCATGCCTCTACATTCTCAACACCACATAAATTTTCCGAGAGAAAGTTGTACATACCTGAATGCTTGTAAAGACATGTCTGATATAAAATCACGATTGAACTTCCACATTACTGGTTCAGTTCAGTAGTGAAAACTTATATCAACGCCTAGATATAGCGATGCCTCAGTTTTCATTTTGTTCTATATCCAGTTCCACAGTTCCACTAAAATTAAAGCTAGCGTCAATTCCCGTTTCGTAAAAAGATATATGTTCTAGAAGCAAAGGTCAAGAACAATAGTTCAAGTTCTCTTACATTTGTTCTATGTCAAACATATTTATGAGTATAAGGTGGATGAAAGTTTAAAGCTATTTTTTTCAAAACTACGTCATGTGGAAATGGAACAAATGAAAACTAGGCGTCGAAAGGTTTGCAGCTCTGCAGCCTTTACTGTATGTTAAGCCAAATTCATTTTTGGAATTCTCGAGCGTCCAAACATTGAAATTCCTTAGGAAGACTAAATCTAGATTCTAAACTTATCTACAGTACTAAGCCAAACAAACTCTCTCTGAATAACATTTTTGCCCCCTAAGTTTGTTGCTAGGACCTTCCCAGTGGAAATGAACTCTCAAGAGGTCTGTACGCTTTCAATCTTCACAAATGCTTGCGATCAAATTATTTTATCTACATGGCGGATTCTTAGACTGTCCTTTGGGTTTCTAAACTGTCGTGCTTTTTATTAACCATTTCATAAATTAATTTTTAAGAGCGATTTCCAAACACGCCATAAACTAATCCTCCTGCATCCGATAAAAAAGTTGATTTGCTGGTTAAAAAAGTTTTAATAGCCCAGTCCACTGCAAATGGGGACCTTATCGGTTCCATTTCTGTGTAAGCTGCTCTATCAAATCACAGCAAATTCAAATAAAGAAGCAAAAGCACCACACTTGGAGGATAACTTGGTAATTATAAAAGATCCAAAAGGACGCGTGTGTGTGTCTATAAATAGTACAATTCACGGTCTAAAAAGAAATAGGCACACAACTTTATAATTACGGGACAAAAAAAAAATAGAAATAAAAAAACTTATTATCGATTCAACATATAATTGAAATTGATAATAGTTTTGTTATTTCTTTTTTGTCCCTTAATTACAAAGTTGTGAGCCTATTTCGTTTTAGACCTTGTAATTAAATCAGTTATCTTTGTTAATGTAGAATCGACCGTTTGCCAGCAACGTTCACTAAGTCAGATTAAAGAACTAAAAACTGGTTAATTTTGAGCAAAGTGTTCACCATAACGTGGTTCAGACCAAAAAAGAAAACTTTTTCGAGAATACACAGCTCTGGCTAGAAGATTGGCCCCCGTCAGGCCGTGCGGTTTTCACATGCGTCAATGCTAACAAGTGTAAAACTTTTGTTATAAATTCGTGCTATATACATAATTGTATAAAACAAATCCTTTCAAGCCACCTTGTAATCCTTTTAAAATTTTACCGAATAGTATTTTCCGGGGTTAACCAGTAAACGTGTCCTATAATGACTGGAGAAGTAAACATCTGAGAAGTGAGTGTAGAAATCATCCCATTGGCAGAATTCGTTTCTTGTAAACTAGTCAGAAAACCTGCAGTGTCTATAAGTCCATGCTGAAGGTCTGTAGTAAAGAAACAAGAACAAAGAAAACAAGTTCATACCAAAAGCGATTCGTTCTCTCTATCTACTATGATACTGTTTCTCTGTCTCTGTCTCTCTGTCTCTCTCTCTCTCTCTCTGTCTCTCTCTCTGTCTCTGTCTCTCTCTCTCTCTCTCTCTGTCTCTCTCTGTCTCTCTCTATCTCTGTCTCTGTCTGTCTGTCTGTCTCTCTCTCTCTCTCTGTCTCTCTCTCTCTCTCTGTCTGTCTGTCTGTCTGTCTGTCTGTCTGTCTCTCTCTCTCTCTCTCTCTCTCTCTCTCTCTCTCTCTCTCTCTCTCTCTCTCTCTCTCTCTCTCTCTCTCCCTCTCCCTCTCCCTCCCTCCCCCCCCCCTTTTTTTTTTCCGTTAAACAAGAACAACATAAAAAAGACCTTAAACAAACTAACATATGGATATGGAGTCTATCCCGACAACAGAACAACCATCTTAAAGTAGGAAAATCAAAAGAAAATCAACTTTTTTTTTTACGATTCGGGGTGGCTATTAAAAGGAAAAAAAATTATTTGTCTTTTCAATGAAAAAAAAAAAAAAAGAGTGTATGACTATAAATCTTTTTCGAAATAAGAAAATGAAACATATCGTAACACACACCCACACACACACATATATAGATGAAAAAAAAAAAAAAACATCAATTACACGACCCTGCCCCAAACCTCACCTCTAAATATCAGGACCGATAATCCTTGTTTTTTTTAATCGCTCACACGTAAAGCAAATTGTTACTTCCCTTTAAATATGATACATTCGAACTCTGGTCGCCCCGAAAGTGAATTGACTGGGCATTCTTTTGCCATGCACCTCAACCTGATATTGAATCTGGGATAGACCTGCATGAACCATGTAGTGGGTAAGTTACAGCCAACAAGCGATTTTGTTTTTCATTCCCGCTTTCCGTTAGGGCTCAACTGGCCTTGATTGGCAGTTTTCATGAAGCAAAGGGAGCTAACTAGGAAATAATAAGTGTTTTTATTCCTGTCGCTATTTTTCTTGTCAAGGGGAATACATTTGCTATTTTTCCTGATTTATTTATTTATTTATTTATTTATTTTTTGCCAACTTTTTCATATAATTGTTGACGAAACAAATGTTGTGATTTTGCTGATGTCTTTATCGTAATAAATGCTGCTGTCAGTTGTTTAGGTTTTGTTCATATTTCCACCTACAGTAATTGTGAATAATGTCTGAAAGCATCCTTCTTTTGACTTTCTGTATCTGTTTGTCACTCCAACTAATTTTCTTTCTATTGTTTGAAATACTAATTTTTCAAAGAAGGGTGAAAATCAAGAGGAAGAGGGAATGGATAAGAGAAAGAAAGAAAGAGAGAGACAGATGAGGATGAGGGCGATAGAGAAAGAAGGAGTGGATAAGCGAGAGAGTATCTGTTCCTCTCTCTCACTCCCTCCGCTCCCCCCTTCCTCCCTCCCTCTCTCTGTGCAAATCGTTTTGCCTGGAACTTTGGAAAACATAGGAAATGTTCCTCTACTATAGCTAGATAATGAAGCTTCAAGTTGAAATTATATATGTACGCACGTAAGACGATACTTCCCGTAAGAAACCCGTTTTGAATCATTCTGTATGACCGAAATAAAAAAAAAAAAATCTCCTCAATTCAACCTAATATCCAGGCTCCACCGATTAAACGCCATTTCTCAGTAAGCAATGCTCATCCTACCATTCACAAGGAAAGTACCCAGTGCGCATTACCATATAAGGACATAAAAAAAAGCTTAGCCAATCAACATCGCGCCTCCTGTTCCGGCCAGAATATCGAATGGCTTGTGACATAAAAATCAACATGGACTCAGCGTTTCTTGCCGCGGTGGAGAGAATCGACGTGCGAGTAAATTAGACTGGGGAAATTCCGATAGTTTGAGGTGGGAAAAGAGAGAGAGAGAGAGAGAGAGAGAGAGAGAGAGAGAGAGAGAGAGAGAGAGAGAGAGAGAGAGAGACAGACAGACAGACAGACAGACAGACAGACAGACAGAGATATGGTGAAAGAGATAGAGAGAGTGAGAGGGAAAAAAGGAGAGAAGTGTGGGAAGAGAGAGAGAGAGAGAGAGAGAGAGAGAGAGAGAGAGAGAGAGAGAGCGAAAAAGAGAGAGAGGGACAGAGAAAGAGAGAGAGAAAGAGAGAGAGAGAGAGAGAGAGAGAGAGAGAGAGAGACAGACAGACAGACAGACAGACAGACAGACAGAGATATGGTGAAAGAGATAGAGAGAGTGAGAGGGAAAAAAGGAGAGAAGTGTGGGAAGAGAGAGAGAGAGAGAGAGAGAGAGAGAGAGAGCGAGAGAGAGAGCGAAAAAGAGAGAGAGGGACAGAGAAAGAGAGAGAGAAAGAGAGAGAGAGAGAGAAAGAGAGAGCGAGAGAGAGAGAGAGAAAGAGAGAGCGAGAGAGAGAGCGAAAAAGAGAGAGAGGGACAGAGAAAGAGAGAGAGAAAGAGAGAGAGAGAGAGAAAGAGAGAGCGAGAGAGAGAGAGAGAAAGAGAGAGAGAGAGAGAGAGAAAGAGAGAGCGAGAGAGAGAAAGAGAGAGCGAGAGAGAGGGGGGGGGGAGAGATGTGTGGATAGTGAGGGCAATAGAAATCGGAGGGGAAGGGGAGAGGGGGGGGGGGGGGGGTTGTAATACAAGAGACAACTGGAGGAGAAAACAACGCTTGCTAAACTTTATTTCTCCTTATATACAATGTGTCTCTTTCTCAGCCCCGGATTAGCTCATTCCTTTTATTAACTTATCGACTGTGTGCCGAAATAATTTGTCCACAATAGGATTATCACATCATTGGCCTTTTGAAAACCCCAAGCCAAACATTATGTATGAAACAAGACTCCAAAACTACTGACCATGGCTCGCTGCGATATTATAATCTGCCTCAGAGGGTTCTGAAAAATTTTCACGACTGTGTGCAGAAAATGTTTCATCCATAACAGGATACTTTATGGCATTGAGAAAAGCCCAAGCTAAACATTGCGTATGAAAAAAGACTCCAAAATTACTGACCACATATGAATGAGTTATTTCAATCTTCCAAAGAGAGCTCTCGAACATACACGCAAGATCACTCAAGTACCAGGCCAAGCTGTGTCAATTATTGAAAACAACCAACGAGTCAGGTGACAGAAAAGACGAAACACCAGCTCCAAACTCGGAACGTGATATTATTTTCTCGAGCCCAGTTTTCTATCCAGATATCGTTACCAATTAAACTAATGAGCTCCCAAGATTAAAAAAAAAAAATTTCCCATTCTATTTCCTGGTCAGATTTTTTAGATAGATTTGATATCTTTTCCGACTATTAGAATTCTGTTCAAATTCGTCTACGAGATCGATATCATTATAACTTTGGTGATGATGAAGCAACTGGTTTTTGACTTTGATCTAAACAGATAATGCAAGCACAAAAAAAAAACAAAAAAAAACGAACTCTTGAGAACACTCGAGCTATTGTGTTGTGACAATAAACACGAAGAATGCAGCCCATTAAGCAGGGAATACCAGAAGCAAAACTTGTTGGTTTTTAAATCATGCCAAGTTTCGCTGAGGGAATGATTTTTGAAAGCTCCAAATTGGCTGACATTCTTTGCAAAACAAAACAAGTACTTTTACTGTTTGTATGTTTGGGACAATGTCTTTCGTGTTTCTCTACAAATCTCATTAAAATCTTCTTGTATCTACCTCCATGGCATTGGCAGAGAGAGTTACACAAACGATCGAATCCTGACGAAAGCTATTCGATACGGGAATCAGATTTAATCGTGTTTTCGAAAAATCTCTTTAAAATATTCTTGTATCCACCTCCCTGACATTGGCAGAGTTACACAAACGATCGAATCCTGACGAAAGCTATACGATACTGGAATCGGATTTAAATGTTCTCAACAAATCTCTTAAACAAACTTCGTGTTTCGGGCTCCATGTCATTGGTAGCGGGAGTTACACAAGCGATCGAGCACTGACAAAAGCTATACGATACTGGAACCGGATTTAAAATAATGTTCTCTACAGATCTCTTAACATCTTCCATGCGACTGGTAGAAGGAGTTACACAGATAATCGAGCCCTGACAAAAGCTACACGATACTGGAACCGGATTTAAAATAATGTTCTCTACAGATCTCTTAACATCTTCCATGCGACTGGTAGAAGGAGTTATTACACAGGTAATCGAGCCCTGACAAAAGCTACACGATACTGTTACAGTAATCAGATTTAAACTAACTACCTTTTTCTAGAGTTAAGCGAAACTTCACGATATCCGTATTATATAAAGAACTCTTTGACTTCTTCACTAACGGCTGGCTGGGTGTCGAGCTTTCCTAAAATACAGGCCAAGTCATCGAACTGAACAAAGTTTTGCAGTAAGTATAAGAGTGAGCTCCAGCATTTGACTATTTCGCACAGTTAGCACAGTAAGATATCGTTTTTGTGTAAGCCTCTAAGCTGATTTATACACGCGTTCTGAGTACAATTCTGTCCTTACTCTGCCCAAGAGTTAAAAAAAGTAGATCACTATGACTCAAACATGCAAAAGTGTGTACCGCCGGGTATCCAAAAGTTCTGAAGGTATCCGGTAGTGGAATTCGTAAACCGATGGTAGCTCTGGAATCGGTGCCAGATATTTAGTACATGTATTTCTCTCTAGGGCTAAAAATGAATACCTGAGTGAAATCGGCAAACCCTAAACTGCTCGTCGCTTAAATAGGCTGAAAGTTCAGAACCTTTGAACAAGACTAAAAAAAATCTCATCGTTTCTGAGGTATGCTAAAGCACAGATAGAGTCAGTGCACCAGGCACAGTCAAACATTTGTTTACTTATTTGATACACGACAATGGTTTGTTTCATTATTTGATACGCGACAATCATTTATTTAATCATTTCACGCGCGACATTTATTTGTTTCATTATTTGATACGCGACAAGCATTAATTTTAATTTGTTCAACTATTTGATACGCGGAAAGCATTTGTTTTATTACTTGATAAGCGACAAGCATTTGTTTCATTATTTGATACGCAACAATCAGTTGTTAAATTATTTGATACGCGACAAGCATTAATTTTAATTTGTTCAACTATTTGATACGCGGAAAGCATTTGTTTTATTACTTGATAAGCGACAAGCATTTGTTTCATTATTTGATACGCAACAATCATTTGTTTTATTATTTGATACGCGGAAAGCATTTGTTTTATTACTTCATAAGCGACAAGCATTTGTTTCATTACTTGATACGCAACAATCATTTGTTTCATTATTTGATGCGCGACAATCATTTGTTTAGTTATTTCACGCGCGACAATCATTTATTTAATTATTTGATACGCGACAAGCATTTGTTTAATTATTTGATACGCGACAAGCATTTGTTTAATTATTTGATACGCGACAATCAGTTGTTAAATTATTTGATAAGCGACAAGCATTTGTTTAACTATTTGATACGCGACAAGCATTTGTTTCATTATTTGATATGCAGAAAGCATTTGTTTTATTACTTCATAAGCGACAACCATTTATTTCATTATTTGATACGCAACAATCATTTGTTTCATTATTTGATACGCAACAAGCATTTGTTAAATTATTTGATACGCGACAATCAGTTGTTTAATTATTTAATATGCAACAATCATTTGTTTAATTATTTGATACGCGACAATCATTTGTTTAGTTATTTCACGCGCGACAATCATTTATTTAATTATTTGATACGCGACAAGCATTTGTTTAATTATTTGATACGCGACAAGCATTTGTTAAATTATTTGATACGCGACAATCAGTTGTTTAATTATTTGATACGCGACAATCAGCTGTTTAATTATTTGATACGCGACAATCAGTTGTTAAATTATTTGATACGCGACAATCAGTTGTTAAATTATTTGATATGCGACAATCAGTTGTTTAATTATTTGATACGCGACAATCAGTTGTTTAATTATTTGATATGCGACAATCATTTGTTAAATTATTTGATACGCGACAATCAGTTGTTTAATTTTTTGATATGCGACAATCAGTTGTTAAATTATTTGATACGCGACAAGCATTTGTTTAACTATTTGATACGCGACAAGCATTTGTTTAACTATTTGATACGCGACAATCAGTTGTTTAACTATTTGATACGCGACAAGCATTTGTTTAACTATTTGATAACGATTATCACGCCAGTCATTGTGGATACTCAAACATGTGTGCGAAATCCGAACTTAGTTTCTATTCCACCTTCACTTCAGGACAGAGGTTCATATTTCCAGAGTGCCTTCAGGCTGTACGTCTACTTCGTTTCGCGTGCTTTATTTATCCATGATTTTTATCCTCATCCCGCATCTATCATTTATTTTTTTTTCTTGTTCAATTCCTTCGAGCTAGACTAGTAAGTGCATGTGTATCGTCACGATGCTGACATTTTGATCTTTGAAATTTAGCCGTTCTTGATTATTCCTAATCAAAATGATAAAAAAAAAAAGAAACTTAACCGAGCAAACATTACTGATCTCACGTGAGATCTCTTACCCGACGCCAGCTTGCTTTCCGTCATCTGTTGAGAAACTGACAACAAGTGGGTAAGTTTCGCTCTTTGGAAAAAAAATACAGAATAATGGGCACCCTGGGAATACAGTACAATGTACACTCTGTTAAGGAATACAGTACAATGAGCACTCTGTTAAGGAATACAGTACAATGAGCACTCTGTTTTGGAATACAGTACAATGTACACTCTGTTAAGGAATACAGTACAATGTACACTCTGTTAAGGAATACAGTACAATGAACACTCTGTTAAGGAATACAGTACAATGAACACTCTGTTAAGGAATACAGTACAATGTACACTCTGTTAAGGAATACAGTACAATGTGCACTCTATTAAGGAATACAGTACAATGTGCACTCTGTTAAGGAATACAGTACAATGAACACTCTGTTAAGGAATACAGTACAATGAACACTCTGTTAAGGAATACAGTACAATGAACACTCTGTTAAGGAATACAGTACAATGTACACTCTTATAAGGAATACAGTACAATGTACACTCTTATAAGGAATACGGTACAAAGCACAATCTGTTAAGGAGTAAAGTACAATGTACACTCTGTTAAGGAATATATTAGGCCTTCAATGTACACTCTGTTAAAGAATACAGTACAATGTACACTTTGTTAAGGTGTGCGGTACAATGAACATTCTGTTAAGGGGTACGGTACAGTGTACACTCTGTTAAGAAGTACAGTACAATGTACAGAAAGCCACGTACAGTACAATGTACAATCTGTTATCATCTCTACGGGTATGCGATTAACAAAGAATAAGAGGATTTCTCTTCTTTTTTTTTTTCTCTTCTTTTCAAAAGTGTTTCC
>JAWDGP010001796.1:450000-452500 GCA_033675545.1 Elysia crispata
CGTTCTGTATATTTCTCTTCCTTTCTTTTTCTCTACTACTTACACAGTCAATCTCTCCACTTATCTCTCTCGAAACCTCTTAAACTCCGCTTTTCCTCCTGCCTTTCTTTTCTCTTTCTCTACGACCTTTCTCCACTTCCCTCTTTCTTTGTTTCTCCTCCTTTTTTTTTTTTTTTCGATATCTACCTCATCTCTTTATCTCTCTCTTTTCTCTCTCTCGATCCTCTGTAACTATGTAACTCTCTGTCAAAGTTTCCACAAGACAAGCAACTCTTAAAGTACGAAACAGGAGACAAGTTCTCAATTTTTCTGAGCATTCTCAACCATTACGTAGAACGCCTTAACGGCAAATCTCCCTCAAATTAATATTCTTAACACAGGGGAAAAAAAAAAGGAAAAAACCCTGTCGACCTTGAGCAAACAGTTTAGAAATATAATAGACAGTAATTCTCTAACGTGCCCGATTTTCTCATTCTGGTAATAACCAGTCCGGGAAAACGCGTAAAGATCTTGTCGTAGCGATTGTGTTTGGGTTTATGCTTGCTAACCTTTATACCTCGGGACAAGAAGAAATATTGCGAGTTTCAACAGCCCAGGATACACAGTTTCACGATAAACGGGGAAAGGGGGGAGTGGGGGGTGGGGAGGGCAAGAAAACACAAGCAACAGGGACGAATATTAAGAAAACGGCAAAAATGATGTATATAAAAAAAAAAAAAAAAAAAAAAGAACTAAAAATGATTGATAATTATCTTGGATAGATACGTTTCAACGAAGAAGCTTTGCACTTGCATGAGTTCAAAAGATATTTTGTTCACACTTTCTCGCTGCTCTGATGTGTTTAAGAAGCACATTTTCATCTGAAAACCTACGTTCAGTTGAACTTAACAATAAGTTTTTTTTTCGGGTGTAAAAATGTTCTAGATAATGAGAATAATAAAAAAAAAAACAACCCAACTCTAAAGTTAAAAATTTAGATTTGTAAAGATGAATTTAATTTTTGTATCCCGGTTTAGAGAATATTATATTTCAAATCAATCTCAACTTGTCTTACTGCCGGACCAAATGAACCCACACTTTTTGAACACTGAACAAAATTTCAAGAGTTTCTGTCTTAATAAAAACATCTGTGGCTGGATAATTAATCACTAGTTTTGCTTAATGGAAATTATTTATCACAAAACGAGGTTCACTTTTGAAGATATATCAAGAAAATTGAAGCAAAATATCCGTAGTCCTATGTAATTAATTTTCCTCACTTTTTCTCTTCATTTGCGAAATAATTATGGACAAAACCTGTCAAGCTTTTTCGGTTTAATCTCGAAGTTGAAGAGAGAGGAGGAGATGGCTTAGAAATTAACGAAGCGTTCGCGAAAAATAAAGGAGATTAAAATAAAAGTAATTTCCAGCACCGAGCCATCGAGATCTAGAATTTGACAGGTAGAAAATCTGAGTAGATCCAGCCGTGTTGAGCTTGACTGTATGAGGTGTCGGAAGGTTTTGAGATAGAAAGCCGTACCTATCTCGTCGGTGCAATTCTTTTTTTAATTTTAGATATCAGCGAAACGCATGGGATATAACAGAGATTGGCGAGGTGAGGAAAGAGATGATGGGGTAATGGTCAGCTAAAAGGAAAAGAGATTGTGGGGGAGGTGGGGGGAAAAGAGGAGAGAGAGAGAGAGAGAAGAGAGAGAGAGAGAGAGAGAGAGAGAGAGAGAGAGAGAGAGGAGAGACAGACAGAGAAAGAAAGAGAAAAAGAGACAGACAGAGGCAAAGAAAGGGAGAGAGACTGATAGAGGAAGAGAAAGAGAGAGAGAGAGAGAGAGAGAGAGAGAGAGAGAGAGAGAGAGAGAGAGAGAGAGGAGACAGACAGAGAAAGAAAAAGAGAAAAACAGACAGACACACAGACAGAGGCAAAGAAAGGAAGAGAGACTGATAGAGGAAGAGAAAGAGAGAGAGAGAGAGAGAGAGAGAGAGAGAGAGAGAGAGAGAGAGAGAGAGAGAGAGAGAGAGGAGACAGACAGAGAAAGAAAAAGAGAAAAACAGACAGACACACAGACAGAGGCAAAGAAAGGGAGAGAGACTGATAGACAGACAGACAGACAGACAGACAGAAAGACAGAGACCGAGAGAGAAAGAAAGAGATAGGCAGATAAAAAAACAAGGCACAGACAGCAAAAGACAAAGGTAATATTATGATTATAAAAAAAATCACGATGGGCGAAACATTTTTATAGGTCTCCTTGACTTTTTCCTCTATCCGACGGGGGCCAATCACTAAGACTGAACGAGTAAAGGCAACAGCCACAGTTCTGAGTAGCAAGTGTAGCCAGTAGAAACAGCAACAGAACAATAAGTCAACTGCAGTATTGTGAGGAAATAACTGCGCTAAATCTCACATTTACTATCGATCTAGAGTTACTTGCTCTTGCGTGGACAAGCATCACTAATAAGTTTTATCAAGAACTACATGCTGTGAAAATGATCAGAAAGTTCGATT
>JAWDGP010001796.1:457500-465000 GCA_033675545.1 Elysia crispata
CTGAAACTAAGACAAAATATCGACTCAGCACTAAAGAGTGGGAAATGGGAACAAAAAAAAAAAAAAAGAAATAAAAAAGAAAAGAAAAGAAAAATGTGAGTACGTGCTGGCGTATATATCAGTGTGCTGGTGTTACTGAGTGAACTTGGTGTCTAAGTTATGTCATTCGTTTATCATTTTGTTCTTATTTTTTAATTATTTATTTATTTATTTATTTATTTTTTGCCTAGCTAAGTATTTTAACGATCAACATTTCAAACGAAAAGTTCGTACATAGGTCCACAAAGCTTTTTGCTTGTTTTTTGTTTTTTTGTTTTTGATTTTTGTTTTGTTTTGTTTTTTTTTGCTTTCTAATGAAAATCCGCATGCCATTTCATCCAACGAAACATAAAAACATTATATTCATCGTTAGTATTTCTTTAGTGCATTTTGTACTTAATCCGTGAAAGCTTTCTGAGAACAAACTTCTAGTTGAATGGCATGTGTGGGACTGAAAAATAAGACAGTCTAAGTCGAGGAGGTGAAACAAAATGTATTTGTAGGAAATTCTAATCATAAAATATGAGGAACTAGACGTTATACTGTCCTCCCTTTAGAAGAAAATATGAGAGATTAAGACATGCAGCTCCTGATTTCATTTGTGAGTCTAAAGATTTTTGCTTTCTCTGTCTTGGTATCTATCTGACTGTGTGTTTGTGTGTATGATTAATATTTATCTCTGTTTGCCACTATATTTCTTACTTTTTTGTTATTTGTCTATTAGTTTATCTGTTTCCCTTTCTCTCTAGCTGTAAGTCTTTTTCATTTCATCTCTTTCTCTGTCTATAAATATATTCACCCATCATGATACCTATTGTTCTCTTTCTCTCTCTCTCTCTCTCTCTCTCTCTCTCTCTCTCTCTCTCTCTCTCTCTCTCTCTCGCTATCTCTCTCCTCTTCTCTCTCACTTTCTCTTCTCTCTCCCTCTTTTCTATCTCTCCTCTCTGCCTCTCTCTCATCTCTCTCTCTCACTCTCTCTCCTGCACTCGTTATGTCTCTCTCTTCTCCTCCACCTTTTCTTTCTTTCCCTTTCCTTTTTAATTCTATTTTTCCCTAATTATTCCATTCCTGCTTCTTCAACATCTTCTCTTTCTCTTCCTATGTCTTTTTATTGGATTCCTCTAATCTGTTCTCTCTTACAATGTCTGTCTGTCTTTCTGCTTGTCTATTTCTTTCCATCTCACTGGCTTTTTTTTTCTTCAAAGAGTAAGTGGGAAACAATAATGGCCTCCTGGTAGAGCGTTGATATTAACAGCTAGAAGGTTTGTCGGTTTTGAATTCCACTCTCGTAACAATCACGTCGGTTTGATCAATTTCAAATCTCAACGCTTGCAAAGTTCTTTGTCCACAACGAAATTATAGCAGATCGCCTTGTAGCGCATGGGTTATATCAACCAATATATACAATCTTTGTAGCGTAAAAACAGCCGAATTAACCAATCAGAAAGCTTGAAGACATACACAGGAACTCAAATCCGTAAAGAATTGTACAAGAGATTTAACGGCTGTCTAAAATTGAACCGTTTTGTGAATGTTTTTTTTTTTTTTTTTTTTTTCTTCAGCTTAGGGTTTTTAATCCAATTAGCGAAAAAACCTACGCAAAGATTTGCCATTCATTTAAGATCTACTCCCTGAACATGAGGTAAAATGTGTGGGAGGAGAATACCGGAAATCGTGCTCACCCCTCCCCCCCCCCTCCCCCCTTTTACAAAACCCCTCTCCTCTCTCTCATACCTTCCCCGACTTCCAATCTTACCCTCCCTGCCCTTACCCCAATCCCTTCAAAAACACGAACATACCAGGACAATCATTTCTGGAACAATTATTAAAACTCTATCCTCAAGTGATTTTCCTGGAAGTTTTTTTTTTTTTTGTTGTTTTTTTTTTTTTTTTTGTTATTCAGAATATCGACACGGTATCTCTGTCTCTCAGTGACGTCTCTCATATTGATCTAAAAATACTGGCAGCCACTGTCATTCATCTCCGTTTCGGCTGGATATTCCCAATTCTGACTCTTCTCTCAGCAAGTTAATGAATAGTTCAAAACCCGGCACTTTTCTTCAGCACAAGCGTTCTTGATAACGGAAATTTTGAGATGAAATAAAGTAGATAGATGAATAATTTGTGACTGCGACGCTTTTTTGTTTTGTTTTTGTTTTGTTTTGTTTTTCTTCTCTCGATGCTCGGAGCGGTCAGCTCTACAGAAAAAATGTCTTTAATGCTAGCCTATCGGGCTGCTCTCTGTCTCTCTCTGTCTCTCTCTGTCTCTGTCTCTCTGTCTCTCTGTCTCTCTCTGTCTCTCTCTCTGTCTCTGTCTCTCTCTGTTTCTCTCTGTCTCTCTCTGTCTCTGTCTCTCTCTGTCTCTCTCTCTGTCTCTCTCTCTGACTCTCTTTGTCTCCCTCTCTCTCCCTCTCTCTCTCTCTCTCTGTGTCTCTCTCTCTCCCTCTCTCTGTCTCTCTCTCTGTCTCCCTCTGTCTCCCTCTCTCTCTGTGTCTCTCTCTCCCTCTATCTGTCTCTCGCTCTCTGTGTCTCTCTCTCCCTCTCTCTGTCTCTCTCTCTCTGTGTCTCTCTCCCTCTCTATGTCTCTCTCTCTGTCTCTCTCTGTCTCTCTCTCCTCTTCCTCTCTCTCTTCTCTCTCTGTCTCTCTCTCCCTCTCTCTTTCTCTCTGTCTCTCTCTGTCTCTCAGTCTCTCCCTGTCTCTCTCTCTTTCTCTCTCTCTGTCTCTCTCCCCCCTCTCTCTCTCTCTACTTTCTCCCTCTCTCTCTTTCTCTCTCTCTTCTCTTCTCTTCTCTTTTTAAAGAATTTTTAACACACGCATGAGCATGATTTTGATGGAATCCAATAGAAATAATAAAAAAAAACTTCCTTTTTTAACACTATCTCTGTTTGATCTCCCACTCTCATCACCTTCATAATCACCCTTCCTCCTCCCTTTCACCCCCCATTATATAAAATTTCTCTCTCTCTCTCTCTCTCTCTCTCTCTCTCTCTCTCTCTCTCTCTCTCTCTCTCTCTCTCTCTCTCTCTCTCTCAATAATAATAAGATTTACGATAAGGAAACAATTGCGTTGAAACGCCTTGTAAACATAATCATTATAGAAAGATAAACCGTTATGTATTGAAACAATTCCATTTAAATGAATTGCCATTTATATGATAATATTATTTTCCTCAACGGAAGGTCAAATGGCGAAGTAATTTCAACAAAAATTTGTTAAAAAAACTTTTTTTTTGCGAAAGCTTTTAAAAGTAATAATGAGTTTTTCAGTTTAAAATAAAAAAAAAAAATTCATATATTATATGAACATTACCTTGGCGATAACAAATTCATAAAAAAAAAAGTCATTCGTAAAATAAAGTAGAGAGAGTGGTTATTCAGTAACTGTCTGTTCGATCCCAGAAGATTAAATCAATAACTAGTGGTAAATAATATATTAGTTGTCATTAAAACAGTAATTGTGATAATAGTAATAAGAATAATATGATACAGATGATGATGATGATGATGATGATAATAATAATAAAAATAATTGTTGTAGAAGTAGTAGTAGTAGTAGTAGTAGTAGTAGTAGTAGTAGTAGTAGTAGTAGTAGTAGTAGTAGTAGTAGTAGTAGTAGTAGTAGTAATAGTAGTAGTAGTAGTAGTAGTAGTAGTAGTAGTAGTAGTAGTAGTAGTAGTAGTAGTAGAAATAGTAGTAGTAGTAGTAGTAGTAGTAGTAGTAGTAGTAGTAGTAGTAGTAGTAGTAGTAGTAGTAGTAGTAGTAGTAGTAGTAGTAGTAGTAGTAGTAGTAGTAGTAGTAGTTATATCAATAAGAAGAAGAAGAAGAAGAAGAAGAAGAAGAAGAAGAAGAAGAAGAAGAAGAAGAAGAAGAAGAAGAAGAAGAAGAAGAAGAATCTAATAATATTAATAATTATAAAGTAATAATAATAATAATAACAACAACAACAACAACAACAACAAAAACAACAACAACAATAATAATAATAATAATAATAATAATAATAATAATAATAATAATAATAATAATAATAATAATAATAATAATAATAATAATAATAATAATAATGATAATAATAACAATTTATTATAATCATAATGATAATAATGAGAGTAGAGAGTAAACAGAAAAAAAACTGATGTTTTGGGAAAGGAAATAACGAGCTAGAAGAATACAAAAAAAAATTCAAAACGAGCGAACTCTCTACGCAGTATATTACAGCGTGGATATCATCCTCGCTATATAACGCAATTTAGATGTAAATTTCGCTGCGGCTTCTTCCCCCAGCAGTGGTTTCACAAAGCAAACATGGCCGTGGGTTGTTACTATCCCGCTGATGATGACAGCGCCACCAGGTATTACGCTTTGCTTGCTCATAATTACTCCAGTTTCGATCTGTTTCTCTAATTTTTCTCTCGGTATTAATAAATCTAGCGTTCGTTTGCTCTACCATTCCGAGTAATTTTTTTTTTTACATTTTTCTCACAGCATAGAAACTTTCATTGCATCTTCCTACCTTTGTTTACGAGTTTTTGGAAAGAAAAAAGAAAGTTCTCTGATTTTAATTACTAGATCATTCTGGTACCCGAAGAGAATCGACAAGCCGACTTGCGTGGTAGACATTCGGAATTCTGACTACGAGGTCGAGGGTTCGGATACAGGTAGAAAAGTCGGGTGCTTTCGCCTAGAATTCTTCGCAAGACCGATATAATACACACATACACACACACACACACATATATATATATATATATATATATATATATATATATATATATATATATATATATATATTATAGAAGATCTTACCTTAGATTGCCTTCATACAAATGTCGTATGAGATCCTCCATATCTATGAAAAGCTTTTACAGTTGAGCACTCTTATCAATTATTCCAACTTATTTTTCCACTATATATATATAGATATATATATATATATATATATATTTAAGAAGATGGACAACTACCTCAAGTTGTTATGTATGTACGTATTATATATATATATATATATATATATATATATATATATATATATATATATATATATAGTGGAACAATAAGTTGGAATAATTGATAAGAGTGCTCAACTGTAAAAGCTTTTCATAGATATGGAGGATCTCATACGACATTATTTTTTATGAAGACAATCTAAGGTAAGATCTTCTATAATATATATATATATATATATATATAATTTTAATCAAAGGGCGTCTCTAACCCTCTTCTATCTGTAACTCACCATTTTAAAGTAATAAATGCATTAATATCTACTGATCCTTAGGACCTTTGCGAAGTATCTCCTGTTCCGAAATGAATCTAGCTGTAAATTGAGCCGGCTTCCAGCTACTGCTCTCTTTACTTGCCCAAACGGACGGAGACAATGATTGTGGAATGGATCCTCACAATCCATTCATGGATTATACCGCAGGATTTTCACATTTCATATTCTTGGCTCAAGGGGAGAGAATTTGAGACAGGCAAGAAATATTGAACACATGAAACATAATTAAAAAAGATTAAATCCGACGGTAAATAAGACGCGGCTTATCAGAAAACTAAAGAAGACATGATTTGTAAGACAAATAAATTCAAAATTAGAGATAAGACATATTACACAGGCACGTTATATAATACGACATTTAAGTCTGACAAGACAAATATGATTGAGTAATGCATACAGAATAGATATTGAAACGGTTAAGTCATATACCACAGATATAGCCGACACATAATATCAAACATCACAGAGGGATACGTATTATAAGACAGACAGAATAGACCAATCAGATATCACAGACACCTGATGGACAAGACAGACTGATAAGATGGTAATAAGCCACATAATACAATTATAACCGATACATCAGACAAACAACACAGAAGGATAAGTATTGCAAGACAGAGAAAGAGCAGACCAGACAGACATCACAGACACCTGATGGATAAGACAGACTGATAAGACGGTATTAAGTCAGATAATATAAATATAGCCGACACTTCAGACAAACATCACAGAAGGATAAGTACTGCAAGACAAAAAGAGCAGACCAGACAGATATCACAGACACCTGATGGATAAGACAGGACATGGCAACACCAGCCCTCCTCACACTATGCTCTATGTTGCCGCTAACGGCTGTAGCTTCTCCACTATATACACAGATCTCTCGAGAATCGACTCGCATTAATCAGAGCGCCATCCATAAATAATCATTTACAGAAAAAAAATACGTTTAAGAAACAAAATTTCACAATGCCCAGCCTCCCGTCAACGGCTTGAAGGACCATCTTCATGTAGAAGAGATGATTGTGCTTGAGGTTGTTCGTTAAATGTTGGAGGTTCGACGAACTAGTAGATGAGAGGGTGAAATTGCTAGAGCTTGAAATTTAAAAAAAAAAAAATGGGAAATCGATATGGAAAAAAGATATTGAAATTTCATTTTTTCTAGTTCATACGATTTAGAAATCTATAGAGAAAAAATCACATTAATTGAATAAAATTTAGAGAGAAAAAAAACTGGTTCGAAATCTTAATATACATCGGTAAAACTCATGGACAAGATTTGGATTGTGTCTACATTTAATCAAACATTATGACCAAGAAAGAAGGTTTAATCGTATCTTTTCATATAAATTCTTGGCAGGAGGGCAATTCTTAGAAAGTCAAAGAAATACTTATGCAGGTTGAATTAACAAAAAATCTCTGATTTATGTAGCAAAGACTAAATGATTCTAATTGCTTTATTGAGCAGATTCTTTTCCTTAGCGGAGGGAATTCGTTGAAGATCGTACAGAAAAAATAGGAACGAAGGACGAGAGAGAGAGAGAGAGAGAGGGAGAGAGAGAGAGAGAGAGAGAGAGAGAGAGAGAGAGAGAGAGAGAGAGAGAGAGAGATTCACCAGGAGAAAGAGAGAGATAAATTATCAGACATCCAGCCAAAGACGTTCCATGACAGAAAGAAAGAAAGAAAAAAGAGAGAAGCAACCCTCAATAAGAGACTTTCATTGGGATAAGAGAGCAATAGAGAGAGAAAGCAGATTGAGAGAAAGAAGGAGGGAGAGAGAGAGAAAGAGTGACAGACAGAGAGAGAGACACACACACACAGAAAGAGAAAGAAAAACTACATCATTGTATATACAACACCACCCTACCCTCAACCCCCCACCCCACAAACCCTCCTCTTCCTCCCATTTTTTTTTTTACCGCAGTGGGGAACCTCGTTCTGAACTTTGTCAAAGACCGCAGCGTAAGACAGTATAGACGAAACAATTAACTTGTTTACTCTAAAATGACTGACATTTTCTCCCTTTCTCCTTCCTAGATCGATCCCCACCTGGGACACGGAGAGAGAAAGAAAAAAAAAGCACACTCGAGCGTCTGCTCCACCTAGCCTAGCTGCCACGGTTGATCGATGGGTGGCTTCACTCTAACGGTTTCCTTTTCTTTGTTTTTTTTTATCTTTC
>JAWDGP010001796.1:467500-477500 GCA_033675545.1 Elysia crispata
TTTCCCTCTCCATTTCTCTCTCTCTCTCTCTCTCCATCTCCCTTTCTTTCTCTCTCTTTCCCTCTCCCTTTCTCTCTCTCTCTCTCTCTCTCTCTCTCTCTCTCTCTCTCACCCAAACGCGTAAATTAAAAAAGTAGAAAAGTCTACACAGGTGTAAAAGTTTATACGAATATAAAAAATAGATTAAAGAGTATGAGAAGTTTTCTTTCCTACGGACACTTTTAATTATTTTCCCTGACGCTCTCTCTCTAAACGCAAACCTACATTCACACACATACATGCACACACACACACAAACCTTCTAAGAAACAAAAATCTGAGAGGATTCTACATACAAGGTTAACTTATTTTTGCTTCTCTTTTGTTTGTTTGTTTGTTTGTTTATTTGTTTGTTTGCTTGCTTGATTGTTGACGTCGCCCATCTTCACCCCAAGTATAGCAGAACTGACGAGACAATTCGTCCATGGATTCAGACTCTTCGCCTCTTTCCTCTGTCCGTCCATCTTTGGCCTCTGCATGCACAACATGAGTGACTGACCACACCCTGCAAGAATGACCACTGTCCATAAGTATAGCAGAATTGACGAGACAATTCGTCCATGGATTCAGATTCTTTGCCTCTTTCCTCTGTCCGTCCATCTTTGGCCTCTGCATGCACAACATGAGTGACTGACCACACCCTGCAAGAATGACCACTGTCCATAAGTATAGCAGAACTGACGAGACAATTCGTCCATGGATTCAGACTCTTCGCCTCTTTCCTCTGTCCGTCCATCTTTGGCCTCTGCATGCACAACATGAGTGACTGACCACACCCTGCAAAAATGACCACTGTCCCCAAGTATAGCAGAACTGACGAGATAATTCGTCCATAGATTCAGATTCTTCGCCTCTTTCCTCTGTCCGTCCATCTTTGGCCTCTGCATGCACAACATGAGTGACTGACCACACCCTGCAAGAATGACCACTGTCCCCAAGTATAGCAGAACTGACGAGACAATTCGTCCATAGATTCAGACTCTTCGCCTCTTTCCTCTGTCGGTACATCTTTGGCCTCTGCATGCACAACATGAGTTACTGACCACACCCTGCAAGAATGACCACTGTCCCCAAGTATAGCAGAACTGACGAGACAATTCGTCCATAGATTCAGATTCTTCGCCTGTTTCCTCTGTCCGTCCATCTTTGGCCTCTGCATGCACAACATGAGTGACTGACCGAACCCTGCAAGAATGACCACTGTCCCCAAGTATAGCAGAACTGACGAGACAATTCGTCCATAGATTCAGACTCTTCGCCTCTTTCCTCTGTCGGTACATCTTTGGCCTCTGCATGCACAACATGAGTTACTGACCACACCCTGCAAGAATGACCACTGTCCCCAAGTATAGCAGAACTGACGAGATAATTCGTCCATAGATTCAGATTCTTCGCCTCTTTCCTCTGTCCGTCCATCTTTGGCCTCTGCATGCACAACATGAGTGACTGACCACACCCTGCAAGAATGACCACTGTCCCCAACTATAGCAGAACTGACGAGACAATTCGTCCATGGATTCAGACTCTTCGCCTCTTTCCTCTGTCCGTCCATCTTTGGCCTCTGCATGCACAACATGAGTGACTGACCACACCCTGTCCCCAACTATAGAATGACCACTGTCCCCAACTATAGCAGAACTGACGAGACAATTCGTCCATGGATTCAGACTCTTCGCCTCTTTCCTCTGTCGGTACATCTTTGGCCTCTGCATGCACAACATGAGTGACTGACCACACCCTGCAAGAATGACCACTGTCCACTGCTGCAGCAATAGAGTAAACTACCGGTCACCAGAGCACCTGATTTTTCACGTCCCTAAGATTCACGAGGAATATTATACCGAGACAAAGGTATAAGGGCAGAGGACAGACAGAGAGAGAGAGAGAGAGAGAGAGAGAGAGGGAGGGAGAGAGAGAGAGTGAGTAATAGAGAGAGAGTGAGTGATAGAGAAGAGGGAGAGAGAGAGAGAGAGGGGGGGGGAAGAGAGAGAGAGTGAGTGATAGAGAAGAAGGAGAGAGAGTGAGTGATAGAGAAGAAGGAGAGAGGGAGAGAGAGAGAGAGTGAGTGATAGAGAAGAAGGAGAGAGAGAGAGAGAGAGAGAGAGAGTGAGTGAGTGATAGAGAAGAGAGAGAGAGAGTGATAGAGAAGAAGGAGAGAAAGAGAGAGAGGGAGGGAGAGAGAAACAGAGAGAGAGAGAGAGACGGAGGGAGAGAGAAACAGAGAGAGAGTGAGAGAAAGAGCGAGAGAGAGATACAGAGAGGGCAACACATGAAAGAATTTGTTCCTAACCTAGACTTATTCGTCAAAAGGAAAGGCCTCACTCACGATATGGGAATCGTATTTTTTCCCTATCTAAAAGAGCTAAAAGAATTTAGCACAATCTGGACAATTTTCAAAACACGATGACCAACATTAAAGAAATAAAGATCATCATCTGGACATCCAGGACAGAGGGAAACAGAATACGGAGATTTGTAGATCTGTACTATGTTCTATAAAAAACAGTTAACACACACAAAAAAAATTCCATCGAAACCATTGACCAGATCATCTTTTTCTCGCTTTCCTATTAGCCAGGGCAGGGCTAAGACCTTGAGCCTCTCTCTCTCTCATTCACCCATCACACGTCGATGACTCGACGTTGTACTAAAAAGTTCACAATAGATAAGTTTTATCTCGGAGTTGTTTATTTGTTCTTCAATCACATACTGGTGATTCCGACATGCTTGACGACCAGTCGTCGATCAGGAGATAAAACACCGAGCCATTCCAACCTGCCGGAATCGTAAAAAAAAAAATTGTTGACAAACCAATTTCCTCCCTTTTTGTTGCCGACAAAAAGGTCAACAACCTCCCAGTCAGCTATCCCGAAACATTATTTTATCTCGACCCGTGTTGATAATACAGGTGACTCCACCGGTCCTGACGATGCAAAAACTGTTTCGATACAATCCTCGCTGAGCAGAACTCGGGGTAAATAAATAACGCGGAAAAAAAAAAAAAATAGTGTTACGTCAGAAATGATTGTGTTGTCGAAGAAAATGTCCCTGCCGTGGAACATGGCGCTCGGTATGAAAAAGATAAACGATGCAAAAAAAAAAAAAAAAAAAAAAAAGATAAAATAAAATAAAATAAAACTGGAAAAAAAAAACATATTACATAAAAGATGGCTGTAATAGCAGAGGAAAGACACGCGGTGATTTTCTGACAAACCAATCACCAGAGAACTGCTCGCTCATGTTTCTTGAACGATGGCATGTCCTGACCTTTCGAAGAAAATATCTCCTTGAGATGAAATTTCCCAGTTTCCTACAAAAATTGTTTCGTCAAACATTGTTTTCGACAAGAGGCATCGAACTAACTGACCTTTTCTTCAAGTCAACCTGGTTATTATTTTTATTATATATATATATATATATATATATATATATATATATATATATATATATATATATATATATATATATATATATATATATTTAATACTACATATATTACTACATATTTGTTTCTTCTTTTTCAATACAAAGAAACAAACAAAAATTCGAAAGATTTTTCGTTTCAGATTTTTTTTTTTTAACTTCAAAACGTTTTCGCTTCTAACTCGCGCTAAACTAAGATTTAAAAAAAAAATTGCTTCAGTTTTGATCTAGGACCGGGTTACAAAGATGGTTTGAAATACGTTCTGGCTTGTGTGTTTGACATGCAGAATTGTTGGTGGCTGTGTCCACAATGCGAATGACTTGAAATTTTCCAGAAATAAAATAAAACTAATATACATGGTTATTTTGAAAGGTGTGTTTCCTTTTTTTTTTGTAGGTTCTTTTCGACCTTACCCTAGATGTTAAAATAAACACAATTTTTTTCTTCTACCGAAGGATAATAGTCAGCACAATCAGATCTAGATTTCTATGATGACAATTTCAACCATTGTTTTAACAAGGGTCGACGAAGGAAAGAGAGTGACTAGAGAAATTTAATGATAATACCAGAATTTTAACGCACAGGTGAAATGTGTGCAAATAGACTCCGAGATAAAGAACCTGAAATTAGCTACTATTACGCTTATTACACAGCATTTGAAGAGAAAAGTGCTGGGTTAACAGCATGGAGCTATAATCAGATAAGTGAAAATATCAATTTTAAACCAATCATAACTTCAGCTCTTTTACAAACGGGAGAGTGATCAAATATGTACATAGGGGAGAGAGAGAGAGAGAGAGAGAGAGAGAGAGAGAGAGAGAGAGAGAGAGAGAGAGAGAGAGAGAGAGAGAGAGAGAGAGAGAGAGAGATAGGGTTAAAAGAAGGGAGGTGATAGAAAGAGATGTAGATAGATAGATAATGAGAGGAGGATAGGGAGGAAAATTATTGATTGATAGAAAGGACTAAGATGAGAGAGAGAGAGAGAGAGAGAGAGAGAGAAAGAGAGAGAGAGTGAGTGAGAGAGAGAGTGAGTGAGAGAGAGAGATAGGGTTAAAAGAAGGGAGGTGATAGAAAGAGATGTAGATAGATAGATAATGAGAGGAGGATAGGGAGGAAAATTATTGATTGATAGAAAGGACTAAGATGAGAGAGAGAGAGAGAGAGAGAAAGAGAGAGATGGATAGATATAGAGAGACACAGAGAGATAAAGATATATATATATATATATATATATATATATATATATATAGAGAGAGAGAGAGAGAGAGAGAGAGGGAGAGACAGAGAGAGAGGGAGAGAGAGAGGGGGAGAGAGAGAGATAGATAAAGAGATGGATAGATAGAGAGAGACACAGAGAGATAAAGATATATATATATATATATATATATATATATATATAGAGAGAGAGAGAGAGAGAGAGAGAGAGAGAGAGAGAGAGAGAGAGAGAGAGAGAGGGAGAGAGAGAGAGAGAGAGAGAGAGAGAGAGAGAGAGAGAGAGAGAGAGAGAGAGAGAGAGAGAGAGAGAGAGAGAGAGAGAGAGTTTCCATTGCGTCAAGTCTTTAGGTCTATACGTAGATCTATAACCTTTTCTGGCGAATTAAACAAAATCATTTTACGAAATCGACACTTTTCGCTATGCGACATAAAGGGAGAAAATTTGTTTCATATCTTATGGTTTCTAAACAATGCATGAACAGAGTGACCTTTGAACCTCGTGGGTCGTCGTCATGACGTATAAAGTCTGTACAGACTGAGCCAGGTTTTCAGAAATCTTTTAATACACTAGGTCTACTATTAAGATAAGATAAGATCACCTTACTTCATACCTCTTAAAATTAACAAATCCGTTAACTTTAAAAGAAATAAACACATACAATTAAAGTTTAGGTGTGTGTGAATTATATATATATATATATATATATATATATATATATATATATATATATATATATATATATATATAAGCTAGATGCATTGATATTGCTGTTAAAAACGATAAATCGTAAAGTGTCATTATTTTTTCGTTTAGACTTTGTTGGTGAAAAGATAACTTTATGTTTGAAAAATCACAAAAAAAAAACCCAATAGATGTAGAATAAAGATTAAAGTATATTGAAATCCCATATTAATTTTAAGGTATACCACTAGATAGGTCTGGATCCCTGGGTCTTTAATTTCTATCTCCAGTCTTCCAAAAATAAAGTAATTAAGGCACTACTATAATTATATATCAGGAATGGACACAGAAGAAATTGAAGCAAAGTAGAGAAAAAAGACAAACATTAATATTGAGAAATAAATGTTGCAACAAAGCTGCCAATTTATATATTTTTTTTAAAAGATTATTTCAAAGAAAAAAATGTAGTCAATTAGGCCTAATGTAAACAATCTTTAGAAAATTCATTTTCGAGTCGGTTATTAAAAACAGGCGATAAAATTATTATTTTTAACCAAGTGATGCTGACTGAAACTAATTCTAAGTCTTTAATGAAATGTCATTCTGGCATGAGCTGAGACACCAATCGATACTCTCAAGTTAACATTGCGATAGTTGGTGTTAACGGTGTTGTTACGGTGTCAATATCAGCGGTGTTGTTACGGTGTCAATATCAGCGGTGTTGTTACGGTGTTAATATCAGCGGTGTTGTTACGGTGTCAATATCAGCGGTGTTGTTACGGTGTTAATATCAGCGGTGTTGTTACGGTGTTAATATCAGAGGTGTTGTTACGGTGTCAATATCAGCGGTGTTGTTACGGTGTTAATATCAGAGGTGTTGTTACGGTGTCAATATCAGAGGTGTTGTTACGGTGTCAATATCAGCGGTGTTGTTACGGTGTCAATATCAGCGGTGTTGTTACGGTGTTAATATCAGAGGTGTTGTTACGGTGTCAATATCAGCGGTGTTGTTACGGTGTCAATATCAGCGGTGTTGTTACGGTGTCAATATCAGAGGTGTTGTTACGGTGTCAATATCAGCGATCATTGCTCATATTAATTAACTTGAGGACTAGAATCAATGACATCGTGTGCGAAAGGTCACGATAAAGCTATCGAATCAGATCTGATTGTGCTTATGCTTTAATACACCTCCTTCAGGTGTTGAATGGAGAGAGAGGGGGAGAGAGAGAGAGAGAGAGAGAGAGAGAGAGAGGGGGGGGGGGGGCAGGGGGAGAGATGAACGAGATTTCGAATGAGAGGCAGAGAAGATGGAGAGACAGAAAAGGAAAACAGGAAAAAAGAGATAGATGGAAAGTGTGACAGGAAGAGAGAGAGGGGGATGAGAAGGAGAGGAAGAAAGAGAGAGAGAGAGAGAGAGAGAGAGAGAGAGAGAGTCTCAGAGAGACAGAAATGTTAGAGGCGAAAGCGAGTGAGAGACAAAGAGATTTCTAACGAGCCTCATACAATTAAAGAGAAACTTCATCGTTACATTCCTCAACTTAATTTCTCCTCATTTTACTCTCACGTGCATGCGAACTAAAAATAATAAATTATGTGTGGTCATCCACTACTTTAAATCATATACCTTATAGTTACCTCCCTTTTAAGCTAGCTCCTAAGGGGAGATAATATGGATGAAGAGTTTCAACTAGCGGTTGAGTCGATATGTACCGCCTACAGCTGGTTCAAACCGGATGTCACGTCATTCGTTAGCGCGATCATATCCTGTCGTCATTTGCTCCTTGGTAAAGGTCAAAAAGTGTCAGTAGTCTGAGGAATTATGGGAGGTGTATGTTGGCCGGATTTTTGGGGGTGGGGGGGGGGAGGGAGAGGACACATACAGACAGAGAGAACAGAGACAGTAGAGAGACAGAGGCACACACTATACAGAGAGAGAGAGAGAGAGAGAGAGAGAGAGAGAGAGAGAGAGTGTGTGTGTGTGTGTGAGAGGGAAAAGAGAAAAAAAAAAGGGGCGGGGGGGGGGGTGTAGAGAAAAGTGAGCGAACCTTTATCAGGATAAGGACTAACTGTTGCAATTCAGTCATTTTCTTCTTAACTAGAGGAATGTAATTGCTTCATGATTGAATCTATACAGTGTTTCTCGATCACTATTTTCGAGGAGAAGGCGGTGGGTGGTTTAGTCAGCAACACACTGTCTTGCTTTAGAATAGGTAGAGCATGGGTTCGAATTATAAATTTTGTGTATATTAATTGAAAATTATAATTAATTCGGTTTGAAAGTCGTTATTTCCTATTTGTTTAAAAAAAAAAAAAAAAAGCAGCCGCGCTTTCTCCCTTCCCCTCAAAAATGATAATAATAATAATAATAATAATAATAATAATAATAATAATAATAATAATAATAATAATAATAATAATAATAATAACAATAATAATAATAATAATAATAATAATAATAATAATAATAATAATAATGATAATAATAATAATAATGATAATAATAATAATAATAATGATAATAATAATAATAATAATAATGATAATAATGATACTAATAATAATAATAATAGTAATAATAATAATAATAATAATAATAATAATATTGATGATAATAATAATAATGATAATAATAATAATAATAATGATAATAATAATAATAATAATAATAATAATATTGATGATAATAATAATGATAATAATAATAATAATGATAATAATAATAATAATAATTATAATAATAATAATAATAATAATAATAATAATAATAATAATAATAATAATAATAATGATAATAATAATAATAATTATAATAATAATAATAATAATAATAATAATAAGGATGATGATGATTATAATAATAATAATAATAATAATAATAATAATAATAATAATGATAATAATAATAATAATAATAATAATAATAATAATAATAATAATAATAATAATAATAATAATAATAATAATAATAATAATAATAATAATAATAATAATAATAATAACAATAATAATAACAATACAATAAAATAAATAGTAAAAAACAACAACAAATAAATGAACAATTAAACAAAAACCAAAACCAAAAAAAACAAACAAAAACAAAACAAAGCCAGATACTCATCTGAGATATATAATACTTGTTTGATTTTCTGTTCTTTATGTGTTTTTTTTTTTTTTAATCAATATGAAAAGATTATCAAGAACACAGCAGGCGGGCATACTTCACTGCAAGGAAATAGTCAGAACCCTAATGGTTAGCAATTTTAATTTTTTACTTTTTTTTTTTCCTTCTTTAGATTCAGATCACCCATTCTTATCAAGAGATGTAACGTTTCATGTTTGGTTGGTTTTTTTTTTTGACTCAAGTAATGAGATATTCGTCGCACAGCAAGGGACAGTTTGAAAGTAGGAGCCAGCGGGGATTTGAAATTACTTTGGAAAATTATGTTTCACTTCGTAGTGTGGACTTTACAAGGCGGCCAATGCCGATTAATTTCACGCCCTTAGAATTCTGATGAACATTTTTGTGATTGAAAAAATCATCCAAGTTTCCGCAAAAAACACGGAACGGCAAAATTCCTCGCGTACTTATCCCGACCTCGTTCATAACCGCACTTCACTTTTCTCAAAAAAATTCTTTATCGTCATCATTGTGTGACTGAGAGATGCGCGCATTAATTCTGCGGTGAAAAAGAATAATAGGACAATTCTGTTTCTCTGACAGAACACAAGATTTTCATGGAAAAAAAATCCTCCGCCTCTGTCACGACTGTGTTGAATTGATTTCTCTCGATTCCCCTACAATTCTCAATGTTGAGAAGATTCCGCTCCAATTTCCCTACACTTCCCGATTTTGAATGGATACCGCTCGATTCCCCTACATTAATCCCGATTTTGAGTAGATTCCGCTCGATTCCCCTACACTAATCCCGATTTTGAGTAGATTCCGCTCAATTCCCCTACATCAATCCCAATTTTGAGTAGGTTCCGCTCGATTCCCCTACACTAATCCCGATTTTGAGTAGATTCCGCTCGATTCCCCTACACTAATCCCGATTTTGAGTAGATTCCGCTCGATTCCCCTACACTAATCCCGATTTTGAGTAGATTCCGCTCGATTCCCCTACACTAATCCCGATTTTGAGTAGATTCCGCTCGATTCCCCTACACTAATCCCGATTTTGAGTAGATTCCGCTCGATTCCCCTACACTAATCCCGATTTTGAGTAGATTTCGCTCGATTCCCCTACATTAATCCCGATTTTGAGTAGATTCCGCTCGATTCCCCTACATCAATTCCGATTTTGAGTAGATTCCGCTCGATTCCCCTACATTAATCCCGATTTTGAGTAGATTCCGCTCGATTCCCCTACATCAATTCCAATTTTGAGTAGATTCCGCTCGATTCCCCTACATCAATTCCGATTTTGAGTAGATTCCGCTCGATTCCCCTACATTAATCCCGATTTTGAGTAGATTCCGCTCGATTCCCCTACATCAATTCCGATTTTGAGTAGATTCCGCTCGATTCCCCTACATTAATCCCGATTTTGAGTAGATTCCGCTCGATTCCCCTACATCAATTCCAATTTTGAGTAGATTCCGCCTCGATTCCCCCCCGATTTTGAGTAGATTCCGCT
>JAWDGP010001796.1:482500-502500 GCA_033675545.1 Elysia crispata
GGAAAAATAATATCATTATGACAATATCCTGCGATTTTTTTGTATAGATCAACATCCATAAGTTCAACTTTTGAAGATTATTTCTATTTCGTAACAAGACCCAGCATCTAGATCTAGATAGATAGCATTGGGGTTCTAGGAACGGCTCTTTACCGTCATCATGGCGACGCGTCTAGTTACTGACAGGTGTGCAGAGAATGAGACAGAAAAATATCATTGGATGAAATTAAGGGGTTGGTTAAGTAACAAGAGCATCATATTTCTTAGATAAACGAGTGCTTGTTACATGCAGGCCCAGTATGCAGTTTTGATCGAACAAAATTCATAATAATTTATCACTCTTTACATGATATGTTCCGCGTATTTAACTATTATTGTTTAACTATTGTTTGATAATGCTATAAATGTCAGATGCAATTAAAATTCAAATACTTGCGTAAATCTATTCTATAAGAAAAAGTTTCTTTGTTGCAAAATCGTCGAGACATATGCCATAATGATTATTTCTACATTCACAGCAACGACAACCAAACAAAACAAAACAAAACAAAAACAAAAAAAAACAACAAAAAAGTGCAATAAACCATTATAATAAAAAAAACAACCTTATAAGTTGTGTTTTTTCAATATGACTTTTATTCAATATAATAATTATACTTCGTAGACGATCACATTATCACATAGATCAACGACTGAGATTTTTGTCGCTGACATCGGTATAATAATATTTAATATTGTTCTGAACTACAGTTTTTGTAGACGATCTTACACTTGAAGGTACGAGATAGATTACCACATTATCATTAATATTGTACACAATTTGGCTGAAATTTTTTTACAATAACAATACTTATCATGCACAAAAAATAGATAATATTCTTTACTTTTTTCTTTCAATCTTTAGTGGCCTCTCAATATTTTTTTTTTTTGCTTTCACTCTCTTTACTCTCTCTCTCTCTCTCTCTCTCTCTCTCTCTCTCTCTCTCTCTCTCTCTCTCTCTCTCTCTCTCTCTCTCTCTCTCTTACCTCTTTCTCTGTGTATCTCTCTCTCTCTCTGACATACACACACACACACTTCGCTTCTTGATTAGCATTATGTCAATCATTATAATATCACAAAATGAAGTATCAAATCTAGAACAAACCAAACTTTTCAGTTAAAACAGCATCTTTCGGAGTCAGGTATTCGAAAAAAAAAAATAATAAATAAATTCAACGTTTTGGTGTCAGAGGTAATATTAGAACAAGATTTATATAAATATATATATATATATACATACAGAACTACCTTAGAGCGACGAGATAAAGACGCCGAACCGAAAAAAGGTTGGAAAAAAGAAATACGAGAAAAACAAGGAAATAGACAGAATTGTTTTCTAGTATACACCCAAAACAACGACGGAGGGAACAAATGACGAATATTCGCAAAGAAAATGTTTGAGCAAATATTGATGAAAGGTCATATGCATAATAAAGAAAATACAGCGGGGGAAAAAAAAGGAAAAATTACGTACATTGTATTCTAATATTCTGATGGGTTTTTAGGAAGTTCAGTTTAGTTGTGCTTTTGTAGGTGGCCCAATGGGCTGATGGTTTATAAAGTACAGACTGACGAACAAACTGCCAAACTGCTCGGTTCGACAATACTAACAGAATACCTGGTCTCCAATTTTTTTTTTTTTTTTTTTTTTTTTTTTTGGGGGGGGGGGGGGGGGGGAAGGGCGGTTTGACTGGTACTGGTGTAAACAAAAGTAGGTACCGATACATGTAGTTTATCATCGAAAGAATGATCGTTATTATTATTACACGTATTATTTTTTTTTTTAAATCTTGGTTTGGTGTGGGGCGCAAAGAGTATAACTGTGTGTGTGTTTGGGTGTGTGGTGGGTGGGTTAAGGGGATTTGTGTACATGAAGTGTTTATATAGGTAAAGATTTAGTCAGAGAAAGAGATAGAGGGAGTGACAGAGTGAGAAACGGAGAGCGAGATACACAGACAGACAGACTGACTGACTGACAGACAGACTGACTGACAGACAAACAGACAGACAGGACACAAACCGATGGAGAGGTGAAGCCGAAAATACAAAGACCTTCATTTGAACTAACTGAAAGTGTTTGTTTCCAGTGTATTCCGAGCACCCATCATAGCAAAGCTCACTAACTACTGTTCGTGATACTAATTATTATTGTGCGCCAGTGGGTCTGTGCATTTGAATTAATACAAGATCGACAAATCACGGGCATCATAGTCAAAACATAGGTTTTAATGAATGGTAAGATTAAAGAAATAAGAATAAGTAGGTGAACTGAACAAAACTGATTCGAAAGCAAATCAAAGACTTGTTCAATGATCAAAGCAGAAACCGCTTAAGGCCTGAACGTTTTGAATCCAGGACTGAGGAGTTATATTTACACATGCACTGCCGTGTCTTATTTACACATGCACTGCCGTGTCATATTTACACATGCACTGCCGTGTAATATACACACATACACTGCCGTGTTACATTCACACATGCACTGCCGTGTTATATTCACATATGCACTGCCGTGTCATATACACACATATGCCTGCCGTGTTAAATTTACACATGCACTGCCAGGCAATAGCATGAAAACAACAAAGATATGGAAATAAAAGGAAAGCTTTACAAAAAAAGAAAAAAGCAACGGTAGTCACAATCAATTTCAAAATATAAACAAAAAAAACCGTAACATCAACAAAAAGGTATAAAAATTTAAGAAAGGAAGTAATATAAGTACAAAAGTATTGAATATACCGTATAAATAGGTGTGTTGGTGTACGTTGGTGTATGTGTGTGTGTTTGTGTAAAGTGTGTCGGTGGACGCCAAATACAGCTTTATCATTAATATAAAGTTAATAATAATTGTATTTTCATTAGGAAAAACATTTTTAAAAAAAAAACAAACAGGAAAATGTGTAAACGTGTATATAAAACAAATATTGGATATGTTGAACAAGAAAAAATTATACAAAGAGCAGTAAAAAAACGAATGGATAACTGAGGAAAATATCACAAAAAAGGTCCACAATCTCCTCTGCGTAAATACGTTATTATATATATATAAAAAAAAATTAATAAATAAAATTTACACTGGAGACATTAAGAAATCATAATGTTGTATAACGTTATAGAAACCTGAGCAATGTGTAGCTTAGCTAAGAGGCTAGGGGCCAAAATCAAGTCCGTCTGGTGCGCATGTGCGCATGTCTTCTGGTGCGCACGGCGTCTGGTGCGCATGTGCGCATGTCGTCTGGTGCGCATGTCGTCCGTCGCGCATGGCGTCTGGTGCGCATGTCGCCTATATCTTAGAGAATTTATTTTACAATCAGTAGCGAAAACTAGTTTTAATATGAGAAATATCAAAGAGCTATAATGGGGATTTTGGTTCTTTCGAGAACAGTTCGAAAATGGGGAGTTTCACTAATCTCTTACATCTGTCGAAATAGATTCGAATTCCCGACATTCGACTCGCTAGAAATGGTTTCCAGCCATTTTAGTTTTCTCATTCAGTCTCGAATTGTAAGGCCTTTTGGTTGCCTCTGCTTATCTGTGTAGAATTCTTTGTGTGTGTGTGTGTGTGTGTGTTTCGGCTGTCCTTCCGTCTGTCTGTCACAATCTAAAATGTATCTGTATGTGCCTCTCTCGCTCTGTTTAAGTTTTTCTTTCCTTAAATGAGCTCTCTCTCTCTCTCTCTCTCTCTCTCTCTCTCTCTCTCTCTCTCTCTCTCTCTCTCTCTCTCTCTCTCTCTCTCTCTCTCTCTCTCTCTCTTATTCTCACCATTCCTTATCTTTTTCGTTTCCTGCTTTTTCTTGCCAAATCCACGGGCCCTACTTAAAAAAGTCCGAAACCGCAAGGTCATAAAATTATTTTCAACTTATCACAACATAAGATATTTGCGGCATAAACAAAGTATACAACAATCAATTCAAATAAAACGGTCAAAGACATCGTAGTCCAGATCTCAATAATATTTCATGTGATGAATAACGATCAAAACGAGAATATCTAAGCACAAAAAAAAAAACGAAACAAAAGAGATTTGCATGTTTATAGTAATAAACATAATAATAAAGTGCGTATTATTATGGGCCTGTAACAAAATCGATAATCCCTGTAGAAAAGCATAAACGAATAAATCGATAAATAAACGTTTGGTTCTCTTCATTTTGACCTTGAGTGATTGGCTGGTTACAAGAGCTAACAATCCCAGTACACCATTAACGGTGACTCAGAGCCAACTTTGAACAAGTATTTATATTGAAAGGGAAAAAAAAAAAATTAACAAATGAAAAGAATTTAGTCCTTGAAAGCAGTTGACAACAATCAAAAAAATATATCTACAAATGCTATCTGCTCTGGGTTTTTTTTCATTTTCTAACAAATGAGAAATCGTGATGTGTGTAAACAACATAAATTGTAGTATAAAAGTCAGTCTCTCTTTCTCTCTCTCTCTCTCTCTCTCTCTCTCTCTCTCTCTCTCTCTCTCTCTCTCTCTCTCTCTCTCTCTCCACCGCATTTTAATCTTGAAGCAAATTTCCTTGAAAATAAATATAGTTTTAGTTCTTTGGACTGAATTTCTCCGTTAAACTTAGATCTGTCATTATGGAGAGAAAGAAAAATTAAACTAACTAAGCAACTTTGACAACTGGAACAGAACAAGATATCGAAACTGAGTAACAATTTGCTAGGGCCACTCGCTTCTCTAAATTCGAAAAAAAGGCCTTAAAAAGATCCACACATTCGCCCAACAACGAGAATAACATACATTTCGAGTCCTTTAAATGAGTTTAATAAATCCTGAACTAAAAAAAAAACAATTTTTGGGACACACAGCTAGGTCGTCCACAATCAAATACCGGGTGCTACGAATAGATATTGTACTGAAACAGAAAAAATACAAAAAAAATACATGACAGTGTATCTGTGGACTGAGGGAGATAATTCTAAACAAAGGCGGTATTGAGTTAAGATGATTACAACACGAAACTGCGAAAATGGCGTTTGAAAATACATCTAAACCAGTAGAAAGGCGGGAGAGATTTTCATCTGAGCTAGGCATAGAGTGAAGGCAATAATGATAACAAATTAACTATAGCAAAATTCGCTAGAATAAAAATAATAATAATAATGATAATAATAATAATAATAATAATAATAATAATAATAATAATAATAATAATAATAATAATAATAATAATAATGATAAAAGTAATTGTTTTGCATACTATCTCCAACTTGAACAGAACTTGCAACAAGAATTTACACACAACTTTTGAGGGTAAAATGGAAATGGCACTCAGGTAAGTTGTTTTTTTTTAAAGACTTCTATAAGTTAAACTCGTACCATGTAATTTTGTTTCGTATAAATTATAGGATTGAAATTTTAATCCCCCTTCATACGGCCGAAGTCCGCCAGATTTAAAGTATTTGCTTCGAGAGTATGAAACTTGAAACGACGGTTTTGATTACGTATATTCCCAAACGTTGAGCGCGTTGCCTTTTCTTGGGTTAACAGCTACACTCTGTACTAACTGTATGTAAGTGAGTATCAATTTTGATACAACTGTTGAAACATTGTGTTTATTTGGGCAATGAAATAATCTGAGCTAAGCCAATTATTTTGATGATTTTTTTACGTTTTGACAACAACTTGCAATTGAAATATTCAGAATAACAGATTTAGTTAATAATAATGACGTCTATTTTTGGAATTGCCGTGGTTTGGTTCAGTAGGCCAAGCTGGCCTTTTTAATTGATCTCTCAGGTTGCATGGTTGGTTGAACCCTGGACCAATCCACTTACCCACAATTAAGGCGAAAGACAAAACACTTAAAGAAAACAATGAAATTGTCAAGAAAAACTGAAGATGGAATGAAGATAGACAGATAGAGAGTGGTTAAGAAAGAGAAAAATAGAGAAAGATATAGAGAAATACAGAGAGAGAGAGAGAGAGAGAGAGAGAGAGAGAGAGAGAGAGAGAGAGAGAGAGAGAGAGAGAGAGAGAGAGAGAAAGTCATTCCATATAAATTTACAACAACTTATCAATAATTATATTGACAACTTCATACTTTGTCTTTCTTACAGAGGCGAGGCTTGATATAAATAATGTAAGCTGTAGGCACTACTACTGACTGAAGAAAGAAGAGGCAATGAAACATTTCTGTAAAAAACAGATCAGAAAAGAAGAAACTGGTTTTGTTTTGTTTTTATTTTTAATGCATAGCAGAGACGGCATAGTGAGGCGATAGATTAAAAAAAAATATTCAGACGGGAAAAAATTGTGAGCTTCGTGCTGTTTGCATAAGATGGAAAGAATTTGCATAAATTAGTGTTATAAGTTAGAGAAACACATAACAGTTTGTAGGAAAAGCCAGAGAGAGAGAGAGAGAGAGAGAGAGAGAGAGAGAGAGAGAGAGAGAGAGAGAGAGAGAGAAAGAAAGAGAGGTGTAAAGGGAGAGAGAGCACAAGATAAAAGAAGTAATGCACAAATGAAATAGGCACATGACAACTGATATAACATAAATTGCAAAACCTACCACACGTGTAATCAAGATTAGACCACCAAGATTTCTAAATCCAATATGGTTTGGTTTGAGAAACAAATTCATCCCGCAAGCTTACTACATGTATCGTACTGATTAACAATCTTGTAGATTTGGCACAAAAGATTGATATGTTTCCAGCTGCTGCAACAAGATGTCTCTTCTGACAGCTTCTGGTTTCAAAAATTTGCAATCCTCTCCATAAAGTCATAGGTATTATTCAATAAATAGGAAGTTTTAATTTCCTTACATCTCAAATTAAAGTCATTCAATGCAAACAAAATGTTTCGATACATAAACACATACGTGTGCAGATGATTATTGTAATTAAATATCATAAATCAAGACTGTGTATATAGATGTAGGCTTTTCTGGTCCAGCATTGACAGAAAACTTTTGATTTGACTTTATGAGATTTTTCTAGATGAGGTTTTGAATTTAATATTTCTCATTTTGTTTTAAATTCACATATCTCTCTATGAAAATAGCACTAAGAACGATTAATAATAGACATATCATTGTTATTACTTAAAGTGTATGACCATGATAACTGAAGCGTATAACGCAAGCATTAAAAAATTTGAAGCTTGGATCTAATTTCTCATTACGTGAAATAAATCCTCCCTCATGGACTTATAAATGTAGGTTTAGGAACTAATGGTTCTCATACTCATAGAAATAGCAATACAAATAGAGGCATGAAACATAAATAATATTACAAGAGTATAATTATAGGGGGGTGGGATAGCTTTGGAATCCACTGCGGAGATGATGGCCAATGAGATTGGAACGCATTTTTTGTAGTTATGGCACTTCATCAGTTTTCTTTCTTATGGAATTGTTGACAACAAGCCTGGTTAAGACATGTGTTTCACAAAATGTATCTAAAAACACACCCATATAAAAAAAACAAACCAGCAAGAGCAAAAAAGACAAACAGAATATATATTACATACAAGTGTGAGCTTAAAAAATAGTGTGAATAAAAAAATGTAATTTTCTGACAGAATTATACACCTGTAACGAAAAAAAATGCCCGCTGCCCACTGCAAGTTTTTAAGTAACAGAGAAAATGCAGACTCAAGATATCTTAAATAAATTTTGAATGCGGATTCCACAGAGAAAATATTTCTGTCAAAATAAACTGATGTTTCACTGAAAACTTGACTAACATTTATTAATAATATACAAAAAAAAACAAAAAAACAGATGAAGTCTTTTCTTGACCACAGTAATACAAAAACTTCTCTCTCTTTTCAACAGAAAGTGATTGAAAAAACATTAATGTCAACAAAAAATCTTTTCAACTAATATTGGAAATCAAGCACACAAATTTCGCCTTCTTTTTACTTCACAAATAAACAAAAATTCCTAAAACCTAAGAAGACTGAAAAAGACAACAGGCATTTTTTTTTTATACAAAAAATGCAATAAACGTTAGGACACAAAAAAGTAATGTTCATCAAATAAACTCAATAAATATGCTAGGAAGTTTTGTGTTTTTCCTTAAAACACTATCACAAAGTTTTGATCTTTCTCTCTGATTTTTAAGAGTACATGTTTTCTGAGTGAACACATTGCTTAATAGAGATGTACAACACTTCCATAAAAACACCATTCAAAAAGACTGCACGACATGGCTATCTTAAGTGTACCTAACCGTAACCTTTACCCTCGCAAACCTATATTAGTTGTAGAAACTCAACCAATATTAGTTGTAGAAAACCTAAACCAATATTAGCTGCAGAAAACCTTTTTCATTAACCAGTCCTATATTAATTATATAATGATACACTGCACACCCCTTGCCCTAACCCTTACAAATCATACGGTCGGGCCTACATATCCAATAAACCTATCCCTACCCCTGACCCGTATACATATGCTCACACCCACTCTGATCCTAACAAACACCACTAACAATGAGTGGTTGTTTTGAAGTAACATTGGCGGAAGATTTATGAGATGCAGACACAAAAGACCTTCCTTAAGGCACCGTTTGATATTTGGTCCAAGAAAAAATGAGTTGTTTTAGTTTCCACAATTTTTCGAACCTTAATTTGAATGTTTGAAAAAGTATACCTTTGATTTAAATCGCTTTTTAATTGATAACTTGAGATTTTTTAAATATTTTATGCTTAAGTTACCAGTCCTGAACCGTTGCTGTATAAACAAAAAGGTTTTTTAGTTGATGAGTTACAGAATAAAATACCACAAAATCTATTTATTTGTTAATTAGATCAAAGCTGTCCATTGATTTACTTTAATTTGGAACGTTAGTTTGGGACTTGCTTTCCACAGAAATCACAAGTCACAAAAGATAGTTCCAAAACACACACTTGCTTTAATTGTTTGTTTTTTTTCCCCAACCAAAGATACATCCAAAGTCATTTTTATCCTAAATGGGCCAGTTTGATAGAGCAGAAAAACTATAGTGTTAATAAAATCCAACAAAAATTGCACCCTATAATTATGTGCAAAATTATACATGTGTATATATTTATAAATATGGTGATACAAGTAGCGATCCACGCCAATACAAAGTCATCCCCTCATTAAGGTTTACAATCAGAATACATACATGTACATAGAGTGAACGTAGCAATATTTTAAAAAAATTGAGCTTTTCTTTGCAATCAATAAATTATTTGCTAATAAAATATGTAGCTAAAGGCAGCAAACAAGAATCACGAACATCAGATCATTTTGAAATAAATAGTTCAAAGATATTTCTCTTCTCTTTACAATCAACAAATAGGTTTGAATATTACATTCGGTCAAGAAATCTTAAGTATCTGTTATGAAAAATGTTTATCAAACAAGGAGACAGTTGAGAAGGAGATGGATTCTTCATTGTCCACCAGTATGGCATGAAGGATTTTCATTCTTGAGAAAAGGGCCATAGCATTGGACAGGTCCACTAAAAGTCTCAGCTATGGTATCGGACAGCCACACCATGTTGGACTCATTTCTTTAGTTGCTATCCTAGGAGATGGTCATCCAGGAGACACCGTTTCATTTCACTGGTTGCTATCCCAGATGGTCATCGAATAAATCATGGGTCTGTACTGTCCAGCCACTTGGGACACTGCAGCATTTTATAGGTTGTTATCCCAAGAAATGGTCATCAAGTAGATCATGGGCCTGTAATGTCCAGTCACTTAGGACACTGAGGCAAGAAAGTTTTCATATTATCCTACCTCATATCTCAAGTCCAGACTCTTAAAGCTCCTGTATCCGTAATTTCTATTTCATATTTCAGTCTCTAGAAGTGTAATCAGCTCTTGCTTATTTCAGTTTTTGCAAATTTTCGCCTCTTTTGAGATTTCCCAGTGTTGTGGCTTCCCAGTGATAAAAAGCTCAACCTGTTGGAATTCAAGGGATTCGAATATTTCATTTTACTTGCCAAAAGTTCAAATGAAATTTCTTGTGCGCTCTAAGGACAGATTAAGATCTTTGATATGAAGAGCAAGATCTACATGGGTGGCACTCGATCCTGGGTTTTCACAAAGGCTTATTTTGCATGAAAAAAACTTCCTCTTGTCCCCTCCTCTCAAATAATAGCCTTTGCTGCATTGTATGAGGAGAGGAGGATATTTCGAAATGTTTGAAAGCAATTTTAAATCGCATGTTGGCAACTGCAAAAATAGCCGAGCCTTGAAAATCGTTTTGAATAAGACCATAATACCCCTGTCTTTGAAATAGGAGTAAAAAAAAAAAAGATGTTCGTATGTGCCACAGGGTATGGAAAAGCTATAATTGAATTGTTACTTCAACAAGTTATTCAATTGCGCCACTTTCTGGATTTCTCTGCTTTATGCCACGCCCACAAAAATGAAGAACAAAACAGAAAAGTTGCAAACCAAACTCTACATTTTCATGCCTTGGAGGCGGAAACAAGTCCAACCAGTTTTTGATAGCATTTTACCGACGTCCAAATTACTGCTAGAGACAAAAATCACACAAGATCTAAATCTAGCTCTTCCAAGATTAAAAAAAGGTGCTCAAACAATTCACAGTACATCATTATTCAGTTTAGGGTGTGCTATTATCTCTTCACAATGAGCTTTTCTCCGACTCAAATAAGCCCGTGATAATAGGAGAAGAATGGAGTCCAATAACTTTCTTGATTGACGTATTTTTATCGCAAGGGAGGCATTTCCACGAATCTCGTTGAGCACAGAGATTCTCCGATTCGAAAAAACCTGTGGCAATAGGAATAGAACGGGGTCCAATAAATATCTTGATTGAAATATATCTGTCACAAGGGAGGCATTTGAATGAATCTCCTAAAACACAGAGGTTTTCCGAGGCAATAGGAATAGAATGGGAGTTCAATGACTATAGCGATTGATTGATGAATTTCTGTTGCAAGGGAGGCATTTCCCAAATCTCCTATATCACAGAGATTCTCCAATTAAAAGAGCCCTATCTTGATTGACGTATTTCTGTCACAAGGGAGGCATTTCCCAAATCTCCTATATCACAGCGATTCTCCAATTCAAAGAGCCCTATCTTGATTGACGTATTTCTGTCGCAAGGGAGGCATTTCCCAAATCTCCTATATCACAGAGATTCTCCAATTAAAAGAGCCCTATCTTGATTGACATATTTCTGTCGCAAGGGAGGCATTTCCCAAATCTCCTATATCACAGCGATTCTCCAATTCAAAGAGCCCTATCTTGATTGACGTATTTCTGTCGCAAGGGAGGCATTTCCCAAATCTCCTATATCACAGAGATTCTCCCATTAAAAGAGCCCTATCTTGATTGACATATTTCTGTCGCAAGGGAGGCATTTCCCAAATCTCCTATATCACAGCGATTCTCCAATTCAAAGAGCCCTATCTTGATTGACGTATTTCTGTCACAGGGGGGGGGGGGGGGGTGTTTCCCCGAATCCCCCTACAGCACAGTGTTCTATAAATCCATGCTGGTGTGTCGCTTCATGTGCAGGGCCAGGTGGTCACTCCGGGAGAAGCAGCGCGTGCAGAACCGACACTGGAACGGTTTGGCGCCAGTGTGCTTGCGGTAATGGCGGGTCAGTTCATCAGACCGGGCAAACCTCCACTCGCAGCCCTCCCAGGTACACTTGTAGGGCTTCTCACCTGGGGGATGAGGAGGTGGGCATAAATTAGCGGGGTTTTGGTTGTTGTTTTTTTTTTTTTTTTTTTTTCTTGAGACGTGACGGGCACACAAATTAAAGGTTTGAGGATTTTTTAAAGAGGAGATGGGCACACACATAAGGGTTTTTTTGGATTTTTTTTAAAAGAAGAGTTGGGCCCACAAATTAGGAGGGGGGGAGGGGGGATTTTTTTTAAAGAAGAGCTGGGCATACAAATTAGGGAGATTTTGGATTTTTTTTTAGAGGAGATGGGCCACCAAATTAGGGTTTGTTTGTTGTTTTTTGCTGGTTTTTTTTTTTTTTTTTTGAGGAAATGAAATACATTATAAGGTTTCTTTTTGTAAAGGAGATGTGATCACAAGTTAGGTTATTTTGTTGTTTCTTTGTGTTTTTGGATTGATTGAGAGGATAATTATTATGTGCACACAAGATATTGGTTGTTTTCAGAGAAAGTGGGCATAGAAAAAAAAATGATTATTATTTTAAGACAAGATGGGCTCATTCTGTCTGTCTGTCTGTCTATCTGTCTGTCTGTCTGTCTGTCTGTCTGTCTGTCTGTCTGTCTGTCTCTCTCTCTCTCTCTCTCTCTCTCTCTCTCTCTCTCTCTCTCTCTCTCTCTCTCTCTCTCTTTTCTCTCTCTGCTTTCATCTACCCACCGTATATTCTCCCCACCCCCCTTTTTTTTTCTCATACTTGTTCAGATAAAAAAGTGCTAAAATAATAATTCCTTTCAAAACGAAATCAAACTTCAGCCTCAAGATCTTAACAGTGATTAAAATCCAATTTTGATCGTAATTTCCTGGACGTTTTCTGCTTTCGTGGACTCTATTTTCGTGCTTCAATAGCCCATTTTAAAATTTTCAATAATTGTCATTATACACATGGCGTCTTCCTCCAGCATTCTTGAGGCGGGTAACGACAAAAAAAAAAAAAAAAAAAGGGGGGGGGGGAGAACCAAATGAAATGCCCGAAAATTATCGTTTAATTGTCTCAGCGCAGAATACGCGAGCAATTTGGTTTACAATCAGGGGTAAAAACAGTTTACAGAAATTTAATAATGCCGCAACACCTGCTATTTCAAGAGGGGTAATTTCGAAAGTTTCTCGAGGTAAAGATATCTTTAAAACGCCCTTATTGAATTAGAGTCTAGATAAATTCTATATTTTACTGCCTTGCTAGCTGATGCGTGTTCATTGTGGCAGGAGGATACTAATTTCTTAAGTTGTTCACATGAACATTACCTTTAAAACCCTCTTTTTGAATTAGAGTCTAGATACATATTGTACAAGCGAATGTTTTACTTCCTTGCTAACCGGTGCCTGTTCAATACGGCATGAGGATAATTAAGTTTTTCACATGAACGATATCTTTTGGACACTCTTTCTGAATTAGATTCTAGATAAATTTTTGAATAAGTGAACATTTAACTTCATTTTTACTGGCGCCTGATCAATATTGCAAAAAGTTGAACAACGAACTGAGGCGTTCCGAAGGAAAACAAGTTCAAGGATCAAGTTTTTAAACCACACACACACAAAAACACAAAAGCAGTTAGAGTACACAATGTCCTGGAACCGTCATGTTATTGGTGACCATCATTATTACATTTATCATCATCTTTCAAACTTTCTACTACCATCATCGAAACAAACTTTAATGTATTAGTAGAAATCTTGACTTAGGGTCTACTAAAATATCAAAAACTACAGCTATATCTACTTAAAAGCTTTAAGTGTGCTAGTAAGAATCTCGCTTTAGGGATTGCCAAACCACCAAGAGCTCCTGCTAAGATCGCTTTATGTGTGCTAGAAAGAATCACACTTTAGGGACTGCTAAACTATCTAGAGTTGCAATTTAGATCGCTTTAAATATGCTAGTAAGAATTACACTTTAGGGGCTGCTAAACTATCTAGAGTTGCAATTTAGATCGCTTTAAATATGCTAGTAAGAATTACACTTTAGGGGCTGCTAAACTATCTAGAGTTGCAATTTAGATCGCTTTAAATATGCTAGAAAGAATCACACTTTAGGGGCTGCTAAACTATCTAGAGTTGCAATTTAGATCGCTTTAAATATGCTAGTAAGAATCACACTTTAGGGGCTGCTAAACTATCTAGAGTTGCAATTTAGATCGCTTTAAATATGCTAGAAAGAATCACACTTTAGGGGCTGCTAAACTATCTAGAGTTGCAATTTAGATCGCTTTAAATATGCTAGTAAGAATCACACTTTAGGGACTGCTAAACTATCTAGAGTTGCAATTTAGATCGCTTTAAATATGCTAGTAAGAATCACACTTTAGGGACTGCTAAACTATCTAGAGTTGCAATTTAGATCGCTTTAAATATGCTAGTAAGAATCACACTTTAGGGACTGCTAAATTATCTAGAGTTGCAATTTAGATCGCTTTAAATATGCTAGTAAGAATCGCACTTTAGGGACTGCTACAACCTGAAGCTAATATATGCTCAACAAGCAGCATGCAACAAGCACATTTAAGTGTGCGAGCAAGGATATCGATTAAGTGCTAGTAAAGAATCTCGGCTTAGAAAACCTCTGACCAATCTAGAGCCACAACTGACCAGTATGCGTGCGTAAATGAGCCTTGAGGTGGGAGCTCTTCGTGTAGACCTTCTTGCACCCGCTGTACGGACACTTGTGGATCCTCCGTCGGCTGTCAGGGCTGACCTCTAGCCTCGGCCGCTGACCGATCGCGCCCGACGGAGGCCGCTGAGACAGAGTGTGGACAGACTGGGTGCTGCCCGAGATGGATGAAGCGGCACTCGAGGAGGTTGAGCAGATTGTGGTGCTGGACGAGGAATGGTGGGGCGCGCCGGCTGTTGACGGCACCTGGCCGTGGGAATGTTGTTGCTGCTGCTGCTGTTGCTGCTGCTGGGGGTGTGGGTGATGGTGGTGATGTTGCTGTTGCTGTTGTTGCTGGAGAATTCGGAGTTTGGCGCTGTTGGTGGAACTGAGCACGATACGTTGCTGCTGGTGCGACGGGTGTTTGTGGTTGTTGTTGCTGTTGTTATTATTGTTGCTGTTGCTGTTGCCGTTGCTCTGATGGTGATGGTGTAGGTAGTCAGCGGAGAAGGGTCGCACGGCTACCGTCTCTGTCCTCCCAGTGCCAGGTTGGGCTACCAGCTTCAGGGCGAAGGGGTCGTTGGGTGTTCTCGCCGCTGATGACGCCGCGGAGGAGATGTTCACAACGGACGAGGACACAGCCTTGCCGTGGGGGTTCGGGTGCGTCAGGACGACACGTGACCCGGACGAAGGTGCGTGGGGAAAAGATGGTCTGGTATGAGCGAAGAGACCTCCAGCACTTCCGCTCGGGTGATGCTGCTGGTGGTACCCCGCGAGGGAGCGGCCGCTGTGGAGATGATGCTGGTGATGGTGGTGGTGGTGCGGTGGGGATGGATCGCTGTTGTTGCTGTCCCACGAGACGGCGCTAGAGGAGGAACTGAACGAGTGAAGGGACGCCGTATCCGAGAGACGGTCGTTGATGTTGAGCCTGGCCAGGGCCTCGAGGCGCTCCACCATTGGGGGAATGTCTTCGTCCAGGAGCTTGATCAGATCCTCTTCGCTGCACTCCCCTATACAGCCTTGAGCTTCCTCCAGAAGGATGCCGTCCTCATCCACGATGCTGATGTTGTCGTCGTCGTCCTCCTCCTCGCCGTTGACGTCGTCGTCTTCAATAAAGTCGTCGTCTTCAGCATCGATCTCAGAGTCGGGTAGTTCCGAATCCGTGAATTCGGAAGCGCCTGCGAGGCTAAAAGAGGAACAGGAGGTTTCGTCTTCGTCGGCCTTGACCCTTATTGACCCCGCTGCGAGGTCAAGGTCGAGGGCCGGGCAGCACAACGCACACGAGGAACAGGAAGGCTGAGTGGCACCGCAGATGTGGAGGTTTGATGAGGAGATTAAATCGTTGCTGCTGTTGTTGTTGTTGCTGTTGCTGTTGCTAATATTACTGATGGGTGGAGATGCTACGGTTCCGGCAGTTCCAACTGTAGCTGTTGCTGTTGTTGCTGCTGCTGCTGCTCTAGCAGCGGCGGTATTCTGGTTGTAATGAGCAGCGTTGCCTCCAGTCGTACTATTCATGGATTTGTTGGTCAGGGCCGTTGTTGCGTTAGAGACATTGAGGGAAATATTGCTGGCGTTGCAAAGATTGGGACAACTACCGCTACCACCACTGCAAGAGCACGTGGAGGATGCCGTGGACGGCCGGTTGCAGTGGATGATGGTGGCCTCATTCGTTTTGCTGTTGCTGTTGTTGACACCTGAACCAGCGGAGGCAGCAATGCCACCGGCACCAAAGCTACCGCTACCAATACCACTACCAACAGTCCTGATGAGCCCCCGTCGGGCAGACGGAAGCCCTGCATGAGGCTGGCTGTTGGTGCTACTGCTGCTGCTGGCGCCAGCGCTGCCGTTACCAGCAAATTTACCAGCAGAGCCGCTCTGGGGGTCAGACGAAAGCTTCTTGAAGGAAGTTAGCTTGGGCTCGTTCTTCAGGTAGCGCTCCATCTCAAGGCAATTCTGGGAGGGAAGGAAAACGAAAGAAGGATGAAGGCAAGTAGTAGTAGTAGTAGTAGTAGTAGTAGTAGAAGTAGTAGTAGTAGTAGTAGTAGTAGTAGTAGTAGTAGTAGTAGTAGTAGTAGTAGTAGTAGTAGTAGTAGTAGTATTAGTAGTAGTAGTAGTAGTAGTAGTAGTAGTAGTAGTAGTAGTAGTAGTAGTAGTAGTAGTAGTAGTAGTAGTAGTAGTAGTAGTAGTAGTAACAAAAATAATAATGATAAAAATAATAATAACAACAACAACAACAACTACAACTACAACAACAACAACCTCAACAACAACAACAATCAATCAACCAATCAATCAATCGATATTACAGTAATAATAATAACAACAACTACAACAACAACAACAACCAATCAATCAATCGATATTACAGTAATAATAATAACAACAACAACAATCAATCGATATTACAGTAATAATAATAACAACAACTACAACAACAACAACAACAACAACAACAACAACAACAACAACAATCAATCGATATTACATGTGTTAAACTTGTCCAGATTTACGGGGGCTTGTAGAACGATCCCTGAGCATTAGAACTAGAATGTGACTACGGAGATTGGTGACAAGCGACAGAGTGGTAAAAACAAAAACATATGGACAAAGAATCGTTAGGCCTCCGGATAGAAGGCTATAGTACTATCGCCAATGCTAGAGATGATATAAGGTTGTTGGCTGGAGGCCTAAAATTTACTTGTGAGACAAAGAATTGATTGATTCATTCAAAGATTTTTGATAGAAAATAATGGTATTTTAATTACAATTTTTTTTAATTGAGGCAATAATATAACCTGTATAGAGTTAAAAAGGTTATGTAAAACTTGTGCAAAAAACATTGAAAGTAATAAAAAAAGAAATAAATAAACACATTCACAAATAAATAAATAAATAAATAAATAAATAAACAAACAAATAAATAAATAAATAATTGTTGTAAAATGGCATTATTCTTTATCTATTTAAGGTACCGGCTTCGGTGATGCTGTTCAAAAGATTAGTTTGAAAATAGCCGGGTTTTTTTTTCCTTTTTCCTTTCATTCTTCTCTTTCATATTAATCAGTCTGATTTTTTTCCTCGTTTACAATTCCTTTCTCTCTCTCTCTCTCTCTCTCTCTCTCTCTCTCTCTCTCTCTCTCTCTCTCTCTCTCTCTCTCTCTCTCTCTCCTACCCCCACCTCCCCCACGAATCCGCCGTTATCTCTGCGTTTTATTTACGACTTCCGGACACATTAGCCATCACAATGATCCCAAATTCTACACCAAAAATTATATAAGAACTTTCTTACTTTGCAAATTTTCAAAATTATTTATAAACTCTTCCAAGCATTCGTTTCCATGTCTGCTGAAATAAAAGCGCAGCTATGAATAAAAATTATAATTGGCTAATTGTGAACAATCCACCCCTATTTATAGAACCACCTTTTTTTTTTTCTTTTTTTTTTTTTTTTTTTTGAAGTTCATGATCATGTAGGTTTAAATAAATGCGCAGTTATGAATTCCCGAAAGGCAGTGCACCATTATGCACTTTATGGCGGTAATCATTACTCTTCTTATACGCGTTTTACAAAATCTTTTAAATAGATTTGGAAAATACAGAATTAGTCGATTGCCCTTATTCTTGCAAGGCTGCGCAACTTTAGACACTTTTTGCGGGAAGTCAATAATTATTCTTTTCAAAATGGGTACGGAAGGATCTTAAAGTAAAGTTTGAAAAGTACAGAAATAGCTGCTGTTTTCTTTTACTTTGGTGTACATTACACCAGACACCAAAATTCCATTCATAGTCATTTATCAGACAAAACTGGTAGTGGAAAAAAACAAATAAATTACTGAAATAATCATTTTCGTGCACTTGAATATCCTTTATTTTTTTTTCCAACGTAGACACGCTTAAGGCGGCGTAATGCTAAAATACAACGCCAGTAATATTCTTTTTTCGGCTGAAAATGAAAATGTTGACAAAATGCACAAACAACTACAATTGATAATCTCGGCTTTTCTCTGCACGAAGATATTTCGGGAAAAAGCTGCCTGAAATAGCTTTCAACGAGCTAGATCTAGCGGAGTTTTCGCCAAAATTGTCCCTGTCCGGGTCCTTTGTCGCGAGCCTGATTGCCCTGACCTTCTGAAAATACCGAGGAAGATCCAGGAGAGCTGTTTTGTGATTGCTAAACCATGTAGCTTCGGCGAAGCGAGGTGTTGCAGTGTCGACGGGAGGGTTAATGGTTTATTTTTCTCGGATTTAATTGTTGCAGATGCCGCCGAGGAACTTTGACATTCATCGGTGTATTTCGTTATCACAACACACATAATGATCTACATCGGTGTACTTCGTTATCACAACATACATAATGATCTACATAGGTGTATTTCGTTATCACAACATACATAATGATCTGCATCGGTGTATATCGTTAACACACAACATACATAATGATCTACATCGGTGTATTTCGTTAACACACAACATACATAATGATCTACATCGGTGTATTTCGTTAACACACAACATACATAACGATCTACATCGATGTATTTCGTTATCATACAACGTACATAATGATCTACATCGGTGTATTTCGTTATCACAACAAACATAATGATCTACATCGGTGTATCTCGTTAATATAACATACATAATGATCTACATCAGTGTATTTCTTTAACACACAACATACATAATGATCTACATCGGTGTATTTCGTAAACACACAAAATACATAACGATCTACATCGGTGTATTTCGTTATCACAACATACATAATGATCTACATCGGTGTATTTCGTTATCACAACATACATAATGATCTACATCGGTGTATTTCGTTATCACAACATACATAATGATCTACATCGGTGTATTTCGTTATCACAACACACATAATGATCTACATCGGTGTATTTCGTTATCACAAAATACATAATGATCTACATCGGTGTATATCATTATCACAACACACATAATGATCTACATCGGTGTATTTCGTTATCACAACATACATAATGATCTACATCGGTGTATTTCGTTATCACAACACACATAATGATCTACATCGGTGTATTTCGTTATCACAACATACATAATGATCTACATCGGTGTATTTCGTTATCACAACACACATAATGATCTACATCGGTGTATTTCGTTATCACAACACACATAATGATCTACATCGGTGTATTTCGTTATCACAAAATACATAATGATCTACATCGGTGTATTTCGTTATCACAAAATACATAATGATCTACATCGCTGTATTTCGTTATCACAACACACATAATGATCTACATCGCTGTATTTCGTTATCACAACACACATAATGATCTACATCGGTGTATTTCGTTATCACAAAATACATAATGATCTACATCGGTGTATTTCGTTATCACAACACACATAATGATCTACATCGGTGTATTTCATTATCACAACACACATAATGATCTACATCGGTGTATTTCGTTATCACAACACACATAATGACCTACATCGGTGTATTTCGTTATCACAACACACATAATGACCTACATCGGTGTATTTCGTTATCACAACATACATAATAATCTACATCGGTGTATTTCGTTATCACAACATACATAATAATCTACATCGGTGTATTTCGTTAAGATAACATACATAATGACCTACATCGGTGTATTTCGTTATCACAACATACATAATAATCTACATCGGTGTATTTCGTTATCACAAAATAC
>JAWDGP010001796.1:505000-535000 GCA_033675545.1 Elysia crispata
ATTTTCAAACTAATTTGCCACAAGAAAATAATAAAGTCGAATCTTACGTAAGGCACTTTTCGAATCCATGTCGTGCCGAGTACTTGACGACGAACGGCAGACATAATCGGATACGCCCGGCTTTAGGTCTTTTTGTAGCGGTATTGTTTTGTGTCGCGATTTCGTTTAGCGATGGTTAGAGAATTTAGAGCCGCTATATCCTATGGTTAGGAGGAGAAATTTTTTTTATTTATTTTTTTTTTTTTGAGGGAAGAGAGGAAATGGAGGTTGGGAGGGTTGTGTTATGTTATGAGAGAAATAGAAAGAGGGATATGAAAAGTAGATAAAGCGATTTAAAAAAAATGACAGAGAGAGAGAGAGACTGACAGAGACAGAGAGAGAGAGAGAGAGAGAGAGAGAGAGAGAGAGAGAGAGAGAGGGAGGGAGAGAGAGTTTTAGAAAAAAGAACATTACTGGCAGTGAAGAGGGACAAATAATGAATGGAGAGAGAGAGAGAGAGAGGGAGAGAGAGAGAGAGAGGGAGGGAGAGAGAGAGAGAGAGAGAGAGAGAGAGAGAGAGAGAGAGGGAGGGAGAAAGAGAGAGAGAGAGAGAGAGAGAGAGAGAGAGAGAGAGAGAGAGAGAGAGAGAGAGAGAGAGCGGAAGTGTGTGAGAGAGAAAGCAAAATACAAGAGAGAGGAGGTGAAATAGATTGAGAGGAGAATATAAATTCATGGTTATAAGACAGATGGGCGGGGAAAAAAGCAGGAAATCAAACAAGAAATAGATCGTTAGGTGGATGGACAGAAAGTCATAGAGATTGAGAAACTGGGTAGATAATTTAATAATATAAAAATGATAGATAAAACATAACTATTTCATTATAGGGAGGGAGGGAAGGAGAGACACAGAGAGAGAGAGAGAGAGAGAGAGAGAGAGAGAGAGAGAGAGAGAGAGAGAGAGAGTCAGACAGACAGGTTACTTTTTCCACAACAGAATTTATATATATATAATATTCATAATTATATATTTAGCCTCTTCGTCAGTATCATTTCTTCGACTGATTTTTCTTTTGCCCTTAAAAGGCCGAGTCGAAGATTAGGCTCGAGCGCGGAACGGGCTGTGATTGGTGGAATCATGGGTCACGCTTTTGTCTTGCGGAATTCAGCGCATGCGCACCGAGGAGCATGCCGGGATGTGCACACGGGCTTCGACGCTGATCTAACTTAGATAAAAATCCGCGTATTTTGACTGACAAGGTTTTTTTTTTCTCTCATTTTTCCCCTCTCCTCATTTTCTTTCATTGAGCACAATAATTACGGGAAAAAGCAGAAATGCTGACAGAATGTCACGACAAGATACACGGCAGATGTAATGACTACGGCGGGAAAGAGTGTACTAACTTCTTCTTTGAAAAAGATAGGTTAAGTGATATTCCATCATACAGGAGGAAAATTCTTGTATTGATTTTACGTTTAAAAGTGATGACACTGCAAAAGTGATATGTCTGATAGGGAGAATGTAGAAGTAAAGGTTAGTGCTGGAGGCCAGGTTTTTGAGGGCAGATGAAAAAAATTAGGAAATATTACCTCGTGGAAAAATTATTTCCAATAGGTTACGTCTTGATCATTACTTTCGGGACTTTCCCCATTCAATTACATTAAGATAACTTCGTATTGCGTAAATACGGAAAAATGAGGAGGAGGAGAAAGGAGAAGCGGGCTTGTCTTTGTTCGAATAAACTGGATGAAATGATAATATAATGTTTATATTTACAGTCAGTGGAGGAATACAAAAAAATATACAAAACGTTTTGACTAGGTATTGGTACTGCTGCAGGTAAATGAAAATGATGATGATGAGGCAGAAATAACAATTTCCCCACGTCATCTTCGATAAATCCAGTTACTACAATAAAAATTTGGTCAATGAACAGGATGACTATTATCCGGTCAGAGTTAATAAAAATAATTGCTATTATCCGGTCCCGCGCTAGCTGTTCTCCGTCAGCGGCGGGAAATAATGAGGCAACATCGATTATGGCCACGTACGTATCGAAAGACAGGCGGTGATAAATTAAAGAGAGCCTCGCCAAGTAACAAAACACGGCGCAGCCTAGCCCGACATGATGGGGCGGGCGATATATCGGTTTGCGTAGCTACTAGCTGGTCGGCGCTCTGGGACTAGCTCACTCACTCATCTAGGCGGAAGTTTTACCAATCACTGTCAACTTGCCGCATATGATCGCTACTCATCATCTTTTATGTTTTGTTGGAGTTGTTTCTTTGTGTGTGTGTGTGTGTGTGTGTGTGTGTGTGAGAGAGAGAGAGAGAGAGAGAGAGAGAGAGAGAGAGCACGATTTTTTAAATTAATTTTTTGTCTTCATTTTTTTTTAGTTAGTTGTCAGTTTTTCAATTTTAATTTGTTAGTTTTACTTTTGCCCTGAGATCAAACTGTAAAAAAAACAAAACAAAAATAGTAATCGACTACAAAAGAAGTACATTTCATTGAAACAAAAGTATTATGGTTTTACATAGGAAAGTATACAAAAAAGATGGAGAGGGGGGTGGCGTTGATAACTTTTTTTCTCAATTTTCCTCCACTTACTGATTACTTTTAGAATGACTTACAAATAGACATGTGAGATAACATCTTCCTGAGTTTCGGATGACGAGACTTTACATTTTATATAATTTGGACAAGTCGAGCGTTTGCGTAAGACAAAACTAAAACTATCGCCCGAGAGAAAAAAAAATTTAAAAAATCAATAAATAAAAACATCAATGGGCGAATAATCAAGTCGTCACGTAGAGCTCCCTTTTCTCCTAACTTTGTGTATCTTGACTACTAGACTCCAAGGTCGATGTTTTAAAATATAAGAGCCGATTTAAATTTCTCTGTAGTGCTGGATTATAGGCTACAGTCTATAATTGAGAATCAGTCAGGGAGATTTGTTCGCTTAAAAATCGTTGCATCGCGCATTTCGTTTTATTCACAAAACACACACGATTCGTCCATACAGAACAAAATTGTTTAAAATTGTTGAAATTTGATAAATAGAGTGAGTGCGATAACTTATCTCCCCTTCCGCACTGAACTTACTTTTGTTGGTGGTCGTCAAAGAGAAAAAGGGAGAGGGAGAGAGAGAGGGAGGGAGAGAAAGAGAGAAAAAGAGAGGGAGAGAGAGGGAGGAAGAGAGAGGGAGAGAAAGAAGAGAGAGAGGAGAGAGAGGGAGAGAGAGAAAGAGAGAGAGGGAGAGAGAGGGGCAAAGAGAGAGGGAGAAAGAGAAGGAGATAGAGAGAGAAAGAGAGAGAGAGGGAGAGAGAGAGGGGGGGAGAGATTCAAGGAGAGAGAAGAGAGAGAGAGGGAGAGAGAAAAGAGAGAGAGGAAGAAAGAGAGCGAGATAGAGGGATAGAGAGAGAGAGAGGGAGAGAGAGAAGAGAGAGAGGAAGAAAGAGAGCGAGAGAGAGGGATAGAGAGAGAGAAGAGAGAAAGAGGGAGAGAGAGAAGAGAGAGAGAGGGAGAGAGAGAAAGAGAAAGAGAGGGAGAGAGAAAGGAAGAAAGAAAGGGAGAGAGAGAGAGAGTGAAAGATGGCGAGGGAGAGAGAGAAGAGAGAGGGGAAAAAAGCTTCCCTTCACAACAACCGACAACAGCAGTACTCGAGCCCTCCATACTCTCGGGCGTGAGTACAGCTATAAGGCCAAGTACTCACCGCCTCTCTGTCTCCTCTCTGTCTCCCTCCCTCTCCCTCTCTCTCTTCCCTTCCTTCCTCTATGTCTCTGTCTCTCTCTCTTTCTTTTCCCTTCCTCCCTCTCTGTCTCTGTCTCTCTCTCTCTCTCTCTCTCTCTCTCTCTCTCTCTCTCTCTCTCTCTTTCTTCTCTTCCTCCCTCTCTGTCTCTGTCTCTCTCCCTCTCTCTCTGTCAGTGTTCCCCGGGAACCAACCGTACCATCATCCTCCAGTCAAACAACCCCAGACCTCATTATCCTCCCGAGTCACGTGACCTCCCTGATAGATCCAACCCTAAACGTCTTCCTATTATCTAGCCCTGGTCACTTTGTGTCGCCGACGGCCGCTCACCACGCCCGGACCGTGTCCACTAATGATTCGGCCATTATTTGGTGAGTGTAGGACCGACCCGAGTGGACAGTGGAGGGCTGCGAGCCTGGCACCCATTAATGAACTGACTCTCGAGTTGTGTGTTTACTGCTCGGGACCACACATGTCTCTTGCGTTACGTTGCTTTGTTTTTCGTCTGCCTCGTTTTCCTTTTGGTTTGATACGTTGCCTTATGGACATAGAATTGGAAAACGGGTTTAGCGTTGCTTATTGTTATTATTATTATTATTGTTATTATTATTATTATTATTATTATTATTATTATTATTATTATTATTATTATTAGTTGTTGTTGTTGTTGTTGTTGTTGTTGTTGTTGTTGTTGTTGTTGCTGTTGTTGTTGTCGTTGTTAATATTATTATTATTATTATTATTGTTGTTGTTGTTGCTGCTGTTGTTGTTGTTGTTGTTGTTGTTGTTGTTGTTGTTGTTGTTGTTGTTGTTGTTGTTGTTGTTTTTATTATTATTATTATTTTTATTATTTTTATTATGCATGTTTATTTCTGAGATTGTTTCTTTGTAATATATATATATTTGTGTCTGTCTTTCTCCATCTCTCTCTCTTTCTTTCTCTCTCTCTCTCTCTCTCTCTCTCTCTCTCTCTCTCTCTCTCTCTCTCTTTCTCTTTGTCTTTAACAATCCAAGTGCAGTCGTCTCTGATGGAGTCTCCCCTAGAGAACTCGACTCTCTCCATCCACCAACGACGGCAACTGGATCCATCTTTAACGTTTTCATCCAAAGCCAGTGCATAACCATAACCGAGTCGCTAGCACAACAAAGAATATCAACACCTCAGGACCTCTTGACCGATGAGGTGGTACAGCCGACCAGAACTGGACATGAAGCTCTGGCTTCACCGAAGCATCCTAATATGCAGGTCAAGTTACCGAAGAAAAACAAACGTTTGCATTATTTGAGTTACAGTTACCTGTTTCTTTTAACTTTTGGGCAGAAGTTGGGACAGAATCGTGCCCAGAACGCTCTTATAATTCAGCCCACAGGCCTTCACGACAAAAATATCTAACATTTACTGTCCTAACTCTACCAATTAGTTAAATGATAAAAGCTCACTCTTACACATACTCCAAAAGTTTGCTCATTTCGGTGGCTTGGCCTGTGTGTATTTTTAGGAACCCTCGGACCTCACCCACATACAGCAGTTATGGCGGCGGACACAATCCGCTGGTGGTCAAACCGTACAGTTGCTTGACCCCTCGCTCAACCCGACGACCACCGTTCCCTACACAAAGAAAACTATAGATTGAAACATGGCAATCAAGCAAACAAACACATCAACAACCTACACAGCATCGGTCCTTACACACTTACACACACATACACATATTTACACATCCACACATATATAAAGACATATCCATACATCGGACTTGACTCGCAGACATTAGCTCTAGCGGCGGACACAACCCGCTGGTGGTCAAACCTTTTTGTTACTTGACCCCTCGCTCAACCCAACGACCACCGTTCCCTACACAAAGAAAACTATAGATCGAAACATGGCAATCAAGCAAACAAACACATCTACAACCTACACAGCATCCTTACACACACTTACACACACATGCAAACACATACCCATAAAATTAATCGTCTCAGGGTGATTGGGTATAACGAACGACAATGTCAGCCAATTTGCTTTGAAGGTTGGAAGGTCTGAACCAACCTCCTGAACAACATCAACGTCTCAAAGATACTTCATCGTGCACTAGTCATGATCACACCGAGTTTAAGGTCCTCCTAATTGATTTTCATAGTTGTTTCTTTGAGTTTTTCTTTTTATTGTCCTTTTTTTTTTCGTGCGATTTATGGTAAACACTCGAGAGATGGATGGAAACGGTTATTGTCCTCTCTTTATTATAGGCACCCGACGACAGAACAACCTACCGAAAATTGGCGCAGGAGTGAATGCCTCAATTCAGTACCATCACGGGCTGAATGTTAAGACGGTAGAATTTAATGAGGAACTTGTGTTCCCTGGAGCTGGAGAGGGGAGATAAGTGGCACATGGCGAGAGAGAGAGAGATAGATAAATAGAGAGAGCGAGAGAGAGGAAGAGAGAGATAGATAGATAGAGAGAGAGAGATAGAGAAAGAGATAAAGAGACACACACACACACACACACACACTAGATCTAAGGGACGTAAGCCGGGAAGCTCTTCAGCCAATGGATGAAGGACGTGAAGATGGGCGGAGTTGACTCCATTGTTGTTTGAGTTTGCAGGAAAAGATAGATCGAGATGTTTGGGTGATTTGCGGCAAGAATACGGTAGGTTCCCAACCGCTCTCTTTGTGTCGCATTAATTCTTCTTCCCAGTCTGTCTATCTCTGCATTCCTCTCTGTGGTTATGTTTGTTGGTTTGCCTGTCTCTCCTCTTTTTATCATCTCTTCCTCACGCTCTGCCTTTCCCTACCTGTATATTTATATCTGTAGCTTCGCCCGTCTTGTCCATTGTCTATCACAAATTTATTCCTCTCTCTCTCTCTCTCTCTCTCTCTCTCTCTCTCTCTCTCTCTCTCTCTCTCTCTCTCTCTCTCTCTCACACACACACACACACACACACACACATTCGTTTGCCGTGCTTATGTTTCTGTTCGTCCATTCCTCTAAACCCGAGCCTTCGCCTATCTCTCCAACTTCCCCCCCCTCCCCACCCCTCATCGGCCTCCCTTCCATCTGTTCCTCTCCTCCCCCTCCCCCCTCCACCTTTCCCACAACTAATCTTCTCTTTTCTACAGTTCACGTCTCAAACTGCCATTAAAATTCCACCACTGCAGCCGTTAATGGCTGTTCTATTTGCGACGGCTCAGGGTTTAGTGAATTGAAATAAACGAAAATCCTACCCATCTGCGGCTGACAGCTCCGATATTTAAGCCAGTGCCGTCAGCCATCCTCATATTCCCCTCTTCCCCCCTCCCATTCTCCCCCCCCCTCCCCCTGCCCCAACTCTTTAAAAAATTGAGTCTATTTTTAGCCGCACAGCGGGCACCATTTCTACAGAATCTGCGGCGAGAAAGCATGCATGAATTATGGAAATAAAATAATAGTTTGCCCTGATTACCACGATATACACGCACGGTTAAAAAAAAATTGTTTATCGTTGAGACCATCGCCGGCCCCCGTCAGGCACGAAGCCTTGAAAGAGAATTGGAAACGAATTAAAAATTGGTTACAAAACGCAGAAAGAGGTGTGTGTGTGTGGGGGGGGGGAGGGGGAAGGTGTTCCTTTTCTTTCTTTCCCTCCACCCCCTCCCCCTTTCTCTCTCCTCAAATAAATAAATAAATAAAAATAAAAACTGGACGGATTGATGTCGCAAGGAAAATTAATTAAACACGGTAAAGGGTAGCTTTTAAAATGTGGTGACAGTTTGTATGTGAGTGTGTGTGTTTTCTTTTTTTTCTTTCTTTTTGTATTTTAATTTTAATTGGGATAAGGAAAAAAAAAAAAACATCATTCGATGCCCAAAGTGTGTGTTTAGGTCTTGTAAAATGAAAATAAATTTACAATCAAAAAAAAAGAAGAAAAAAAAGAAAAACCATTCAAACTAGTTGCAATAATTTATTAACTTGTGGCGCGTGTTTCTATTTCACTGCATACATCTCTCCTGCAGTATTTTCTTTTTCTATTTCAATTTTTTTTTCCTTCTGTCTCTCTTTACTTTCTCTATCACTCCGTGTCCTCATGACTGCTAGTCCATGCTTTTCTCATTTCTCTAGAAAATCGACTATCTTCTCTTTCTCTGTTTCTCCAAATTTTCTCGTTCCATTTAAATTTTTCTAAAAACTTCTTTCTCATCGCATCGCAGTATAAAGATTTTTGTGTGTCCCTCTCTGCCACCCGTCTGTCCATTCATTGTTCTGTGTTTATGATCTTTCTCTCTATCTAACTACTCGTCTATCAGCATTATAATTCTTACAATCATTCTATCTCCAGGACTGTCCACTAGTCTGGATAGTTCTTCATCTGTTCATTCATCTGTCTTGCTGGACAGGAAGTCCAAATGGCAGGGTCAAGGTTGTAACATGGATAAGAGCCTTTTAATTACGTCACACAGAAAGATGACAGAAAGATAAAGGTCTAGGTCTAGATCTAAGTCAACCACTCTGTTTTCCGCGCATACAAACACAATTTTTTCAATATGAAAAAAGAAAAGAACAATAAACGGCGCAAACAAAACGATAAAATGTAAAGAGATTGAATCTACTCAGTTACGCCAAGAGGACTTAAAGTTCAGCCGAGAAAATTACAAAGCCCATAATGCAACACATAACATTCCAGACAGTTTTACTCTATACGTTCTTAAAAAAAAAAAAAAAAAAAAAAAAAAAAAAATTCAAATGAAAAGAAAAAAAACCCAATATTCAATAAGTATTTTAAGAATTTTTATAGAAAAAGGAAAAAAAAAAAATAGGAAATCACCCTTTTCCAACCCCCCACACCCCTTTTCCCTCGCCTACCAACCATCTCTTCTCCACAACATGTACTATTTTTTTTTTAGTTTTTTGAGGGGAGAGACAGATAACGAAATATATAGCAAAGCAAACATCGAGAAGAAGGACGAAGAAAGTTAAGTCGGTTTTGAACGCCACTAGAAAAAAATGCAGCTGTTATCAGTCCGAAAAATCTGCTTCGAGATAAGATTAAAAAAAAAAAAGGGGGGTTAAAATACGTCTAGATCTAGAGGGTGGCCTTTTAAAAAAACAAGATTAGTAAGGTAAGATTTTCGTGCAGAGTTATTTTCCCTTATCTTAACCTGGACCTAGGCTGGGTGGGCAGAGCTAACTATCTAAGTGCGGCCTGTTTGATGGTCACCCTTTATAATCATTACGTTGCGTCTTGTTTTGATTTATTTTTACTTCCATCAAAACAAATAAACGTCGATGGAATGCCTGACATACTTGAGATAAGCCCTCAGTACAGCGAGTGCAGTAGAATTCTGGAGATTGAAAGGTACGCGTAGACCAGAGGCGAGACAGATAAAGTCTTCCTTATCAGTCTGCTTTTGTACTGCCAAGAGCAAGGTTAGTTATGTCTGCACTGCTTTGTCTACACATACTAATCTATCTACGCCCTGTTGGTAAAATTTGTCTGGGTCTGATCTCTTCTTCTTGAGACAAGACAAGAAGATTGGGGTGGTAGGGCAGGGGGGGAGGGGAGAGAAGGAGAACTAAGTTTGATAGCACCATGGATCATTCATCAATTATTTTAACCTTGACCCTTTGGGATCGATCGATTAAAATTCCTTTAAGTTCGGCTGTCAAGGAAGGTGAAGTGTTTTGTTTAAGGGTTGCTAATGCTCCGAACTTTGAATGCTCTTTTATTGATTATTTTTTTTGCATGGACGCATTTCAATAACAGAAGTTTGATCCAATGCAGCGGCAGTAATAAGAAAAATCATATTATTATTTTTTTTTTAAATGTCATGAAAGGAAACTGATATGCGATAAATTTCGACCGTTTCCTTATGTATATTCGATTGAGCGATAAAAAAGTTTACTAAAAGGTTTTAAACTCCGTTTCGTATCTTTTATTCTCTAATCTCAGAGCTTCAGATTCAGTTCAACTGAGCTACATATATTTCCCCCCCCCTCTAGTTTCAAAATACTGGTATCGATACCAGCTTTCCATCGTTTTTCTTACTTAAATAATAGTGAGATCAAAAGGACTTTTCACGATTTCGATCTAATATTCGTACTCGACAACGCTAATGCTAAAAAAAAAGAGATAGATATGCATTCAACCGGTGGGAGTCTAAGATAACCCAGGCTTAAACTTTCGTTTTATTTGTCGGTCTCGAGCTAGATCTAGGTTTGTGGCTGATTTTTCTATACAAGGCCAGGTAACGAAGAGATAATTATGGCACATTCCACAAATATTCAAACGACATCTTAAGAACACACTTTCATCATGTTAAACGCTTTTAACGGGTGATTCCGATAAAGATTGCCAACGTAACCAAGGCTAGGTAAGGAAAATATAATTAATGGTACATTCCTAAAATATGCAAGCAGCATCTTAGCAACAACACACATTCATTATGTTAAACGCTTTAAATTCAGGGTGCATCCAGTAAAGATTGCCACAGGCGCACCTTAAAATAACCATTTTATATAACGCTGAATAGAGATAGTTCTAGAACGAGAGGCATCCCATTAAAAAAAAAAATGCTCCGCTCAGGATAAAATGTGTTGGCACGTCAGAAAAGGAGGCGGATCAAACCCCTTTTCTTTGACGGAATTCATGCACTGCATTGCGCTCCTTCTAAGGAGCATTTTTGTGGTGTCACCACTGAAGAGGACAGGGCACGTGACTTTCACAGCCCTGGGAACCAGACGGCATTCTAAAGCGGGGTTTAAATACCAGGGGTGCAGCATGCCCGTCGCGCTTTGATGAAGTTGCTGCATTCACCTGGTTGAAGGGTCTTTGCTGGTTTGGTTTTACAATATAACCTCGTCTAAGTCGAGTGTCTGTGCGGCTGCTGTATCGTCTGTCTGTCTATCACCCCTCTTTCTGTCGCTCTCTGTCTGTCTGTCTGTCTGTCTGACTGTCTGTCTGTCTATCTGTCTTCTCTCTCTCTCTCTCTCTCTCTCTCTCTCTCTCTCTCTCTCTCTCTCTCTCTCTCCCTCTCTCTCTCTGTATATTGATTTTCCGTATATAATTTTCCTATACACTTACTGTACAACCCTTTCACGGCTCACACATTTCCCAAGAAATTTTGAAACTTCCTTTATTTTTTTCTCTTTACAATGCTTTTGTTTTTATTTTTGTCTTATTTCCTCAAAAACAATCTTATAGATACTAAACTGGTCCCAAACAAGCCACAAACAAAGACACCTTTTTTCTGTAAGCTGGCGTGATTTCTTCATCTTTTCTATTTTCATCTCTATCTCTCTCTCTCTCTCTCTCTCTCTCTCTCTCTCTCTCTCTCTCTCTCTCTCTCTATATATATATATATATATATATATATATATATATATATATAACTCTTTATCTCTTTAGGTGTATGTATCCGCCTTTCCCTTTGTCTCACTCACTTTCTTCCTTTTTCTCTCACCGTCTGTCTCCTCCCCTCCCTTTCACCAATCTCTCTCTCTCTCTCTCTCTCTCTCTCTCTCTCTCTCTCTCTCTCTCTCTCTCTCTTCCCTTCTCCATCCCTTTTTTTTTTTCGTTTCAATCCACACACACACCCCATTCCCATGTCGTTCAGACTTTTTCTGCAAACATTTCTCACAATGAAAAAAAAAATAAATAGCGCTTATACATTGTATTCTTAAATCATATAAAATTCACAATCTGTTCAAATGGTTTTTTCTTCCTTTGTTCACGCCAAATGTTCACATCCATTTAATCTTCCTGATTTAGAAAACCAAAAAGAACATTCCACAAGTTTTTCTTTGAGATATTTCGGAATTTGCTGTTAAGCTATCGTGTTGTCGTATATATATATATATATATATATATATATATATATATATTAGAGAAAAAGAGATTATTTTGTCGGTGTTTTCAATAAACGCTAGACTTGTGTTCTATCCTCCCTTCAAAAGTACAAAACTTTGCCAAATCAAGCAGCTTTTAATCAAGTCACCGCAATCCGTTTTCAACATTATTTTATTTGCTTCTAAAGCTATTTTTAAATAATTATGACTCTTGCTTTATTAAGAGATCGGAAATTGTCCAATACCAGGGTTTTCCCGCCAAAATTGAATAATGGTCATTACCCTAAACCTACATAACACCACAGGTTAAATCTGTGCAGCATTGCACCGGTTTATACATTCTGTAAACTGTGCACACCTTCTACATCTCGACGCACTTTCGAAATATGTGCAAAGAGCACCATTGCTGAACGCACCACTGAATAGAGGCAGAAGAAAGATGGCTACCTTCATTGAAAACTGGTCAAGTCAGAGATACGAGACGTGATCAAAATTTCTGCGACAAAAAAAATTGCATGGAATAACAATCGTTTCAAAGGGCAGACCTGTTTTTTTTTTTTTTTTAAGCGATATCAAGAAAAAATAATCAATAACAAAATGGAATTATAAATTTTGAAAGATATTGTGCTGCTTTTATCTACATTATTAACCGATCCTCACCCCCTACATGGCCAAATCTTGATTGCTTGATTCACTATAATATTTGTAAGGTTGAAGACAAGGAGAAGAGAAATGGGCCTTTGTCACATGTTCTGAATTGCCTGTTTCATCACAATTCTTTGAAAGATCAAAAGATTTTCAAAGCTCTTAATCTCTTATCTTGAACCGAAACGCTGTTCAGTGCTTTCTCATTCTTCCTTCCTCATTTTTTTTCGTGAATCTTCTCTGTCTCTCAGTCTGTCTGTCTGTCTGTCTCTCTCTCTCTCTCTCTCTCTCTCTCTCTCTCTCTCTCTCTCTCTCTCTCTCTCTCTCTCTCTCGCTCTATCTCTCTTCTGTTAATCCTTCGGCTATATCTGCTGTTCTGTGATTCATCCTAGTTTTTATCTCCCTCCCTCTCTCTCCCTTCTCTCTCTCTCTCCTTCTCTCATTCCGAATTGCAACATCCAACTTCGTACATTTGTATTGGTGTCTATTGACTCATCCCTTTCTTCCTCCATCTTTCTCTCGCTCGCTCTCTCTCTCTCTCTCTCTCTCTCTCTCTCTCTCTCTCTCTCTCTCTTTCCCCCCCCCCCCCTCCTTTTCCATATTTTCTCAATAAGAACACCTTCACCTTCGCCTCCTCAAACCAAGGCCCCGTGATATCTTGGCCTATTTTTAAATACTGTCCTCGACATTTTTTATGTACACAAGTTTCACAATAACGTGACAAGTCTGCTATGTTGATGGCCTGTATGCTTTAAACCAAAAATAAAAGGGCTTCACGTGATTGAAGCGCTAAATGTTAGTCAGTGAAGAAGCTTCGTAAACAAAATTGTTGGCCTTTGGAGGAAGGAAAAAGGTCCAAATACAGAAACCCAGGAGACTTCAGCATTCTTATCCCTCTCTGTCTCTCTCTCACAGGTACCTTCAGCGTTCGTATCTTCTGTCTCTCCCTCTCTCTCTCTCCCATACTCTCTGTCTCTCTCTCTCTCTCTCTGTCTCTCTCTCTCTCTCCCATACTCTCTGTCTCTCTCTCTCTCTCTGTCTCTCTCTCTCTCTGTCTCTCTCCCTCTCTCTCCTACTCTCTTTCTCTCTGTCTCTCTCACAGGTACCTTCAGCGTTCGTATCTTCTGTCTCTCCCTCTCTCTCTCCCATACTCTCTGTCTCTCTCTCTCTCTGTCTCTCTCCCTCTCTCTCCTACTCTCTTTCTCTCTGTCTCTCTCACAGGTACCTTCAGCGTTCGTATCTTCTGTCTCTCCCTCTCTCTCTCCCATACTCTGTCTCTCTCTCTGTCTCTCCCTTACACTGTCTCTCTCCCTCTCTCTCCTACTCTCTTTCTCTCTGTCTGCCTCTCTCTCTCTCTCTCTCTCTCTCTCTCTCTCTCTCTCCCACCCTCCCCTTCCCCCTTCCCTTTCTCCTTTGTTCGCTGAATAAACACGACAGCTTAACATCAGTAACCGCCCGAATTATCCGGATCCAATCCGGGTCAGGACGACTCGACCCTGTGAGGGAAGCTCCGCCGAAATCCGAAGTCGTCACCTCCAGCAAATTGGATCAAATTCTAATCTACATTAATTCAAAACTTAATTCACCGAACGACTTAGGCGACAAAGCGTTTCAACCACAAATCTAGCTGTTTCCTCAAAACCATCTTAATACCCTCACAAACGATATTGTCTGTATATCCCCCTCCCCACCGCTTTTCCACCCTTGTCCCACTCAACCAATGGCGTGGCCTGATCTGGACTCAAGTGCTCTAAAATCAGAATCCAAGTCTGACAAGATTTTTACAGAGGAGGTCTAGATTTTTGTTTTTTGTTTTGTTTTTTGTTTTGTTCTGCCCTGGAAAAGACTTTGCGGGCAGACTTTACAACATGACTGTGAAAGCAAATAAAGAAGTCCATTTTTTTTTTTAGGTCTTCCTCAATATAGTTGGATCTCATTTAAACCGCCTTAATTCGTTTTTTCTGTGCGCAGTTCTCTTTTTCTAATTGTTTTTTTTTTTTTTTTAATCATTGGTTCATATTATTTATTCTTTCTTTAAGATCTCATAATCTCCAACGATCTTTGTGCCTCTGTTTGAAAGTCTGGGAGTGTGTCTGTTGTGTCTGTCTGTCTCTGTCTGTCTATCTGTCTGTCTGTCTGTCTGTCTGTCTGTCTGTCTGTCTGTCTCTCTCTCTCTCTCTCTCTCTCTCTCTCTCTCTCTCTCTCTCTCTCTCTCTCTCTAGTTCTGTTTTTTTTTTCTATTTTGGTCTAAATCTCTCTCTCTCTCTCTCTCTCTCTCTCTCTCTCTCTCTCTCTCTCTCTCTCTCTCTCTCTCTGTTTCTTTACCTATCTATCTACCTGCCTATCTGTTTCTCTGTTTTCCTCTCCTTGTACACATTGCATTTTTCAAAAATCCTGCTGCCCCACTTCCTTCCTTTCACAATATGAAGGCCTTAAATCCGGAGAAAGCGGGGAAACGATGCCCGCCATCTTTCTTACACAACACAATTACCCATAATCCTTAGAATAATTTGCATCTTCCACGCATCATTCACAGCATGGGTGCTCCGTGACAGGTTTAGGAGGGCGACAATCCCCAGACAATCCATGCTCTTCAATCCTCAATCATGATTACACTCGGGTTACTTGCACAGATCGGGCTAGTTACGACGACTCCCGGGACAAAAGTTTTATAAAAACGTCGCTGGGTCGGTTTTAGTCTTTGAAGATTAAGGAAAACTAACTAGGCCCTATTACTACACCATGTCATGTTCTCTCTGTGAACGCAAATGGGTTCTGGTTCGAATCCTATTAAGCTGAGGCTACGCCCTATAGTTTGCACATTATAGTGTCTGAAAATTTCCTGAAATATCACCGTTTAAATGTATAAACTAATGCGATGCCTGACATGGAAAAAAAAAAAAAAAAAGGTACTGGGGATGAATAAAAGAAACAGTAAAGCAACACTGCAATAAAACGTGATTTTAGTTTGTCCGAATGTTCTAAAGGGCGGCTTCTCGCTGAAGTGGAAACTGTGACGTCATTAATAGCTTGACTACGACAGTAACCATCAAAGCTGAAGTATTCACAACTCTTATCACTTTTCACCTCAAAACGCTGTTTATTACATAATTGTTCAAGGTCGAGGTCAACCAGCCCGCAGTTTAATTTGTTATGAGACCTTCACATTGATGCTATAAATAACCCGGCGTTTACATGAATGATAGAGAGGGTTTAGAGCGAGCTGTAGTTGTAATTGCAGCTTGTGGTTTTCAACTCGGACAACAAATTGTAAATGGGTTTGAGAGTGTCGCCTGAAGTTACTAAATGAACTGGTAAACAAAGTGTGTGTGTGTGTGTGTGTGCCTAGTCTTACTGCCTCATGAGAGCGGGAGAAGGCAAGGAAAAATATTTCGTGGAAAATCTTTATATATATATATATATATATATATATATATATATATATATATATATATATATATATATATATATATATATATTATTTATTAATTCATTTATTTATCTTTTTTTTTTTTTTTCTTTTTTTGGGGGGAGGGGCATAATTCTGGAAAAAAAATTGAGAAAAACACAGACCAAGGATTATGCCATGTAGAACTATCGCATTTTAAATGGCGAAAGATCATTTTACGTGTACAAAGGTTTATAAATTCATAATACTCTTGAACGGGGTCAATGTACTCAGTATGACTGCGGAAAAAAAATAAGCCATTTGGCGCAACAAACAGATAAAGAGTGTGTTTTGTGTGTGTGTGGGGGGGGGGGGGGGAGGGGGGAGGGGAGAGACAGACAGACAGAAGGAAATAAATTACGATAGAGTAAACAAGAGAATCAAGTGTTAGACCGGAGAGAGAAGGAGGGGGTGAGTAATTAGAGAGATAGAGAGAAAAGGACCTGTAAAACAATAGCTGGGAAGAAAAGGAAAGTAAAGAAAGAAAAGAGAGGATATCAAGAAATAGAGAGGAAAAAATAAAGCAGAGTTTTAAAATGAAGAGAATGAGAGAGGGAGAGGAAAGGAGGAGGGAGAAGGAGGAGATATAAAGACAGGAAGAGACAGACATACAGACAGACAGACGGAAAGACAAACCGACAAACAGACGGACGGACAGACAGACAAACAGACGGACGGACAGATATAGAGACAGGCAGACAGACAGAGCGAGCGATCGGAGAAAGTCTAATTCACGACATTTCTCTCCTCCCCCCCCCCCCCCCACCATCAGAGTTTCAACGAGTCGCTATCACTTTCTCGCTAAAAGACTCGGACCCCCATAAACTTAATAGCATCCACTATAATAAATGGGGGAAACCGGGACTGGTGCTATAAATTCTTCTTTCCGTGGACAGAACATTCTGGATTTTGATGACTGGTCGGTCAAGTGAAATATCAGCACAGGGGGAAATAGAAATAGCTAATTCTGTTTAAAGACCAATCTAAACTGTCTATCACATTAGAAAGAAATAACTCTCTGTCTCTCTCTCTCTCTCTCTTTCTTTCTTTCTCTCTCTCTTGCTCTCTCTTTCTCTCTCTCTGTCTCTGTCTCTCTCTGTTTCTCTCCCTCTCTCTCTCTCTCTTTCTTTCTCTTTCTTTCTCTCTCTCTCTGTCTCTCTCTCTGCCTCTGTCTCTGTCTGTCTCTCTCTCTCTCTCTCTCTCTCTCTCTCTCTCTCTCTCTCTCTCTCTCTCTCTCTCTCTCTCTCTCTCTCTCTCTCTCTCTCTCACTTTAACCTATATCTAACATTGCCGTTCACATCCTAGTGCTCCGACTTGGACGCCTCGGCTGCCTCTCGGATGTTCGCTGATAGTCTCCTCCACTGTGTTCTGTCTTCTGCTCTTATTATATTAAACTAAAGCTATTATATAGATACGAACAAATACGAGCCTGGAAGTGTAAGGTTTTAAGCAAAAAACTCATAACAAGTTGTAAAGGTCCTTTAATACGAGCGTAACAACGTATTGAGATAATTAAAAGAATTTAAAAATAGATTTTTTTTTTTCTTCTACATTCCTAGATAGCTGTTCTAATTGAATTGAAGTAGCCAGCCCACACAATGCTCATAAAAGTATGTATTACTTAACTGGCAGCCTATTGCTAAACACACACACACACACACAGAGAGAGAGAGAGAGAGAGAGAGAGAGAGAGAGAGAGAGAGAGAGCTGAGAGAGAGAGGCAATTTGAATTTTATTTATAGTCCTATCTCTTTGCTTTGAGGAAACTAAAATGAACGCTGTCGAAATAAAAATTGTTTATATATATTTGTACAGATTGTACTCTAAGGCATTTAGATTAATTGGAAATCATCCCATTAAACCGGTTTCCTGTTGCACACAAATATCCGCATTATCCTCACGTGCCTCCACTATAACATTCATGCCAGTGTCAGAGGAGGGTGAGCGCGTGGAAGCGACTAGTGAGTGCTTTCAATAGCGCCGCTGTGTTTTATAAAAAAAAAAAAAAAAAAAAAAGAGTCATTACCCTTATCGGAGTTTCCCGTTTAATCTGCACGTCAATCAACGTTTTTCTTTTTCTTTGTTTTGCTTTCGGTTTTGAATCCAAGCTTTTGTGAACGTGCCTCAGCCCACAATCTTTTTTATATCTGTGTAAAAAGCGTTCGTTGTTTTACTGAAAGACTTAGATTTCGTTTGCTTTACGATCGTTGATTTTAAAAGACTTGAGGCTAAGGTTTACGCGTATTGCATGCATCCTATTCGTTTTAGTTTATTCTTCTTCTTCTTCTTTTTTTTTAACCTCGACTTCTTCTTCTTCCTTTATACCGCTTCGGCTTCTCTCTCTCTCTCTCTCTCTCTCTCTCTCTCTCTCTCTCTCTCTCTCTCTCTCTCTCTCTATTCCAAACCCCCCCCCAATTCTTCTTCTTCATCTTCTTCTTCATCTTCTTTTTCTTCTATTCCTGTTCCTCCTCACCCTATTATCTCCACCTACTCCTTCTTCTCTTCCATCTCTTCTTACCCTGCTGATCTTTCCTCTGATATTTCCCTCTTCATACAACTAACTTGATTGCTCAATAGAATAACCCAACTAACAAACCCGTCTTTCCAAATCCATAATTTTTTTCCCCCATCAGTCTCCACACCAAAGCCCGGAAATACATTACATAAAACAAACTTCCGGATTTTTGTTTCAAGTCACAAAAAAAAAAAAAAAAAAAAAAGGGAGAAAACTTAATTGACCACTAAAACTGGAAGTTCGCAAGGTCGGCGGTCTTTACTTTCGCAAAAATCTCCGCAGACATGACGGGACGTAGCTTAGAGCAGAAGACAGACGGGAGGCAGAACAGAGCAGAAGTCAGACGGGAGGCAGCACAGAGCAGAAGTCAGACGTTCACTACCGCGCGCCGTGCCATGTTTGGAGAGATTGGAGCGGCGCAAACACACACCGGATGACCCTAAGTTTGGTGTCTATCTCTGTCAGTTGTCCCCATTGATGATCCTTTCGCTCTTTCTCTTCCATTCTGATTCTCTGTCTCTGACTGTGTGTGTGTCTGTCTGTCTGTTTCTCTCTCTCTCTCTCTCTCTCTCTCTCTCTCTCTCTCTCTCTCTCTCTCTCTCTCTCTCTCTCTGTCTCTCTCTCAAAATCTCTACCTCTTTCTCTGTCTCCTCCCCCCCTCTCCATCTATTTGACTATCTCTCCCCCTTCTCTCTCTCTCTCTCTCTCTCTCTCTCTCTATATATATATATATATATATATATATATATATATATATATATATATATATATATATATATATATATATATATTTTCTCTCCACACTGAAGGCTCTATTTTAATCGAAATAAATGAAAAAGCTGTAATCGATTCATCCAACAAATTTTGTTGAACCAAGAACACGATCCAAAAAGTTGCTCCCCCTTAATATCTTTTGTGACAGCACATCACAACATCAACATTAAAGGTGTGAATGTGCGCGGCATGTCACGGTGACCCACCGGTGCACTGCGGCAGTAATCAGTTTGTAATGAACCATCAATTTTCTTTTTTCCTCCCGCCTCCACACCATCCCAGAATATCCATCCATTTGATGCGAGATTTTTTTTTAATTAAGTTTTAAAGCTCACAAACCGACGATGGCTACACCGGTTATGTCATTTACCATCATCGCCGTCATCAGCACCACCATCGTCATCATCATCACCATCACCATTATCGTCATCATCGGTATCAATATCACCGTTATCATCACCACCATCATAACCACTACAACCATCATCATCATCATCACCACCACCACCACCACCACCACCACCACCACCACCATCATCATCATCATCATCATCATCATCATCATCATCATCACCATCATCATCATTACCAACATCATTCTCATCATCCTCATCATAATCATCATCATCATCACCACCACCACCACCACCAAAAGCATCATCATCATCACCATCATCATCCTCATCATCAACATCACCACCATCATCATCATCGTTATCAACATCACCACCATCATCACCATCACCACCACCATAATCCCCACCACCATCATCATCATCATCGTTATCAATATCACTGTCATCATCATCAGCAGCAGCACCACCATCAATGTGGAAAGTGGTACGTGGGACATGAACAGAGTCAACCCAAACCAAGCGAGAGACAGGTTGTGCTGGAGGAGAAAAAAAACTGCAATTTCTATCACCACAACATTACCATCACCACTATCACCACCAGCACCACCAACTCATATAACCCCAGGAGGCGGAGGTCAATGGGGTCACGAGGCGAGCCAGCAGCCGTGGGATGTGGTCAGTGGAACAAGACCTGGACAGTCTGAGGCCAGTCATCTGTTGACACAGCGGTCCAGCTGTGCGCGGGTTGGGCGGTCAGACGCCGTCGGTTGGTCACTGCGATCTGTGGCGACACCAAAGTTATGGGACAGAGAGATGACCACAGGTCAAATAAAGGATTTGCGTCTTAGATCCCCATATTACTCTCGTTTGATTTTACTCCAAGCAATGGGGGGAGGGGGGGGGGGAGGGGCGGCGGCTAGGGTTCGTTCGTTAAACTTAATCTATTACGGCTTCTTTGCGAGTCCGCCATTCGTGACGTCAAACGACAATGTCACCGAAGGAACCCCCTGTTCAATAAGTATCTGTTAAAATCTCCTGCGGAGTTCTAGGTCCTGCCTGCCTCCACAGGTAAAAAAAAACTCTTACACAGTTACCACTGATCTCTCAAGGTAAACTCTTACCCAGTTACCACTGATATCTGAAGGTAAACTCTTAAACAGTTACCACTGATCTCTCTAGGTTAACTCTTACACAGTTACCACTGATCTCTGAATGAAAAGTCTTACACAGTTCCCACTGATCATTGAAGGAAAACTCTTACACAGTTACCACGGATCACTGAAGTAAAACTCTTCCAGCTACCACTGATCTTTGAAGGAAAACTCTTCCAGTTACCACTGATCTCTGAAGTAAAACTCTTCCAGTTACCAATTATCTCTGAAGTATAACTCTTCCAGTTACCACTGATCACTGGAGTAAAACTCTTCCAGTTAACACTGATCTCTGAAGTAAACTCTTCCAGTTACCACTGATCTCTGAAGTAAAACTCTTCCAGTTACCAATTATCTCTGAAGTATAACTCTTCCAGTTACCACTGATCACTGGAGTAAAACTCTTCCAGTTACCACTGATCTCTGAAGGTAAACTCTTCCAGTTACCACTGATCTCTGAAGGAAAACTCTTCCAGTTCCCACTGATCTCTGAAGGAAACTCTTCAAGTTAGCACTGATCTCTGAAGGAAAACTCTTCCAGTTACCACTGATCTCTGAAGAAAAACTCTTCCAGTTACCACTGATCTCTGAAGGAAAACTCTTTCAGTTACCACTGATCTCTAAAGGAAAACTCTTCCAGTTACCACTGATCATTGAAGTAAAACTCTTCCAGTTACCGCTGATCTCTGAAGGAAAACTCTTCCAGTTACCACTGATCTCTGAAGGAAAACTCTTCCAGTTACCACTGATCTCTGAAGTAAAACTCTTCCAGTTCCCATTGATCTCTGAAGAAAAAACTCTTTCAGTTACCACTGATCTCTCAAGGAAAGCTCTTCCAGTTACCACTGATCATTGAAGTAAAACTCTTCCAGTTACCACTGATCTCTGAAGGAAAACTCTTCCAGTTACCACTGATCTCTCAAGGAAAACTCTTCCAGTTCCCACTGATCTCTGAAGGAAAACTCTTCCAGCTACCACTGATCTCTGAAGGAAAACTCTTTCAGTTACCACTGATCGCTGAAGTAAAACTCTTCCAGTTACCACTGATCTCTGAAGGAAAACTCTTCCATTTACCACTGATCTCTGAAGGAAACTTCTTCCAGTTAACATTGATCTCTGAAGGAAAACTCTTCCAGTTCCCACTGATCTCTGAAGGAAAACTCTTCCAGTTTCCACTGATCTCTGAAGGAAAACTCTTTCAGTTACCACTGATCTCTGAAGGAAAACTCTTTCAGTTACCACTGATCATTGAAGTAAAACTCTTCCAGTTACCACTGATCTCTGAAGGAAAACTCTTCCAGTTACCACTGATCTCTGAAGGAAAACTCTTCCAGTTACCACTGATCTCTGAAGTAAAACTCTTCCAGTTCCCACTGATCTCTGAAGGAAAACTCTTTCAGTTACCACTGATCTCTCAAGGAAAGCTCTTCCAGTTACCACTGATCATTGAAGTAAAACTCTTCCAGTTACCGCTGATCTCTGAAGGAAAACTCTTCCAGTTCCCACTGATCTCTGAAGGAAAACTCTTCCAGCTACCACTGATCTCTGAAGGAAAACTCTTTCAGTTACCACTGATCGCTGAAGTAAAACTCTTCCAGTTACCACTGATCTCTGAAGGAAAACTCTTCCATTTACCACTGATCTCTGAAGGAAACTTCTTCCAGTTAACATTGATCTCTGAAGGAAAACTCTTCCAGTTCCCACTGATCTCTGAAGGAAAACTCTTTCAGTTACCACTGATCTCTGAAGGAAAACTCTTTCAGTTACCACTGATCATTGAAGTAAAACTCTTCCAGTTACCGCTGATCTCTGAAGGAAAACTCTTCCAGTTACCACTGATCTCTGAAGGAAAACTCTTCCAGTTACCACTGATCTCTGAAGTAAAACTCTTCCAGTTCCCACTGATCTCTGAAGGAAAACTCTTCCAGTTACCACTGATCTCTGAAGTAAAACTCTTCCAGTTCCCACTGATCTCTGAAGGAAAACTCTTTCAGTTACCACTGATCTCTCAAGGAAAGCTCTTCCAGTTACCACTGATCATTGAAGTAAAACTCTTCCAGTTACCGCTGATCTCTGAAGGAAAACTCTTCCAGTTAACACTGATCTCTGAAGGTAAACTCTTCCAGTTACCACTGATCTCTGAAGGTAAACTCTTCCAGTTACCACTGATCTCTCAAGGAAAACTCTTCCAGTTCCCACTGATCTCTGAAGGAAAACTCTTCCAGTTACCACTGATCTCTGAAGTAAAACTCTTCCAGTTCCCACTGATCTCTGAAGGAAAACTCTTTCAGTTACCACTGATCGCTGAAGTAAAACTCTTCCGGTTACCACTGATCTCTGAAGGAAAACTCTTCCATTTACCACTGATCTCTGAAGGAAACTTCTTCCAGTTAACACTGATCTCTGAAGGAAAACTCTTCCAGTTCCCACTGATCTCTGAAGGAAAACTCTTCCAGTTCCCACTGATCTCTGAAGGAAAACTCTTTCAGTTACCACTGATCTCTGAAGGAAAACTCTTCCAGTTACCACTGATCTCTGAAGGAAAACTCTTCCAGTTACCACTGATCTCTGAAGGAAAACTCTTTCAGTTACCACTGATCTCTGATGGAAAACTCTCCTAGTTACCACTGATCTCTGAAGTAAAACTCTTCCAGTTAACACTGATCTCTGAAGGTAAACTCTTCCAGTTACCACTGATCTCTGAAGGAAAACTCTTCCAGTTCCCACTGATCTCTGAAGGAAACTCTTCAAGTTACCATTGATCTCTGAATGAAAACTCTTACACAGTTACCACTGATCTCTGAAGGAACCCCCGTCCAATAAGTCTCTCTTAAAATTTTCTACAGAGTCCTAGATCCTGCCTACCTGCACAGGTACAAAACTCTTACATTTACCATTGATCTCTCAAGGTAAACTCTGACACAGTTACCACTTATCTCTGAAGGTAAACTCTTATAGTTACCATTGATCTCTCAAGGTAAACTCTGACACAGTCTCCACTGATCTCTCAAGGTAAACTCTGACACAGTCACCACTGATCTCTGAAGGTAAACTCTTACACAACTCCCACGGCTCTCGTCATCAGCATTGAGCTTACAACGAATGGCTCAGACAGACTTAGCGTATACAGGCATGAATCCCATCTACAAGCTTACCCGAACACACCGAAGCATAAAAAAAAACACAACCGAAACATACAAAAAGAAAGAAAAACGGTCATGGCAAGAACTTACGAATTGATTGAGAGGGCGCGAGTAAAAACGGCTTTAGAACGAGAGTATCGTTATTGCACGCAAAACGTGCTTTGATTTAGATCCGGTGGTTACAAAATAGACCCAGATGCGGCTATCGCTGTTGTTTTATGAACTTTGAATACGTCTCTCTCTATCTAACAATATCTCTCTATGTCTCTCTCTTTCTCTCTCCCTCTCTATCTATCTGTCTACGTCTATCTATCTATCTATCTATCTATCTATCTATCTCTTACCTCTCTTTCGTCTTCTCGGTTGTTTGAGCTCTCCCACCCTTTTCTTTCTTTCTCTCTCTCTCTCTCTCTCTCTCTCTCTCTCTCTCTCTCTCTCTCTCTCTCTCTCTCCCTACCTCTCTCTGGGTGTGTTATTCACCTCACCCAATTTTTTTCCTCTCTGTCTGTCTGTCTGTCTGTCTGTCTGTCTCTCTCTCTCTCTCTCTCTCTCTCTCTCTCTCTCTCTCTCTCTCTCTCTCTCTCTCTCTCTTTTTCTCTCTCTCTCTCTCTCCCTCTCCCCCGCCCTCCATTCCCCTCGGGGCGCTTCTTCCATACACACAAAACATAGCACAAAAAAAAAAAAAAAAAAACCACACAAACGCACACACCGAGCACAAACGCAAAAAAAATACAAAAACACACAAAAAAGTCAACTAAATCCACAAGACTTCGTCCTCTTTCTCCCTCCCTTCCACCTCCCTCGCTCTCTCCATCTACCCCTCCTTCTCTATCTCTCTCTCTCTCTCTCTTTCTCTCTCTCTCTCTATCTCTCTCTCTCCCTCCCTCCCTCTCATTCCCCTCCCCCCTTCCCCCCTGCAACTCGACCACTGATCCTCTCTCACAGTGTTCGGGGCATATCGCTGACATAATTAGTTATCAATCTATCCGATTACAAAATCGATTCGGCACCGTTTTTTTTTTCCCGGTTCCTGGGTAAGCAGAGTTACTCTCCCCTTTCATCGGCTTCTGTCCGATACGATAAAAAAAAATTTGCTTTCTCTTCTTTTGGTGCTCGTTGCTTTTTTATTACTCGTTTTTATTTTTTTTTTTTTTTTTTTTTGGAAGTGAGGTAATTATTGGTTCTGTTGCTCTGTAACTGTTAAGCAGATTTGATGGAATTTTTTTTTTTGTATGAAGATGATGGTGGTGAGTGACTGTGGAATTTAGTAACTATATCTTCAAAATGTTTGGTTTCACAAATCAGAGACAGTGATGGAAGGAGGGGAGGGGGAGAGAGAGAGAGAGAGAGAGAGAGAGAGAGAGAGAGAGAGAGAGAGAGAAAGAGAGACAGACAGAGAGACAGAGACAGAGACAGAGACAGAGATAGATAGACAGACAGACAGAGAGTTAGCGAGTGAGAAATAAAGAAAAATTGAGAGAATATGAGAGACAAGGACAGAGAAAGAGACAACAAGATGAGAGAGAGAGGGAGACATACAGAGAAGGAAAATGTAAAAGAGGACTGAAAAAAGGCTGAGGGTGTTGGATAGATATGGTAAGATGTGTGTTTGTAGAAACAGATGCCATATACTGACAACCAGTAACTGAATGGGGCAAACAGATAAAGATGATCGATAAAGAGAGAGAGAGAGAGAGAGAGAGAGAGAGAGAGAGAGAGAGAGAGACATACAGAGAAGGAAAATGTAAAACGGGACTGAAAAAAGGCAGATGGCCATGGATAGATATGCTAAGATTGTGTGTTTGTAGAAAAAGTGAATGGGGCAAATAGATAAAGATGATCGAGAGAGAGAGAGAGAGAGAGAGAGAGAGAGAGAGAGAGAGAGAGAGAGAGAGAGAGAGAGAGCATATTAGAGAAAAGAAATAGGGAACCATCCGAAGAACATTAAAATAAACATAAAGAATAGACTAAGTGGCCATAAAACTTGCTGATCATGAAGAGTACATTCCCTTCCCGGTGAACATGTTAACATCATTCCAACTAATCTATCTATCTCTCTCTCTCTCTCTCTCTCTCTCTCTCTCTCTCTCTCTCTCTCACACACACACACACACACTCTCTCTCTGTCTCTGTCTCTCTCTCTCCCTCGGCAAGGCGATGGGTGCCGCATCGAGGCGCAGGTTCGATCCCTGTTCATTCCATCTGGTGTAATGTTTTCACGTCTTTCGACCTATTTGTCGGTCTCGAGCTAGATCTAGGTTTGTGAATGATTTTTCTATACTACTCTCTCTGTCTCTCTCTCTCTCTCTGTCCCTCTCACACTCTCTCTGTGTCTGTCTGTCTGTCTGTCTGTCTGTCTGTCTGTCTGTCTGTCTGTCTGTCTCTCTCTCTCTCTCTCTCTCTCTCTCTCTCTCTCTCTCTCTCTCTCTCTCTCTCTCTCTCTCCTCTCCTCTCCTCTCCGTCCCTATTATCTCAACGATCGAACCTCGTTCCCATTCTCTTCCACCCTCTTGTCTTTTCTATTCCCGTGTGATTGTGACCGCGATCCATCACACTGTGTGTCACAATGGCCATTAACAAGAATTAATCATTCAAAACATCTCAACCAATTCTCAGACACTGGCACCTTGTGAAAGGACAGAAGACAGGATCGACGCGAAAAAAAAAAAACAAAAACAAAAAAAAAGTTCATCAGCTTTCAAAAAAAAAAAAAAAATACAAAATAAAACAACAGCTTTTAATTTTTTTTTTTTTTTTTTTGAAGTTTACATAATTATCTTTTCTTACCCATCACGTGACCCCCCAACTCTGTATATATCAATGCGTTCTTACCTGTGGAAGAGACAAAAGAAGAAAAAAAAAAGATAAAGGTTAGATCATTGAATGCAAGTTATAAAATTATTTTACGGTTGAAAAGATCTAAAAACGGTGCAGACATAAAATGAAACATTGATTTACATGGGAGATGTTAGAAAGTTTTATTACCCACGAGGCAACCGCTAATAATAAACGCAAGAAAAATGATAACAAAACAAAAAAAAAAACGAAACTCTGAAGTCAAATTTAATCTATATATATATATATAGATAGATAGATAGATAGAAATAACAAAATTGATCACCTAGATTATATAATTATTATAATATATAATTATACATAATATATACATTAACAATAAATACATAAAAAAAAAATTCTAGTTTTACAAAGCTTCTTTCCTTGTCCTCTTCTCGCGTGAATAGATAAATTCACTTTATGAACTAAATAATTAATGAAAATCCTTTCCATTTTTGTCCCCACCCGATGAACCCACCCTTGATGAGAGAGCTAAATAAAGATAAACCGAGGCACTGGGCAAGAGAAATCGTCTAGTTTATCTCCACACAACATAAATCGGCTATTAAAACTACATTTATGTCGGATTTACGCTCCATTTACTGGTAGCTAGTTTAAGCGGAGATGAAAATCCAAAACTACCAAATCCGGATTAGAATGTTACGGTCTTTTTTTTTTTTTTTTTTTTTTTCGGGGGGGGGGGGGGGGGGGTGGGTCCTTTTTTTTTTTTTACTAGAGCAAGCAATGTGCATAAGGAAGCCACAGATTACGAGAAAACAAATGACTTTTCTGCCTTTAATCATGAAGAATTAGAAGTCCCGTGATTCTAGAACGTTCCAGTGTAAGCTTTAAATAGGGTGTGAGTAGCTTGGGCCGTGAAATTAATTCTTGAAGGAAGAAAGAATGAAAATAGAAACTAAATAAAACTTCTTCAAATCAAACCGAGTGTCGAGTTTGGGGTTTGATAATAATTTCATTGCATTAAAGTTCACCGTCACAAATAGGGCAAGACCGGCTCAATTATATATGATATTCGGATAATTTCAACTCATAAAAAAAACAAAAACCACTCTTCCACTACTTTTAAGCTTTAAGATAAAAGTACTCTACTACACACACAAAAAAAGAGAAAGAAATTTTTTTTTTTTTAAATGCTACGCATTTTCCTGAACAGCATAACTTCCCCTGCTGGAAAAAAAAATTTAGATCTTGGTACAAATTATCTTTTGTGATTTCCAAATCGAAGAATGAAAACTACGGTAAAAGGTTAAGTCCATTGATTTATTTAAAGGGCTTCCACTGTTATTGTTGCAGGAATGCTCAGTGGTAGATCGATTGAGTTGCCGTAGTCTTCCCACTACAGAGTTTACACTGAGACACATTAGGCCTGGACAGAATGGGAGTTTTAAAGTGCAGGCGTCAAAGTTCTATCATTGTGCCGAGGGAATAATTGGGAGACAGAACAAGATTGAAGTAGAGAGGAGTAGGAGATGAGAGAGACAGAGACAGAGAGAGAGAGAGAGAGAGAGAGAGTGAGAGTGAGAGAGAGAAAGAGAGGAGAGAGTGAGAGAGACAGAGGAAGAGTGAGAGAGAGAGTGAGAGAGCCAGAGAGAGAGAGAGAGATTGAGACAGAGTGAGACAGATAGAGAGTGAGAGAGTGTGAGATAGAATGAGAGTGAGTGAGAGAGAGAGAGAGAGAGATTGAGACAGAGTGAGACAGATAGAGAGTGAGAGAGTGTGAGATAGAATGAGAGTGAGTGAGAGAGAGAGAGAGAGAGAGAGAGAGAGAGGAGTGAAAAACAAAATAAATGAGATAAACGCAAAAAAGTACGTTTCCGGAAAACAAAAGTAAAACAAACTCCGTTTCTACAACCGATGATGACAACCACATATCATAAATAAAGATAGAGAGAGGGTAAGGCTAGAGCTAGAAAGAGAGAGAGAGAGAGAGAGAGAGAGAGAGAGAGAGAGAGAGAGAGAGAGAGAGAGAGAGAGAGAGAGAGAGAGCAATAGATAGACAGACAGAGAGACAAACAGACAGACAGAGGAGGCAAGAGGTATGTTGCGCAAAGCGAGACAGCAGCTATGAAGAACAGAATCCGCACCTGTCACAACACCATAAACAAACCTCAACAAGGTTTTAATGTCCGCTAGATCTAGACACTAGACTCTATATCTAGATCAACACTTGCAGTTCTTGTCAAACCAGTCAATAATGGAGCTACATGTACCAGGTCTTTGTGGCATTTAAAACTGCTTTGGATCGAGTAGGTTTTTACGTTGGCTCCGATTTCTAGGGTGTTTTAAATTTTATGTTGTTGTTGTTGTTGTTTTTCCTGTTTCCGTTGGTGTCAAGGTGTTAACGCGCTCGCCCATGATTCAGAGAGCAGAGGGTTTGAGCCACGTCTAAATCTTGCTGTTGAGAAATGAGGGGGAAAGCCTCAGTTTTTTTTTGTTTTTTTTTTTTTGAGTCGCAATACTTACCAAGACTAGAAAAGCTGAGATCGGCAAACAGTAACAGGTAAATTTTCTACATCTTATTCCAATTAAAAAAAAAAACTTTTTTAATCAAATATTTTAAGTCAGTTCTCACTAATATTAAGAAAAAAGTAATTAAAAAAAAATAACAAATAAAATATATCTTTATATCTAAAAACAAAAACAAAATTTTTTTCACAACCCTATATATTTTTTTTCTAACTTTCTGCAAAACATAATTTAAAAAAAAATAAAAAAAAAAAAAGATCCAGCAAAAACAGGCTTCTTGAGTGATTATATGACAAATGTTTGATACTTTGGATTATTTTTCAAACTCTCCGTAAATTCAAAGCGAAATTAGTTATACTTAATTCCTTGAAAACAAGCTATCAAGCTTGATCATGATAGCCTACTTTTTATCAGCTGCATTTCCTTATTTTTATTTCTCTACCGAGTGTTACAAGTGACAACAGAACCTGTTTACAGGCGACGTAGATTTAGAATCTAAATCTACATCTATTGATGTTTCACATTTTTTCCCGACCAAAAAAAAAAAATAAATAAAAGTTTCTTTTGCCAATGGAAACCAAAAAAACCCCTCAGACTGCGAGTTAATTAATGTACACAATGGGGGTTAATCAAACAAACATTGGCTGCAGAAGAGGATGTTGTACTTTGTTTAAAATTTTAAACAGAACAATGTTTCGGCTAACATAAGCGTTGCAATGCCAACATTTATTTTTTTTTTTTGTATCGAGACATGTTTCGGTATAGTTTTTTTTTTTTTTTTTTTTGTTGTTGTTGTTGTTGTGTTTTGTTGTTTTGTTTTTTTTTTGTGACGCTGGCTCTTCTTCACTCTCTTTCTTTCTCTCTCTCTCTCTCTCTCTCTCTCTCTCTCTCTCTCTCTCTCTCTCACACTATTTCTCTCCGTCTTTTCCTCTCTTTCTTTTTTTCCCGATTATCAGGTAATCCCAATTCGTGTAAGCGTCACAACAAATTCTTAAAACATTTTTTTTTTTTTTTTTTTTTGGGGGGGGGGGGGGGGGGGGGGGGTGTCAATAAATCTTCTTTTTCCACTTCTCATATAGCGCAATGCATCCTTAAA
>JAWDGP010001796.1:540000-562500 GCA_033675545.1 Elysia crispata
AAAATATTATTATACTTTATTTTCTTATTTCTCTTGCTCTTTCTATATCTCCATCCCTTCCCCTCATTACTCCGTCCTCACCCCAAATCTCTCTCCCTCCCTCTCTCTCTCTCTCTCTCTCTCTCTCTCTCTCTCTCTCTCTCTCTCTCTCTTCTTTTATCTCTCATCGACACATTTTCCCCATTGTGTCAATTTCACTTTTTCTTCTAACATCTCAAAGTGCTTGTTTTGAATTTCAAATCAGTTTGCAGTATAATAATCATAATTATATTCAATACATCGAGGTACTTACATGGAAAGGGCGGAGAGAGATGTTAGACAGAGAGACAGACAGACAGACAGACAGACAGACAGACAGACAGGCAGGCAGACAGAGAGAAACACAGGTAGAGACTGATTGACTGACACATACACATACAGAGAGACGGTAAAGAATAGATCAGAGGAAAAACAAAAAAAAACAAAGATGAGTTGATAAATATAAAATAGATATGTACATACACACACATATATATATAGATAAATATATATATTTTATACATATATATACACACACATATAGATAGATAAATATATAGATAGATGGATAGATAGATAGATAGATAGACAAGCAGATTGATGAATAGGATAAGGAAGGAGCGAAAAAAAAAAAGAAAGAACGAACCGCCGAGGGACACGTGCACAGACACACATGTAAAGATGATAATAGATAGACGGTTAAATTATGCATGCGCAGGGGAATCAACTCACAACGTCTCCACCTTGGATGCCGGACATCAATATTTCAAACCGGATATTCGAACTGGCCAACATGGTTATAATTCCGGCTGCATGGATGTCAGAACCGAATAATAACCGGCTACCGAGACACAGAATCTCATTTTTTTTTAAATTAATATGTCATTTACAACTGTCATCTCTAGGCTTGAAAATAGGTATACTTTGACCATAATATTAACAATGATAATTATATAATACTTTCAGGTTACTTTTTGAGACATCTCTCTCTTTTTTTTTTTTTTTATAAATATTTCATTTACAACTGTCAACTCTAGGCTTGAAAATAGGTATACTCTGACCATAATATTAACAATGATAATTATATAATAGTTTCAGGTTACTTTTTGAAACATATTTTTTTTTATTAATATTTCATTTACAACTGTCAAGTCTAGGCTTGAAAATAAGTATACTCTGACCATAATATTAAAAATGATAATTATATAATACTTTCAGGTTACTTTTTGAAACATCTTTGGTTTTTTTTTTTTTTTTGTTTAATTAATATTCCATTTGCAACTGTCAACTCTATGGTTGAAAATAGGACCTGGTATACTCGATACCATTATATTAACAATGATAATCATATATTTTCAGGTTATTTTTTGAAACATATCTTTTTTTTTTCTTTAACTGCATAGCAAAGTCATATTTCAACAAACCTCTCAGACTTTGTGTGTGTCTCTCTATCAATATAGATATATAGACAGAGGGTTGGGGAGAAGGGAAGAGAGAGAGAGAAATATATATAGAGAGAGAGGGAGAGAAGAAGAAATAAAGACAAAAAAAATAGAGAGAGAGAAATAAAGAGAATAGAAAGATTAAAAAGGAGAGGTAGAGAGAAAGAGAGAGAGAGAGGAAAAGAAAGATAGTGAGGTGTAGCCAGCCGCATAGTTATACAAAGAGAGCAACTTCGAGGATCAGATGAACAAACACACATGGGTTGATAGAAGGCAACATTTCGTTTTTAGTGACTTTTATTTTTTTATTTGTTAACTTACTTGAATTTAATTTTATTTTCCTTATTTATGATTATTTACAATATTTATTATATTTTTTATTTTATTTCATTTAGTTCGTTTGTTTTAATTATTTATTTATATACTTATTTATTGATTCATTATTTTTTTTTTCTGAAAAAAGGGGGGTGGGGATAAAAAGGTAGAATTATATACAGAAGATCGGAAAGAATCGAGTAGGGGTGGGAGAGGACTTCTGTTCTTGACTAGGCTAGTCGTATGATGGCTCATATATAGCTCAGGGTTCCACTTTTAATGGCGACTGTCACCACAGGGTATCGAGTTTAGCTGTATGGTGCTCGCTCGCTCGCTCGCTCTCTCTCTCTCTCTCTCTCTCTCTCTCTCTCTCTCTCTCTCTCTTTCTGTCTCTGTCTCTCCCCCCCTCTCTCTCTCTGTCTCTCTCTCTCTCTCTCTCTCTCTCTCTCTCTCTCTCTCTCTCTCTCTCTCTCTCTCTCTCTCTCGCTTTCTCTTCTGACAATGAAAATGGCCCAGAAAATCCGCCAACATTAGGCTGTAGCTATATACATTATATTTGCACAAGGCAAAATGTCCTTTTATGGCTTTCACTTCCAACTATTGGTTTCAGGTCTTTATCAACCCCCCCCCCCTCCCCAACCCTCCCGCCTCTCCAAACTCTTAATTAAAAAGGACTTGTGTGTGTTAGTGTGGGTATGTTTGGGGGGGGGGGGGGGGTGCGACCTGCGTGCACACGAACTTACACAAGTTTGGGTATATATAGGACTGACGTAAGCATGGCTTGTGGGAAACTTGTGATTTCTTTTTCTTCCTTCCTTTTATTTCCCTTCTTTAATAGGACCCTAGAGAAGAAAAAAAATTGTTTTTTTTTTCGTTTTTCTAATTTTGGGATGAGATCTATGTGGAGTCTATGAAAGATCAACTACTGCCTATTTCATTTTGTCGCCAACTGATAGCCATTGAAGACATCCTTTGACTACAGTTGAGGTGAGGCTGCCGTTCTTTAGTAATTGATATTGGTGAGGGAGTTTGAACCTCACCTTATCAGCTATACCCTGCCCCGAGGAAGGAGGGTATTGGTCAGGTGTGCACAAAACGTCCTTCTGTTAACAGAAACGCAAAGTCTGTGGCGTGGATGATGGACAAAGTCTGTGGCGTGGATGTGGACAAAGTCTGTGGCGTGGACGATGGACAAAGTTTGTGGCGTGGATGTGGACAAAGTCTGTGGCGTGGATGATGGACAAAGTTTGTGGCGTGGATGATGGACAAAGTCTGTGGCGTGGATGATGGACAAAGTCTGTGGCGTGGACGATGGACAAAGTTTGTGGCGTGGATGTGGACAAAGTCTGTGGCGTGGATGATGGACAAAGTCTGTGGTGTGGATGATGGACAAAGTCTGTGGCGTGGATGTGGACAAAGTCTGTGGCGTGGATGTGGACAAAGTCTGTGGCGTGGATGATGGACAAAGTCTGTGGCGTGGATGTGGACAAAGTCTGTGGCGTGGATGTGGACAAAGTCTGTGGCGTGGATGATGGACAAAGTCTGTGTGATGGACATAATCTGTGGCGTGGATGATGGACAAAGTCTGTGGCGTGGATGATGGACAAAGTCTGTGTGATGGACAAAGTCTGTGGCGTGGATGATGGACAAAGTCTGTGGCGTGGATGATGGACAAAGTCTGTGGCGTGGATATGGACAAAGTCTGTGGCGTGGATGATGGACAAAGTCTGTGTGATGGACAAAGTCTGTGGCGTGGATGATGGACAGGGGTTAAGAAAACCTTGTGTACGGGCTGTATCAGATCACTTCCTTTCTCCCCCGGGCTCGAGCCGCACTGTGGCTGGAGTGTTCCGAAAAGTTACGCGATGCACTGTGACGAATTGTCTCCATGGTAACAACTTATGTCCATAATTTTGGAATCCCTTCTTAAATTTGATTATTATTTTGGTTTCTATCCTCCTCCTCCTCCTCCTCCTCTCTCTCTCTCTCTCTCTCTCTCTCTCTCTTTCACTCAATCTCTATATAAATCATCTCTCGCCAAAGCTATGAACAAACGAGATATATTGATTGGATTCTTGACTTAGTGGGTGTAAAAAAAAGGGGAAAGAAAGACCGAGAGAGAGAGAGAGAGAGAGAGAGACAGGAGGAACAAGATGAGGAAGGCGAGGGGCAAGAAAGAAAAACAATGAGAAACACGAATTAAAACTGAAACACTCGATCTTGCAGCGTTCGCCCACTAATACCTCTGGTATGACTAATTCTGCTGACGCCACATATGACATCAAAATTGTTCACCGCCTTTCGACGAAAAGGTGTCACCTTTCAAATCAATACAATTCGATATTAATATTTTCTAAAGCCTTCTCTTCAAATCGTGTTTACCCCAGAAGGCACACGAAAAACTGATTCATTGAAAAAAAAATTGCGTCAGTATACAATCTTTTCAGAAGCCTTGTATTTAAATAATGTTTATCTCAAAATTTATCGACAAAACAAAAATTCAATGACGTCAGAGGAAGATTCGAACAAAAAGTTTAGAATTCTGTAGGCTATAGAGGCAGAAGAGGTAGATAAGTACACATTACCTGATCGATTAACTTATGCGACTTGAAATACTGACCCGCTAGCTCAAGAGTTACATCAACCTTCTGATGATATAATAAGTGCAAACAATGGAACAGACTTCAGAGACGTATATTTCTATAACGCCTCCGTGGGACCGCACTCCGCAGAATGCACTTTAAAGAAATAGAAGTGCTTTTCCTGTTTCTGGTTGAATTTGCGGCAAATTTTAGAATTTCCGTTCTGTCGTGCGAGTCGTGTCAGGGTCAAATCTGTGTTACAAGCCTGTGTGACAAACAACAAACCTGTAATAACGCTTGTGTAGGTGGCTTTGTGAAATTTTTTTAGTTTTTTTTTTGTTTTTGTTTTTATTTTTTGTTTTTGTTTTGTTTTGTTTTTATTTTTATTATTATTTTTTTTTTATTTTTTTTTTTTTGGGGAGGGGGGTGTTGTTCTTTTCTTTCTTTTTTTTTTTTTTTTTACTGCCAGGGAAAGGGTCTTTAGATTTTACAGAGGTAGATCCTGTGTTAATTTAAACAACAATGTTTTGAGTCTCTCAACATGAAGTTTGTAGGCCCTTTTACCTCCGTGCCTTTCCTTTACTATTCCCCCTTCCCCCCCCCCCCCCCAAACTTTAATTTTCCACACACCGACCTTATTACAAACACATTTGTAAGACATTTTTTTCTGATAGATTCGTGATGGTTTTACGGGAATATGCGATAGTTTTTTTATATATCTCGCTCATTTTTTTTTCTTTTGTTTCTACAGTAAAAAAAAAAAAAAAATTTAAAATAAAAAAAAATAGTAAAAAAAAACAAAAAAAAACTTTGACACATTTGAAAGACCTACTCTTATTTTATTTATTTATTTATTTATTTATTTATTTATTTATTTATTTATTTATTCTTTATTCTTTTTTGTTTTCTTGATGAGTTGTTTTTTTTATAAAAGCCGTGAGTAATAACAGCAGGCTACATGTATTTCCTGTTACCAAAGATGGCCACACACTCCATCCGGTAGAAGTTGGTAATCATGTGCGTCTCCACATTGTCTGACAGTTTCTTCTTTCATCTACAAACAAAATCTCGTTCGGTAAAGCGACGATAAAGAGGATTAGATAGAACATGATGATCCATCGACGATTGGTAATTGTGATAAAGATGATGATGAGGAGGAGGAGGAGGATGATGATAATGATCATGATGATAAGAAAAATGATGATCATCATGATGACAATAATAATGATCATGATGATGACAATAATAATGATCATGATGATATGAAAAATAATGAAGATGATGAAATTAATAATGATCATGATGATAAGAAAAATGATGATCATGATGATGACAATAATAATGATCATGATGATATGAAAAATGATGATCATGATGATGACAATAATAATGATCATGATGATATGAAAAATAATGAAGATGATGAAATTAATAATGATCATGATGATAAGAAAAATGGTATTGATGATGATGATGATAATGAAGATAATAATAATGACCTTGATGATTTAAATGATGATTGGGAAACGATGATGACATGATTTTGATGATGATGATTATGATAATGAAGATTATAAGGATGACGATAATTAATTACAACAACTACTGATGCTGCTGCTGCTGAAGATGATTATAATAAAAACACAGGCGACAATGATGAAAACCAGGGAGACAGAGCAGCAACAGCCAATAATATCTAAGCTTTCTCGTCAGATACTCGTCTGATCAATATAAGGTGGATAATATTTACAGCAGAAATAACACACACACACACACGAAACCGAATAAAACCATAGAAAACACTCACTCACTCACTCACTCACACACACATACACACCATGATGGCGTTAAATTAAACTGTCTAAAAAAAAAACAAAAAAACTTCCAGTCAGACGAGAATTGCAAGACATAATAAACTATCCAGTTTCCGCGACAAAAAGTGGCGCGTAAACATTGTCGGACTTGATTAGTTACAGAGCGCGCGAAAATTAATGAACGCTTCTTCCCCTCCGGGCAAGGAAGGTCGTGATTGGAGATGTCATAGTTTGGCGTGCTGGAGGATCTTGTAACTCGAGCACGCTTTTTGCGGCATGTTGCTTCGGCGAGTGGTTGGAGATTAGACCATACAAGCGTCGGATTGGAAACAGCCCTTTATAGAAAAAAAATCGGAATAGGAAATATGAAACTATCTAGAGAAAAATGTAGTGCGTTAGAAGTTTATGAGCACAAATTTAATCCTTCTACACAGTTGTTTTTTTTTTTTTTTCTTCCTCTCTTGTTATACGTGTCAATATTGCTTTCCGGTTTGACAGATTTCAGAGAAGAGGACGTAAAAGAGGTTGTGTTCTTTCTATGCTTGTGTTACGCGATATTTTCAATTTCCGGCCTGACGGGGGCTCCACGAGTTACACAGAATCACTTTTCCAAATCCGACGTGCACAAGGCGGCTTAACCAGAAATTAGAAAACCTGTTTAGTGAGGGCAAAGTATGTCAACATAACTTTTCCTTTTTTTTTTTTTTTTTTTTTTTTTTTTTTTTTTTTTAATTTCGCTTCAATATTTCTGTTTAAACAGCTACCCACAAATCATCATTAAAACTCCATCAACTGAAGACTAGTCATTATATTTTTGCACGTTTTTTTTTTTTTTTTTTTTTTTTTGTTATAAAGCCAAAGATTAAAGCGCAAGTCATTTCTTCAAAAACAAAAAAACAAAAACAAAAAAAAACGATCATCAATTAAAATTTTCTGAGTTGTTATTTACACCAATCACTTTGATATAATATAATATAATACATTTAATGTCACCATCGATGTTCACAAAACTAAGTAAAATTGAATTAATCATCGCCTGGAAGAGAAATCCAAAGGGTTAGGCCAGTGCGAAAGATTGCTTTATTTTAATCATAAACAAAGCGGATTTCATATTCTTCTTTAAAAAAATATCTTCGCTACAGTTTATATGGTGAGAATAAAGAGATTAAAATCTTGAATCTTGTCGATCGGCTGGATGGATTATTTTTTTCCCTTTTCATCAGTTAGACTTTCATCATAACCAACTGAATCAATGCAATACATACTTTAAAAAAATAATTTAAAAAAAACTTTTCAAAAGGTCAATTAGTTCTTTTGTAAAAGTTCAAAGATAAAAATTATATATGGCGAAGAATTTAAACGTCGTAAATTGCTATCCTTAATATGAACTTTGCTGGTTACCCTTTTTATTAGTTGAGATTTTTATCTAACCCGGATTATCCGATCTCTTAAGTGAAGAGAGAGCGATACTTCACAATGCAAGGCTTATCATGGAGACAGTGGGGTGTTTGGTGAGTATTGAATGAGAAATCTCAAGTGTTTGGTGAGTATCGAATGAGAAATCTCAAGTGTTTGGAGAGTATCGAATGAGAAATCTCAAGTGTTTGGTGAGTATCGAATGAGAAATCTCAAGTGTTTGGTGAGTATTGAATGAGAAATCTCAAGTGTTTGGTGAGTATCGAATGAGAAATCTCAAGTGTTTGGTGAGTATCGAATGAGAAATCTTAAGTGTTTGGTGAGTATCGAATGAGAAATCTCAAGTGCTTGGTGAGTATTGAATAAGAAATCTCAAGTGCTTGGTGAGTATTGAATGAGAAATCTCAAGTGTTTGGTGAGTATTGAATGAGTAATCTCAAGTATTTGTTGAGTATTGAATAAGAAATCTCAAGTGCTTGGTGAGTATTGAATGAGAAATCTCAAGTGTTTGGTGAGTATTGAATGAGCAATCTCAGGTGTTTGTTGAGTATTGAATAAGAAATCTTAGGTGTTTGGTGAGTATTAAATGAGAAATCTCAGGTTTTTGGTGAGTATTGAATGAGAAATCTCAAGTGTTTGGTGAGTATCGAATGAAAAATCTCAAGTGTTGGTGAGTATCGAATGAGAAATCTCAAGTGTTTGGTGAGTATCGAATGAGAAATCTCAAGTGTTTGGTGAGTATCGAATGAGAAATCTCAAAATTCCTATTCGTTTGGACAGAAGGTGATTGGCACAGTTGGAGAAACAAGAGAGTGAGAGGGAGGGAGAGAGAGAGAGAGAGAGAGAGAGAGAGAGAGAGAGAGACAGAGACAGAGACAGACAGACAGACAGACAGACAGACAGACAGACAGACAGACAGAGACAGAGCAAACAGATAGAGAAATGCAGACAGGCAGAGACAGAGCGAAGCAGACGCACTGAAAGGACAAAAAAAAAAAAAAAACGTTGAGGAAAAGTTTGTTGAAAATGAAAATGTTAAAAGACGTGAACAAACAGGAATCAGATAAACACGGTTACGATATTCAGAGTCCTCCGCTTGAAACACCAGTGTCGTATGAAGAGAAATTAAGGTAAGATCTTCATTCTCTCTCTCTCTCTCTCTCTCTCTCTCTCTCTCTCTCTCTCTCTCTCTCTCTCTCTCTCTCTCTCCCTCTCTGTCAGTCTCAGTCTCTGTCTCTGTCTGTCTGTCTGTCTCTCTCTCTCTCTCTCTCTCTCTCTCTCTCTCTCTCTCTCTCTCTCTCTCTCTCTCTCTCTCTCTCTCTCTCTCTCTCTCTCTCTCTCTCTCTCTATATATATATATATATATATATATATATATATATATATATATATATATATATATATCAGCCTACTCTCGATAGCGGTTTCTAACTGCTGTCAGTCGCAGCGCTACCTCCCAGATCTCACTACAGACATGACCCTAGCACTAAGCACAGCTAGCTCTGATTAAAGTCGTGATCAACACCAACAAGATAGAAATAAAACCGATCTCAGGACGTGACTAATATAACGAGCTCCGATTCGACAAAGTGTCCTTTTACCGACGGTTGGTAACTATTTCAGATTCAGAATTTGAACAAAGAAGAGGATGTCTCGTTAAGAGCGCGAAAATCCTCACTGGTTACCTCTAGATTTAGCTGATTTGTTCTGTTTTTCTCTTGCCCATCAGTAACTGTTCTACGATCCTAAGTCCATCCCACAATGCTTGGAAGTTATTAAGTATCATCGAGTCAGCTGCGAAGATTCCCACATAACTAATTGAGATACATGTTTTAACCCACAAACAGACAGATAGACAGAGAGAGAGAGAGAGAGAGAGGGAGAGACAGAGACAGAGGGCGGGAGAGACAGAGAGACAGAGACAGAGACAGAGAGACAGGGAGAGACAGAAAGAGAGGCAGAGGGAGAGACAGAGACAGAGAGGGCGGGAGAGACAGAGAGAGATAGAGAGAGAGAGAGAGAGAGAGAAATGTTAATACCAATTTCTACCCAAAATGTTAGATATATATTAATCAGATTAACAGATACTTCAAACAGTGTCTCACATGATTAAAAATATTTTTTTTTCAAACTGATTAAAGGTGTCCAGTGCGGTGTGCCTCTGACGCTCACATTGATATTGACGATTTAGAACAAAGACAATAGAGAGACGTGTTAAATCCATATGTTATTTGCTTTACTGATTTTATCAACAAGAAATGTTGGGGTTTTGTTTATTTATTTACTTATTTACATACTGACCAGGTTTGGGCCTTTCATAATATTTGGTTTGCTTTACACGTTATAGACATAAATGGTACAAAAAAAATTAAGGTTTCAAGGAGAAATCAATAAAGAATAACAAAAGAAAAGCTGAGTAAAAAAGACTGAGAGGGAGACGACAGGAGAGAGAAAGAAAGAAAGAAAGATAGACAGAGAGATGAGAGAGGAAGAATTATATTGGATTTAATGTTGAAAGAGAGATAGACATATAGTCTCTCTCTAATATATCTATCTACCCATCTCTCTATCTTTCTATCCGTTTATCTATCTAGTTACCTATCTATCTTAAATTATTCTTTCACTCTCCTTCTCTCTCTCTCTCTCTCTCTCTAACTCTCTCTTTCTCTCTACCCTCTCTACTTGCTCCCTCCCCCGCGGAAAGAAATGAAAAACGAGTACCAAACCAGTTGTAACAGTCCTGTGGCCAGCCACATCTCAGTTTATTCACAGATTACGCGTTCTTTGATGTCACCTTTGTATGCACGCACGTTCAGCATCTAACCCGCATGAGACTTGCTACACACTCAACCACAAACACACCTGTCCCGCCATGATAACACGCACATAAAATATACATTTAGTATAGTTCGTATATATATATATATAGGTGTGTTTGTGTGTGTGTTTGTGGTTGAGTGTGTAGCAAGTCTCATGCGGGTTAGATGCTGAACGTGCGTGCATACAAAGGTGACATCAAAGAACGCGTAATCTGTGAATAAACTGAGATGTGGCTGGCCACAGGACTGTTACAACTGGTTTGGTACTCGTTTTTCATTTTTTCATATATATATATATATATATATATATATATATATATATATATATATATATATATATATATCAAAAACCACCTGAGCAAAATTGTGGGTGAGTAATAACTTGATCAGCACTATTAAATACCATTGAATAACTTCCCTTTAGAAGGCTCCTAGTGTGTGAGTGAGTGTAGAAAAATAAAGAGAGAGAGAGAGAAGAGAGAAAGAAAGAGAGAGAGAGATAGATAGATAGAGAGAGAGAGAGAGAGAGAGAGGAGTGGAAGGTGGAGAGGGGGGGGGGGGGGGTGGGCTGGATATTTATAGGGGGCATAAAAACAATTAAAATCTCCTACATCAAATAACTTAATATAATCATCTTCCGTGAAAGATAACTTTTCGCGTCACTTCCGAAGGTGATGGATGGTATGACATCACGCTGGCTTGAAGACATAGCATATCCGATTTCTAAAAATAAAGGAAAAGACTCCCGCCTGCCTGAGTCACGTGATTGTGCTAAACTTAGAATCTCATCGCTGATTATGATAACCATACGAAGTTCGAAATTAATTCGACTTCAAATCAGAGAACATATTTAAAAAAAAAAACAAAAAAAAACCAACAAAAAAAACTCACGGGCGTAAACCGGTTAGTGGCAAATCTTTCTCTAGATCTGAAGCTACTCCAAAGAAGGGCAAAAACCGGTTGAACCTAGAATGACTAAACTACAGGTTCTAAAAGTAACAGTGGGTCATTTTAATAGAATATTTACTTAGGGCATATTTCTCACCACGTCAATTTTACATGAAATGAAAAGCATAATATAGAAAGATCTCTATCTTGCAATTACCTTTGCGAGCCTAAAAAATAAATAAATGAATAAATAAATATATAAATAAATAAGTAAATTAAAAAAATAAGCGTAACAAATATATAGTTATCATTAACAATCCAATTTTCCCGTGACTCCCAATACATTATTCTTTTCTTCACCTATTAAAGGCCTATCTTAGTTTTCTCCGTTTTCCTCCGAGGCATCTGCCAAATCTGCCAAAAACACTTGGGCCCAAGGATCTTTCTTCTCTTTTCTTTTACTTACTTTCTTTCTTTCTTTTTTTTTTTTTTTTTTTTGTCTCCCATAACTATCCACAATCTTGCACGATGATACTGACCAGTAAGATAAGGCATGGAGTAGATCATTAAGGTGGAGAAGTTCGGCTCAAGAGGGGGGGGGGGGGGAGGAAGGCAACTCCAGAACATTAAAAAATTTAGTTGTTGTCGGATGCTTATACATTATTTACAGTTGCATCAATTTTTTTTTGTTTTTTTTTTTTTTGGGCGGGGGAGTATAATCTATTCTGCAAACAAGTCTCTCTCTGTCTCTGTCTCTCTCTCTCTCTCTCTCTCTCTCTCTCTCTCTCTCTCTCTCTCTCTCTCTCTCTCTCTCTCTCTCTCTCTCTCTCTCTCTCTCTCTCTCTCTCTCTCTCTCTCTCTCTCTCTCTCTCTCTCTCTTTCTCTCTCTCTTTCTCTCTCTCTCTCTCTCTCTCTCTCTCTCTCTCTCTCTCTCTCTCTCTCTCTCTTTTTCTCAACACATTCACTGATGCTTAATATCCACTATTTATCCATCTTCCATTTCCGATTTTTCATGAATCCATATTTACTATGACTGTCCGTATGTCTGCCTATCTGCCTCTCTGACTGTCCCCCATGCTCCTTCTTATTTCTTCCCTCTCAAATAATTATTGTGTAAAAATTTTCCGTCAGCGGCACTGACATACACCACTTTAAGTTAACACACACGGCAATTTTACAGTCACGCAAAGACTAGAAAAAATTTTGCCAAGCGGGAGATAAAATCTTCGACCCAGGACGTCTAGAATTCTGGGAGAGAAGTCTAGACTCTAGTCCTGGATCATTCTAGACCTATTTCTACTGATCTACTGTACTGCTCTCACGGCCCAGTAGCTTTCAAAATCTAAAGCCTTTGAAACTCATTGGAGCAATGCTACTCCGTCTGATAGGTGTAACACGCTGCCATAAAGGGTAAAAAGGAGGAAAGAGTGTGTGTGTGTGGGGGGGGAGGAGGAAAGAGAGAGAGAGAGAGGGGGGGGGGAAAGAGAGAGAGAGAGAGAGAGAGAGAGAGAGAGAGAGAGAGAGAGAGAGAGAGAGAGAGAGAGAGAGAGATTGAGAGAGAGAGACTTGTATAACTTGTTGAAGTCATTTTTTTCTGCACACAATCTGATGAAGCCACAATAAAGGCGAAACGTTTATATGCTAAATATATACTTGTGTTGTCTCTTTTTTTTAGTCCCGTAGTTATAAAGTTGTGTGCCTGTCTCTTTTTAGACCCACAGAGAGAGAGAGAGAGAGAGGGAGAGAGAGAGAGAAGAGACAGAGAGAGATATAGAGAGGGAGAGAGAGAGAGAGAGGTAGTGGGGGTGGAGAGATTATACCTTGTATAACCGAGGCGTGCAGCATCTTTTGGGTACGGTTCGAATCATCTTAAGTAGAAAATTAAGTGTGCGCGGAGCGATGGCGAAAAAACATGGGGGTTGGAGAGGGATCCCTAAAGCTTCTCTGGATCTAGATCTAGATCAACCTCCAAAAGGATTTTACATAATAATCAGACTGAAATCATGGCGCATGGAGTGCTGAACCTCCCAGGCCAGCACGCCCATGTGTCCTTCCGCCTAGCGGAGAATACCGCTCATGGTAGGCTGGGCCTGGTAGAAAAATAAAAAAAATCCAAATTTACACTTCGATGGAAATAAAGGTATTGGTAGATCTAGATAATCGTCGCAGACTTACTTAACCCTGTCTCCAATTATATAGTCTTGTAACGAGCCGATATGTCGGTAACACTGTACTGAAGCTTTATCGAGATAATAATGTTCAAAGTTTCCTAACCAGTTTGACCTCTCTCTCTCTCTCTCTCTCTCTCTCTCTCTCTCTCTCTCTCTCTCTCTCTCTCTCTCTCTCTCTCTCTCTCTCTCTCTCTCTCTCCCTCCCTCCCTCCCTCTCTCTCTCTCTCTCTCTCTCTCTCTCTTTCTCTATCTATCTTTCCACCAAAAGGGTTCGCCTCTAGACTTTTAGCACCGGAAAAAGTAATTCGCACACAATTATTATTATTACACACTCATACTTTTCACTTGTCCACAACTTAACCGCGTCTGGATCTAAACATAGTTTCAGAACTGCGACCATCTGTGGGTATTATCTCCAGTGCGCACTGACATCTTGCTCTGTTTTTACCTTACATGTTTTTTTCGTAACTTTCTAATTTCGAAATCTAGAAGACATTTCTCGACTTGAAAAGCCAGCGCTGTGTGACAATCATTCTGACTGGCCAGGTTCAAGAGCTAGCGCTGTGTGACAACAATTTTGATTGGCTAGTTAGTGGTCGGATTTTCCTACAAATATAGTCCACGTTTGAAAGTTTAGAATGACGCCATTTTATTAACCAAATGCCGGATTACGCAATCAAACCGAATCCATCTTGTATTGATCAGCTAAAGGCTTGGTTACCACCGTCTAACACTGGTCTCTAAATAGTCATTAGAGGAAATATTAACCTTTTTTACCTCGATTTTATTCCGGCCTAAATTGTAGAAACAAAAAAATAATAAACAGACAAACACAAAAAAAAGAAAGTTACGAGAAGCATAACTATCTTTAAATTGTAAGATGTGATTTTGAAAATAATAATACATTATTACACACTCAATTTATTCATTCAGTATGATCTTGAATACAAGGTAAACATTTTTAAATAATTCTTTACGACATTTTTTTTTAAATCCTGAATGCTCTTGGTGTCTCTAAACTTCCTATGGTAGCTCTATATAGGAGCATAATGAATCTAGCTTATATATAAATATATATGTATATTTTTCCATATACACCTGAAATTGTATTGCATGTATTTGCGTTTCTTTTTTTTTTTTTTTTTTTTTTTGGGGGGGGGGTTGATGGGCATATGAATTTTCCCCTTAGAGGGATGAATAAAATTAATCGTATCTTATCCTACATGATCTTACTGCTGTATCATTACTGCAAAAGATTTGTGAAAATTTTGAAAATTATTATTTATAGCCTTTCTATGATATCGCCTTGTGTCCGACTGATATCGCCTTTGTCGGACTGATATCGCCTTGTGTCGGACTAATATCGCCCTGTGTCGGACTGATATCGCCTTGTGTCGGACTGATATCGCCCTGTGCCGGACTGATATCGCCTTGTGTCGGACTGATATCGCCTTTGTCGGACTAATATCGCCCTGTGTCGGACTGATACCGCCTTTGTCGGACAGATATCGCGTTTGTCGGACTGATATCGCCTTGTGTCGGACTAATATCGCCCTGTGTCGGACTGATATCGCCTTGTGTCGGACTGATACCGCCTTGTGTCGGACTGATATCGCCTTGTGTCGGACTGATATCGCCTTGTGTCGGACTGATATCGCCTTGTGTCGGACTGATATCGCCTTGTGTCGGACTGATATCGCCTTGTGTCGGACTGATATCGCCTTGTGTCGGACTGATACCGCCTTGTGTCGGACTGATATCGCCTTGTGTCGGACTGATATCGCCTTGTGTCGGACTGATACCGCCTTGTGTCGGACTGATATCGCCTTGTGTCGGACTGATACCGCCTTGTGTCGGACTGATACCGCCTTTGTCGGACTGATATCGCCTTGTGTCGAACTGATATCGCCTTGTGTCGGACTGATATCGCCTTGTGTCGGACTGATATCGCCTTGTGTCGGACTGATACCGCCTTGTGTCGGACTGATACCGCCTTGTGTCGGACTGATACCGCCTTGTGTCGGACTGATATCGCCTTGTGTCGGACTGATATCGCCTTGTGTCGGACTCTCATGCAAAATACTTCCTCACCTGACAAACAGGCAGACAGACTGACACACACACACACACATGAGATTCATTATAAATGAAACTTAGCGGTATAAAGAAGAAACCAAAGAACCTAACCACATTAATTTTCCCCAAACCCAAATCAATTTTTCGGCAGCATGTTATTCCCACCCCCCCCCCCCTCCCCTAAAAAAAAAAAAAAAAAGAAAAAGAAAAAAATCCACCATAATTCCTCGCTTGAGCTAATTAATCTAGCTAATCATGGCGTGTCCACACTACGTGCCCCCCTTCTCCTTCGAGCCATTCATAGTGTCGAATACTTGTATGTATGAAACCCAAAGAATCTTACACGGAGGCGACGTTTTATTCTTATAGCCCTGAGCCCGGGTTTATCGCATGTAGATAAAGTCATGATTGACACGGCAGCTCACTTTATGGTGTGTTGGGTTCAATATTGTGAGACTCCGGGTGGAAAAGGCTAGACACTTTTGGACCGATAGAATAAATGGTGCGTGCGGCTCCGCTACAGAACTCTTCTACCTCCCTCTCTCGGACTGCCTTTCTGTCTGTCTGTCTGTCTCTTTGACTGTCTGTCTGTTTATCTGTCTGTCTGTCTGTCTGTCTGTCTGTCTCTCTCTCTCTCTCTCTCTCTCTCTCTCTCTCTCTCTCTCTCTCTCTCTCTCTCTCTCTCTCTCTCTCTCGCGTTATTTTGCTAGATATTTTCTTCCACTTGCCCTCCAACTCCACCTTCCCCTTTTCACTCCATTTCTGCTACGACCACCCATCGGTATTCAGGTCACCAACCCCCTCCCCCCCCCCCCCCCAAATCACTGATCACTGCCTCTAATCTCACTTAAAATGAATGTAGGGGGGACTTGCACACTGGACTTGCTTGACATAATCTCCCCCCCCCCCCAAATTCCCTTTCTTTACCAACTCCGATTTTTTCCTCTCCATTTCTTATCCTCCTTACAACTTTCCCCATTCGGCCAGTGGTCAGTTTACTGGTCAATCATCAATTAAATTGCCAATACAAAGTCAAGCGGATGAAAGAGAAAGTGAAAGAAAGAGAGAGAGAGAGAGAGAGAGAGAGAGAGAGAGAGAGAGAGAGAGAGAGAGAGAGAGAGAGAGAGAGAGAGCGAGGTACAGGAAGAGTAAGAGACAGACAGATAGAGAGAGAGAAGGAGACGGACAGACAGATAGACAGATAGACAGAGGAGAGAAAGATAGATAGGTAGATAGATAGAGAGATAGAGAGAGGAGAGAAAGATAGATAGGTAGATAGAAAGAGAGATAGAGAGAGGAGAGAAAGATAGATAGGTAGATAGATAGAGAGATAGAGAGAGGAGAGAAAGATAGATAGGTAGATAGATAGAGAGATAGAGAAGGAGAGAAAGATAGATAGGTAGATAGATAAAGAGATAGAGAGAGGAGAGAAAGATAGATAGGTAGATAGATAGAGAGATAGAGAGAGGAGAGAAAGATAGATAGGTAGATAGATAGAGAGATAGAGAGAGGAGAGAAAGATAGATAGGTAGATAGATAGAGAGATAGAGAGAGGAGAGAAAGATAGATAGGTAGATAGATAGATAGAGAGAGAGAGGAGAGAAAGATAGATAGGTAGATAGATAGATAGATAGAGAGAGGAGAGAAAGATAGATAGGTAGATAGATAGAGAGATAGAGAGAGGAGAGAAAGATAGATAGGTAGATAGATAGAGAGATAGAGAGAGGAGAGAAAGATAGATAGGTAGATAGATAGAGAGATAGAGAGAGGAGAGAAAGATAGATAGGTAGATAGATAGAGAGATAGAGAGAGGAGAGAAAGATAGATAGGTAGATAGATAGAGAGATAGAGAGAGGAGAGAAAGATAGATAGGTAGACAGATAGAGAGATAGAGAGAGGACAGAAAGATAGATAGAGAGATAGAGAGAGGAGAGAAAGATAGATAGGTAGATAGATAGAGAGATAGAGAGAGGAGAGAAAGATAGATAGAGAGAGAGGAGAGGAAGATGGGTAGATAGATAGATAGATATATATATAGAGAGAGAGAGAGTGAAAGATAGATAGATAGATAGATAGACACAGAGAGAGAGTGAGCGAGAGAGAGAGAGAGAGAGAGAGAGAGAGAGAGAGAGAGAGAGAAGATTACGAAAAAAAAAAATAATATCGGACGAGAGACTTAACGTCTTTCTTTCTCCTTGTAAAGATTTTTTTTTTTTGAGAAACTTACGGAAAGTCAAAAGCGACGAAGACTTGACCACCTCAAGCAAACCTGGACCTGGATCAAGATGGCCAGCTGGTCAGTCGGTCAAGAAGATCCATGTCCAGTAGAGCGGGACGACGGTTTTTGCACTTCAGGCTTCAAAAAAAAAAATATCTTCTGACTGGGTTAGGTCTCACGCATGCGCAATTGCGAGGTTAAGTAATCACAGTCCTCTACTAGGGTTGTGTAACCAGGTCGCCCGAGCGATGAGCCCGACGGGGGCTGGATTAAGTTTGGGGAGGGGTGATGCTGGGTCATTTAAGGGGATCGCGTAGTCAGCTCAGTCCTGCCTAGATCAATAATTGTTTGTTCTCGCCCTGAATTTTCTGAGGTCTAATATTGCTTGTTTATGTTACAAATAAACTTCAGCTGTCTGTTCTTAACTTGTATGCCTATCAATTAAAAATAATAAAAAGTTATTGTTATGTATGTAACTTATAAAATAACCTCGACCACCTGAGGTCAATTATAGCAGAAGACAGAACACAGTGGAGGAGACTATCAGCGAACATCCGAGAGGCAGCCGAGGCGTCCAAGTCGGAGCACTAGGATGTGAATGGCGAGCGAGAGAGAAAGAGAGAGAGAGAGAGAGAGAGAGAGAGAGAGAGAGAGAGAGAGAGAGAGAGAGAAACACAGAGAAACAGGTGAGCAAAATGAGAGAGAGAGAGAGAGAGAGAGAGAGAGAGAGAGAGAGAAACACTGACAGAGGGGCAGGTGAGCAAAATGAAAGGGAGAGAGAGAAAGAGAGAGAGACAGAGAGACAGAGAGACAGAGAGAGAGAGAATTATCTCTTTCACATGAAATGTATTTGCCACGTTCAACTTTTCATCCACACCCTTGATTTACATGACATGGGTGGTAAATAAATTTGAAATGAGTTGACCTGTTTCTGATAACAAATATTGTAACCAACCTTCTCTTGGTGATCAGGTTTTGTACAAGAGAGAGTGAGACTCTCGAAATATAGCTGACTATGTATACCCGCAGCATGCAGCATATAGGTAGAGGGGGGATTTAGATCGAGATCAAGATATAGGCTTAACTGAATGAGTTGTTATGGGGGTGCTACTGGAATGAACACTGGACAGACAGAAAGAGAGAGAGAGGGAGAGAGAGAGAGAGAGAGAGAGAGAGAGAGAGAGAGAGAGAGAGAGAGAGAGAGAGAGAGAGAGAAACAAAGTCGGGTTCACTCCTACATAACCTTCATCCTAGTTTTCTTCTTCTTTTAAGCTGTAAAATAATCTGTTTTCTAAAAAGGTTTTCTCCCTCCTATAAATTCTACATTTGGATCCTTCTAATTAACTCTAACAGACATGTGAAGCTGTTTTTCCGAAAGTGTGGCAATTTTAACATAATCCTGTATATAAAAACAAAACTATCCCAGACTAAATCCACCAGGCCGAGAAAACGAGCCATGTAAACAGCTCTGAAAGCTGATGGTATTTCAAATTCTTACTAGATCTACTTCAGACTTGGCTTTTCAGTGTGGGTGTGTGTGTGTATGGGGAGGGGGGGGGGCAGCTAATCCGCTTACAGGATTAACGTTTTGGGGTACCTGCATTTAGCGCCAGCGGGACGAGAATGGGACATAACTGTGGCAGAAGACGTTCATTCATCAAAATAATAATACTTTTACTTCACTTCTTACATTTACCCTTTTCATCTCCCTTCCATCTCTTTCTCTTTCTCTCTCCCTCTCTCTCTTTCTCTCTCTTCTCTCTCTCTCTTGCATTTTGCTCTCTATCTCTCTTTTTATTTCCCTATACCTACCACCCCTTTCTCTCTCAATCTCTCTCTCCCTCCCTCTTTCTCTCTCTTTTACTCTCTCAATCTCTTTCTCTAACTCTCTCTGTCTGTTTCTCTCTCACTCTCTCACTGTGTCTCTCTCGCTTTCTCTCTCCCCTTCCCCAACCCAAACCCCTCCCTCATTTTCCTACCCAAATGTACACTATATCAACAGACTCTCTCCAAACTATTCTCCACATATCTGTCTGTAAATTCATCCACGTTCCCGTCTCCCTCCTACTCTCTTTCCTTCCCTTGATTCCCCATTTCCCTCGCGCCAGCACCGCATTCCTCATACTCTCCGAGTCCCCGTAAAACTTTCACCTTGGCAATTGATCTCCTTTTGTATTGACGGCTTGTAACTCAAATCTTGCATTAGCCTTACTCTTGGCAGGACTTTTCAAGATAACAATGGTTTATGTATACCCGTGTACAAAATTACACCATTCTTTACCTCGGCAGTAAATAAAAAAAAAAAAAATAAACATAGCGGTTTGTATTAATGAAATTTTCAGCGCTAATTTACAGCACAGTTTAGTTTTATTCGTCGACAATTCTTCATTCCTTTGTCTTTTTATGACAGAGAGAGAGAAAGAGATAGATGATAGAGAGAGAGAGAGAGAAACACAAAGAGGCAGATAGAGAAAAAAAAAGAGAAAGAGAGAGACAGACAGACAGACAGACAGACAGACAAAGATAGAGAGAGAAAGAGAGAGACAGACAGAGGAGCAAAAGAAATAAGCGTTTTTTTAGAGGCATATGAGCAAAATCAGAGAGAGAAAGAGAGATAGCGAGAGGGGGACAGAAACAATGGTTTTCATTTAGACTTCCTTTTTATGCTCACATTATCATATTCTTCTCGATCTAAGTAACAAGAAGGCTCATTCATTCAAAATCTGAGAACATACTTTTCCCCACTTTTACTATATTCAAGAACACCCCCCCCCCTTTTTTTTTCCCCCAGCCTTCCTTCTCTCCATTTTTTTCCCCTTTCAACCCGCTTTATTAAAAAAAAAAAATTCTTCTATTTACTGCCATATACTATTTCTTGCCGCAGAAAAAAAAGCGTAACACTGCATAAGCTTTACATTAAGAAGCGTCCTACAAATCTTTCAAGGGCTTTTTTTTCTTTTCCCTAGAACAAACGCAGCACTAAAAAATATATATATATAAATTAATAAAAATTTAAAAAACTTCCTCAGTCAAGGTAAGAGGAAAGACATAAAATCCCTCGACCCAAAACTGAACAAGATCTGGTTTTAACAAACTTCTTTGACAGACTTGTGCAGCACAAACACGGATTGAGTTAATTTTGCCTGAATTTTTTCCCCTTTTTTTCCCTTTTCTTGCTTCTTTTTTTAATGCTCTCATTTTCACATCCAAATTTTGTTTCCCTCCGTTTTCCATTATTTCTTTTTTTTTTTTTTTTTTTTTCATGCTCTTATTTTCACGTCCTATTTTTTTCCCTCTCATTTTTCCTTTTCTTTCTTTTATGCTTTTATTTTCCATGAATTTTTTCCGTCTCCTTTTGTTTTCTTTTTTTTGTGCTCTTATTTTCATATCCCAATTTCCTTTTTCCTTTCCTTTTCTATGCTCCGATTTTAACATCCCAATTTTCTTTTATATATATAACCGTACCAAGCAAGAGGTTTCGGCGATGGAGCTTCAGTGATGCATTCTCCTCATTTCTCTTTACCGGAGGTATCAACGCTCTCTAGACACATTGCTACAGTTTTCATTCTAGACGCTCTCTCTCTCTCTCTATCTCTCTATCTATTTCTATTCTGTCTCTCTCTCTATCTATCTATCTATCTATCTCTCTACCTATTTCTATTCTGTCTCTCTCTATTTCTATCTATCTATCTATCTATCTATCTATCTCTCTACCTATTTCTATTCTGTCTCTCTCTCTCTCTATCTCTATCTATCTATCTATCTATCTATCTATCTATCTATCTATCTATCTATCTATCTATCTATCTATCTATCTATCTATCTATCTATCTATCTCTATCTCTGTCTCTCTCTAAATCTCTCTCTACCTCTATATCTATCTATCTCTCTTTCGTTCTATCTCAATCTCTCTCTGTCTCTCTCTCTCTCTATCTCTCTCTCTCTCTTTCTCTCACTCCAATCGACTTGACACAGTGTTGTGGATATGAAAACACTCGCATCAAACTAGAATTTGATGCTCTAGTCAGCAAGACAAGTGTAAACAGGAACGCGATCCATTTCTATCGAATTTTTTGTGCATTCTTTTAGGGAGAAAGCAACTCTTATGATGAAATGGATCGTGCTCTGCTCCTAATAACGGCCATTCACTTGAAGTACTTTTAATATTAGCACACTTGAATGTGCTAGGGAAATACACTCACAAAAATACTACGAAGTGCGTGTTTGTATGTTTGAGTGTTTGTGTATGTGGTGTGGAAAAGGGGGGGGGGGGGGAGATTGATTCTAAGTGAGTGAGAGAGGAAGGAGAAATGGAGGTTTAGTGAGTTAGTGATCCGTAGAAAGAAGACAGACAGAGAGCCGTAGAAAGAAGACAGACAGAGAGAATATATGTATGTGTATGACGGAGAGAAGATAGAGAATGTGGGAGTGAGAGAAAAGACAGAGAGACAGAAAAAATATGTGAGAGTGAAGGAAGAGAAACGATGTTTGAGAGAGGAAGAACAAATAGCGACAGTGAGAGAGAGAGAGAGAGAGAGAGAGAGAGAGAGAGAGAGAGAGAGAGAGAGAGAGAGATAGAGAATGTGGGAGTGAGAGAAAAGACAGACAGACAGAAAAAATATGTGAGAGTGAAGGAAGAGAAACGATGTTTGAGAGAGGAAGAACAAATAGCGACAGTGAGAGAGAGAGAGAGAAAGAGAGAGGGAAGGAGTAGATTGAGTGAGTGAGATGTGAAGGAAAG
>JAWDGP010001796.1:567500-585000 GCA_033675545.1 Elysia crispata
TAAGTCTCTTGGTAAACTGATGGTTTTAGAACCATGGTATGTTGTTGTTGTTGTTGTTTATTTTTCTTGTTATTGTTGTTGTTGTTTTTATTATTATTATTATTATTATTATTATTATTATTATTATTATTATTATTATTATTATTATTATTATTATTATTGTTACTACTACTACTACTACTACTACTACTACTACTACTACTACTACTACTACTACTACTACTACTACTACTACTACTACTACTACTACTACTACTACTTCTACTACTGTTGTTATTTATATTATTATTATTATTATTATTATTATTATTATTATTATTATTATTATTATTATTATTGCAGTAAATTTGATAACTACAGCAAAAATCAACAACAGAGGCATTTTTTAAATAAAAATATATCTCCGATAGAACCAAAAATAAAAGAAGAACAAATAGATTCAAATAAATAAATCCATTCTGTCAAGAGCATAATATCATACAGAATCGAAAAACAATCTAAATCTAGAGTAGAGAGGACTGATAGCAATGAACTTAATAACAACACAGCAATAACAACAACAATAACAAAGATTATGTGCAAGATGCCAGTTATTTCGATTCTTTATACTCGTCTAGAGACTTTTTACTCTGCAAAACACTATTGAGGTATCTATCAAGTTATAATCTTTTAGTGACTTCAACGCTACTGTACCTATTCCAAACATGAGGAAACCCAATGTATCATCAACAAGAAGAAAAAAAAAATGCCAAAAAATGAACAACAACAACAACAGCAGCAGTGGCAACAAATTCAACAGCATCGCCAATTTAAGTTACAACCACATCAACGGCAGAGACCAGAATTTGTTGTACCTAAGTCGGTGCCCGGGAAGGTCACGTGACTAAAGATTACGCTCAGCAGAGTAAGAGAGACATGGCGCTCCGTGTTTGTTTGAAGCTTAAAACTGCCTGACGGGGGCTTACATAAACTAGGTCTCCTGCACCTACTTGTTGCTATATTGCACACAAAAAAAGGAACTACAACGCGATGTCATTTTTCTTAGCAGCACAACACTAAACATAATTCACTCGTCAATGCTATTAACATATAATTGAAATTTGACCCAAGATTCTGTGGCAAAAAAAACCCCACTAGTAATACATAAACTAGATCTCCTGAATATACTTGTTGCTATATCACAAAAAGATCTCGACAATGTGATGCCATTTTCCTAGCCTATATATTCACTCAACATAATTCACTCCTCCATGCCATTAACATATAAATCAAACTGGACCCAAAGATTCTGTGGAAATGCCACATACACTCCGGCAGGGTTGTTTTTTTTTTTTCTTCTATTTTTTTTTTGGTCTCTCTTTCCTCTTTTTTTTTTTTTTTAGGGCACTTAAGTTGTGCTGTGCGTGTGAGCTGCAGTGTATACCGTGATGATGGGTGAACGGTTCAGACCTTCAAAAACTATCGATCGCCGCGCTCACACGACTGGTTTATGTGGAGACTGGGGTAGTCGGTTCTGTCTGGTCCATTCGCGAACATTCCGTCCAACCGGTTTGCTCTACAGTTTCTCTTATGTATGTATTTTTAAGCATCTCTCTTTTTCTTGCCTCCTTTCTTTCTCTCTCTCTCTCTCTCTCTCTCTCTCTCTCTCTCTCTCCCTCCCTCCCTCCCTCCCTCTCTCTCTCTCTCCCTCCCTCCCTCCCTCCCTCTCTCTCCCTCTCTCTCTATCTCTTTATCTATCTATCTCTCTCCCCCTCTCTCTCTCTCTCTCTTTTTCCTCTCTCTCTCCCTCTCTCGCTCTCTCTTTCCTCTCCCTTCCTCTCTCTCTCCCTCTCCCTCTTTCTCTTTCTCTCTCTCTCTCTCACTCTCCCTCTCTTTTAATACTATCGTCACCCTAAAGTCTCTCTCTATACATTTATAGTTTAACATCCCCTAAGTCCGTCTCTGAGTCACATTATACCACATAACGAGCAAGGCTCTCCACATTAAGGCAATTCTACCCCGTAATTTATAAACACGGAACCTTCACCCATAAACGCTGTTAGACGCACAAAGAGGTGCGAAACATAAACAGTGCAAGGTGGCAAAAAACATGATGCAATTTGAACACACTGTGCCGCGCCAGGAATTTTAAACCGTTCATGTTTGCCCTAGTCTTTGATGGAGATTTTAACACGGGGATGTGTAGTGAGCTGCAGCAGAGGCGAAGCACTGTGTAACACAAGGCGCGTATAAAATATTAGCCATTAAACGTTATTTTTTCATGGAAATCAGCCAAAGCGCAGCGCTTGCGGTATCTTGATGAAACTAAACACGGTGTTATGATGCAACAAGCTAAGAGGGGCTGCCGTTGTTTCTTGCTTGCGGTTATTATAGGGGAACAAGCGGTATGTAAAACCTGATGTAAGGGACCCACAAGAGGGTGATATCAGGGTAGGACGGTTGATGCTGAAGAGACTCAGGAGAGGAGAGTGGGGCAGGGGATTCTTCTTTTTGTGTGTATGTGCGGAGGGGGGAGGGAATAAAGTCAAGGATAGGTAAAAGAAAAGGGAGGATGAGGAGGAGGAGGAAGAAGAAGAAGTAGAAGAAGAAGAAGAAGAAGAAGAAGAAGAAGAAGAAGAAGAAGAAGAAGAAGAAGAAGAAGAAGAAGAAGAAGAAGAAAAAGAAGAAGAAGAAGAAGAAGAAGAAGAAGAAGAAGAAGAAGAAGAAGAAGAAGAAGAAGAAGAAGAAGAAGAAGAAGAAGAAGAAGAAGAAGAAGAAGAAGAAGAAGAAGAAGAAGAAGAAGAAGAAGAAGAAGAAGAAGAAGAAGAAGAAGAAGAATGAGGAGGAGGAGGAGGAGGAGGAAGAAGAAGAAGAAGAAGAAGAAGAAGAAGAAGAAGAAGAAGAAGAAGAAGAAGAAGAAGAAGAAGAAGAAGAAGAAGAAGAAGAAGAAGAAGAAGAAGGTATAATAATTATGTCAGTCTGGTCTATCTTTTATGATTTAGTTAACTATTTCTCTCTCTCTCTCTCTCTCTCTCTCTCTCTCTCTCTCTCTCTCTCTCTCTCTCTCTCTCTCTCTCTCAATTATAATAATTTTCACATCTTCACGGTAGGCTCCCTATAGATTGACAGCACTTGTTATCAATTCTATTCTTTACTTTTTCAGTAAATTTTCAAAAACTATTGATACCTTTGCAACAATTATTATATCTCATTCATTTTAGTATTAAAAAAAATATTTCTTCGGCTATTCATTTTCTCTCACTGCCAGAACTAGATATACCCTGACCGTATCCACATTGATCTCGTCATTCATTCTTTGAAAGATTCGGCAATGGGTGTAACTGTAAGACGAAGGAATCCCATAAATCATGTTGCGAGTTATATTATGATTTGAACGGCATAATTCGTGACCTACAAACTTATCCTGACCGAATTCAACGCCTGAATGACTTAAAAAAAAAACAGCTGTAAATAAAATACATTTCCACCTCGGGAAACAAACATAGTAAGTCGAGACTACTACAGTACGACACATTAGGTATGTAACTATGTCACCCATGAATCTATAATTCTATGCCGACTGTGATTCAACATTACCAACAGAAAGTTGAACAACTGCTACTAGGAGTACAAACCAATATTGACGTTGGTTTACTTCATGCACCATTAAACTACAACTACTACCACTCATCAACGCCCTGCTGTTTGAGGCCGGCCAACATATCCCGCACAAAACTATTTGCTCGATTTGAACATTGTCAGGGGAGTGCAGAAGTCAATGGTGATCTGTGTAACACTGCGGTTTTTTTTTTATTTTGTTTGCGTCATTTGTTACCCAAAATCATCATTTAATGTTAAGGATGTTGCTAGTGGTTTACTAACATCTAGGCTAAATCATAAGAATAAATGATAACAACAAAGATAAAGGCAATAGCAATGATAAATAATGGGACAATATAATTAGCGATCATAACAATAAAAAGGATGGATGGTGATGGTGAAGAAGAGAGAAAGAAGAAGAAGAAGAAGAAGAAGAAGAAGAAGAAGAAGAAGAAGAAGAAGAAGAAGAAGAAGAAGAAGAAGAAGAAGAAGAAGAAGAAGAAGAAGAAGAAGAAGAAGAAAAAAATCATTTTCCCTGATTTCCTCCTCCCCCCCTTTTTTCCCCTCTCCCACTCTCTTTCACACGTACACACACACACACAACTTGGATGTTTAATTATGTCTAAGCACAATGAGTCACAGCTATATAAATTAGCCATGACTTAGAATCCCCAGCATCAACTCTAGAAAAGCCTTGGCATAAATTTAAATTGCAAATATGTGTCACCCCTCAGTCTCTAGGCCAAAACGCAATCTTTGCGATTTTAACTATGTCAAACTGAAAAATGAGCTCTCGCAAAGTCTGAAACACCAGATGAGTCAGAGAAAACAAGCATATACATAGAGATAAGGTATATTTTAAGAGAGATTTTATGATTTGTACAATTAGAAGAACAAATACCAGATCAGAACATGAGAGACAACTTATGACATTATACTTCGTTAGCCTAGACAGATTTAAGTGTGACTAAACGCGAATCGAAGTGAACGCAATGAGTCTAAAATAAACAAGGATGGATTCCCGATTCTTACAAAAATGTCTTAAGGATTTTAAGACGGAAACCAAATCCAAGATCAAGCACACAGCATGGAGAATCTTAAATCTAGCAGGTAAAGTAAAAACTCTGCTCCCACAACATTAAGAGCCTAGGCCAGACACTTGAACAGACAAATCTGAAGACAAGGATCATTGGGAGGCAAAGAAACAAGACATTATTAAAACTCTCCACTAATGGCCTAAACAAACAAAATCTCTGCCGATTCACCAAGTCTCAAGAACCCTGCACGAGCGGACAAAAATGTCAAAACGTTGACACAGAACAGAAGTGCCCGAGTGTACAGAATGTCTTAATATAGACATGATTTCAAGGACCCTGGGAAGAACTAAGGATCTCTGAACAAGGACATTCTGTGACATAGGAGGTCAATCAGAACCTTAGCACACGTACATTCTGAGACATAGGAGGAAAAGAATCTCAGGACGCGGACATTCTGAGACAAAGGAGGAGAAGACTCTCAGAACAAGGATATTATGCGACAAAGAATGACAAGAAGAACACAGACATTCTGAAATATAGGAGGACAGGAATCTAAGGACTCGGCATTTGGTGTCATAGGCGGGCAATTAGAATCTCCGAACACGGACATTCTGAGACATAAGAGGACAAGAGTGATTAGAATCTCAGAACACGGACATTTGCTAGGACAGGAATATCAGAACACGGATATTCTGTTACATAGGAGGACAGGAATCTAAAAACTCGGACATTTGGTGTCATAGGAGGGTGATTAGAATTTCCGATCACAGACATTCTGAGACAAAAGGGGACAAGAGTGATTAGAATCTCAGAACACGGACATTTGGTAAGACAGGAATATCAGAACTCGGACATTCTGTTACATAGGAGGACAGGAATCTCGGAGCACGGACATTCTGTGACATAGAGGGACAAGAATCTTCAACCATTGACGCAATGTCAAAAACAACTGGATTTAGATTTTGATAGACAAACATGGGAAAGCTCTAGACCAGTGGTTCGTAACCTGGGTTCGATCGAACCCTTGGGGTTCGGTGGGTCGATCTCAGGGGTTCGGCAGAGCCAGTAAAAAACATATAATATATGTCTTGAATTAGGGAAAAAAATCGTATTTTATTTTTCATTAAAGAAGGGTTCGGTGAATCCGCATAATTATGAAACTGGTAGGGGTCGGTGCTTCCAACAAGGCTGAGAACCACTGCTCTAGACGTATAGATATGTAGCTTGTTTGGACCTCAATCTAAATTAATTCGGTATTATTACTGTTATCGACCAAACTCACCCTAAGCTTTACAATTGTAATTTCTTCATGAATTTAATGCGCTGAACACGAATATGAAGGTTTAATTCGTAGCAAATAAATACTTTTCAAGATATAAGAATTTTTGTTGATCTAAAATCCCACTTAACTGCAAGTTTCGATTTCGTCGGGAAACATTCAATTGTGAAGCCCGACGTAAGGTGGGCCGATATCTGCAATTTTACCTTGACGGATATATATGAAGCTTGCCAGGACGTCAATCTAAACTAATTCGAATACAGTTCCATTATCTGCAGTCTTTTGACAGACAATCGCAGAGTCGGCAAAGTAGCATACAGTTTAGACAGACATAGATCTAAATCTCACCTGCTGCCATCTGTCTTCCAGAGACGGTTGAGAGGAGAAGTAGCCTGTGTCGTGGACAACTTGAAGCTCCCGGAAAATGTTGCTACTGGGCAAGATATCCATTTTGGTCGGAAAATAGTGGTGGAACCGCAAGATAAAAATTTTATATCCAGTTCGATGTTGGGAGTTTCTCAAAGTTTACTTCATTCTAAAAGATCAACCTATTCGCTGTTTATATTAAATCTACTACTACACTTGTTTAAATTCTTTGCATCTACACATAGGTCTGGGCCTTAAGTGGAACTAGATCTAGATCTAAATATCGCCACTCAAAGGAGGAAATTGGGTTGTGGCACTTATAATTTTACAACTCTTAAGACTTCCTGATTAACAGTCTAGATCTAGACTTCGTCGAGACTTGTCTTCGAAGTTACACTTGGAAATTCATTGTTGGGCCTTTTCTTTTCTTCAGTTTAATCACTGGGGTTTTTTTTTTCCTTGTGCATTAAAGATCTTGATTCAGTTATGGACCCATAATTTTCTTTTTTTTTTAACTTTTGGTGAGACCTACACTTGTGTCAGAATAAAGTCTAGATCTACCTAAATTTAGGCCAATATTGGTTTCAAATGTACATTTTATATGGCTTGGTCTAGATCTAGTCAAGATGAAGTTGGATACAGTTAAAGTTCGAGCCATAAGCAAAATGATGTCTAGATTCTAGATATGGAGATAATTCTGTTTCAGACACTACAAACGTTTATGTTATAAGAAGTTACAAGTCCAAATTCAAATGAAAATCTTTCAAACTTCACCATGTAGATTTGATCAGACTTGAAATTACATTATAAATCTATAATCTAGATCTAGATGGTCTTCGTGTGTGGAGTAATCAACCAAGAAGTACTAAAAACGTTCTTTAAAAATTTCAACTTCACCTTCAACTACGACTGGAATAAACAGGTAGATCTAGATCAAAATCTCCAAAGAAAAGACAGTAAGAAATTAAACCAGGAAACGTGTAAACTCAAGTCCTAAAACCTACAGAGAATGTACACCAGGCTAACAGAAACAACACACACGGACGACCGCCAGCGACTAGCAGACGAGAAATATTTTGAAGTCGCCGAATTCCACTCGTCTGTCCTCGGCAAGAGAGAGGTGTATCGGGAAAACAGGGAGAGAGAGGGAGAAAAGGGGGTGGGAAGGGGGGGGGGGGGGAGTGGGGGGAGAGACCGAACGAAGAGGGTACAGTAAGGTGAGGAGAGCAGGGAGGTTTGCACTAACTGGCGCAGCACACACACCGTTCATACTCGATGCATGCAGCCCGCGACGGCGAGAGTTCGAGAGAGCGTTCAGTTAGATGAGTTTTCTAGCATTATTTTAATTGTGTTTGATCTATTGCATGCTGCAGCAGCTGTCACTGCTTCTACTACTACTACTACTACTACTACTACTACTACTACTACTACTACTACTACTACTACTACTACTACTACTACTACTACTACTACTACTACAACAACTACCACTACTAGAAAATCAGATTGTTCTGCTGTTGAAAATTAAATTGGACAAGACAGAGAGCTAGAGGCAGAGAGAGAAGCAATCGTTACCAAATAAATTAAGTCAGTCAGTCAGCATTGTGTGTGTGTGGGGGGGGGGGGGTAGGGGAGATTTTTTATTACTTGTAAAAGAGGTTAAAATAGCAAAAGGCGTGACCTTATGCTATGAATGAAATTATGAATCATAAGACATAATCGTCTCTTTCAGATTGGGCTAGGACTTCTGAGTTCGAAATTCCAAAGGCATTGGAGCGTGCAAAATCTCTCCTCCTGATCTCTCTACCTTTAACTTGTCAAACCCGAGGGAGCCAGTTCTTATGGATTCAAGTTGAAAAGAAAGGAGAAGGGGTGTGAAAGAAAATCTGTGACAACACTATAAAGTAAGCAAAGGGTCGTCGTCGGTACAAACCGTGAACTCTCGGCTGACCTCGTTGCTTTCCGGCTGATCCGTTTCCCATCTCCCTCGGGAAGGTCGGCCGGTCGACCTCGGGTTTGTCCGGTAGCAGCTGTCGGCATTAAAAACTAGGGCAATAAATTTCTCATCAACATAATGTTCGGGGTTGCCAACTTTTTAGCGGTTTTACCACTGACGTCATTTTTTTGGTAATGCGCATAAATCTTCTTTTGCAGTTGTCACGAAACTCTTGAAAAAAAAATTGGATTTGTGTATTCAGCACCCTATTGACTACCTGAACCATTCAGAAAAATGTCATCATCAATAATAATAATTATTATTATGAATGAAATAGCAGTGAAATCAACATTTTATGATTTATTGGTGCAGCGTCGACGTTTAAGATAAGTTAACTTTTTTTAATGGTACAAGTTATAAATCTTTCAGACAAGATTAATCAGTTATCAGTTAACAATCAAGCACTTTATAAATGAACCTAATCAGTGCTGTTTGCTTGTTCCTTTTTCTTTTTTTTTTTTTTTTTTGGTCATCTTTTTGGCTGGTGTAAGGCTTTAAGGCTATAACAAGAGAAAATAAACCATTTATTTATGTCTTTTCATATTGATGGGATGTCGATTTTTTAAATTTATCCACGAGGATTCAACAAAGTTTATACCTTATCTCGTGTTATATTCTCGGTCCGTGATTCCATCCATCCATCAATCAATCAATCAATAAATCAACCAACCAACCAATCAATCAACGAATCAGTCGATCAATCAACCAACCAACCAACGAATCAATCAATCAATCAATCAATCAATCAATCAATCAATCAATCAACCAATCAATCAATCAAGACAGTGCATATTTACGCACTTTTAGCAGAAATTCGTAGCCTACTAAAAAGACTTTCACAAGATCATTAAAATAGATTAGGAGAGTACAGAGTATTATTATGAAAAAAATTAATTGTTTCTATAAAGATAGATTGATAGAGAAGAATCGGGTGTTAAAAGAGAATTTAAAGTCTCCACACAGCAGAGGTCAATAAAAGACCGGCTTAATCGAATCTTCACGAGGCCTCCCCCCCCCCCCTCTCTCTCTCTCTCTCTCTCTCTCTCTCACACACACACACACACACGCGCACGCGCGCGAAAAAAAGAAAACATAAAATAATCATATAAAAATTATTTTATGTTAGAAACGTGAGCGCCTCTATCGACCTCAAGGGTCGGCAGATCTTGCTGTGTGAGTGGAATTGTTAATTGTTAATGAAGTGTTTGGGGAAAGGAAAGGGCGAGAAAAAATGGGGTGGTTCCCAAGGGGGAGGGGGTCGGAGGGGAATATGTAACCAACATTAATTTGTAGCAAGATCTCTCATAAGACGATACGTATCCGAGCAGAATGGACATAAATAAGAATATGAAATGACAGAAAGCAGCACAGAATGATAGAGACGTAAAAAGCTCTAAAGTTTATATTAAAGAAATAAAGAGACAGATATGTGGATAGGGTAGAGAGAGAGAAAGATAAATAGAGAGATTGAGCAACAGATTGAGTGGAGGGTTTGTTTTGGAAAAATCAATTGCAATATGTATAGAAGGGCAGAATGGCACATAAATAGATAGAGAGAGAAAGATAGATAGATAGATAAATAGATATAGATGGATATATATAGAGAGAGATAGATAGATAGATAGATATAGATGGATATATATATATATATATATATATATATAGATAGATAGATAGATAGATAGATAGATAGATAGATAGATGGATAGATATAGAAGGACATAGACAGAAAGAAAAATGAACAAATAGAAGGAAATTAGGTAGATTGATAGACAGAGAGAAAAATAGAACACGATGGAAAAAACTAGAAACGAATGTGAATGGATAGATAGTAAAAGAGAGATAGTAAGGCGGATATAACTATCTAGAAGGACCTAAAAAAAACTAAGGGAAGATAAGACAGGAGCTATAGAGAGAGAAAGAAAGGAAGACAGACACATTGACAGATACATAGATAGTCAGACACAGACGAGGAGACTTACGATTAAGTTCAAGGTAAAAAAAAGTGAGGGAGAAAACAGTAGAAAAGCAGAAAGATAGACACCCAAAGACAAACAATTAAAAAATATTTATAGAAATTGAGAAAGAGAGAGAGAGAGATAGAGAGAGAGAGAGAGAGTGAGAGAAGAGAGACAGAAATCAAGGTAGAGAGAGCGAGAGAGAGAGAGAGAGAGAAAGAGAGAGAGAGAGAGAGAGAGAGAGAGAGAGAAATCAAGAGAGAGAGAGAGAGACAGAAATCAAGAGAGAGAGAGAGAGAGAGAGAGAGAGAGAGAGAGAGAGAGAGAGAGAGAGAGAGAGAGAGAGAGAGAGAGAGAGAGAGTCTGCACAGAGATACGCTAACCATATCTTTTTTTTTCCACGCTCTCAACCCCTTAGCCAATGGGAATCCAACTACGGTCTATTTTTAGGCGCAGTATATAACCCCCCCTTTTCAACGGCTACCGACGCAGTTGGTGATTTTGAGTCACTCCGCCTAAACACGATCTTGGCCGGTTGGAGAGTGGATTAGGCCAGGCAAAGAATGTACGTGCTCAAAGATATATCTACGCTATACGGGGCTTTTTCCTTGGGTTCTGCTTGTTAATGATAAGGCCGAAAATTTCGCAAGTTTTGGGCCGGGCCAAATTTGTCCTAGCTATTACGAATATCTCGTGATTAATAATATATTGATTACGATCTTACAGAGTTCAGTAGATTTGGAGAATGAAGGCGCAAAGGGTTTAAGTCAAAATTTATAACTAATACCGTTAGGTTAAAATGTATACCTAATACCTGTTTAAGGAAACAGGGATTAAATAATTATATTGACATTTATTACTTTTAAATTGAGAAATGTTATGCTTTTTCCCGAATTGTTATCACTTTTTTTCTTCTTATTTATGTAATTTTTTTTTTCTGCGTTCTAAATTGTTTTTAAAAATCAGAAAATAAAGAAAAATCTGATTCAATCTAATTGTACTTGTATACTAGTTAAAAATATATATAAACTGAATTGAAAAAAAATATATAAATTGTTTCTTTTTAGGCTATTTTATTGTTTTATTTCAGTAGGTAGAGCGAGTATTTCTATCATGGCAAGATATTATTAGCATATTTTTTTTTTAATTTTTAAGTCGAGCGGCTAATTTATCGACCCATTCTTCAGGCGCTGGGGGTTCAGTTCTCACTACATACAATATCCTGGTTGAATTTTTCTCGAATTCCTCCAGGGTTCCATTATCAATGTTTATGTGTTTGAACGTGTCGTGCTGCTATGTTTTAGTCGTGATAATTGTGGTTGCTGCAGACTTTACGTAAAGAACAAGCAATGTAAGCTCCAGGACATTTGTTTATTAATGCATCCTTTCTCTGCCCTCCCCCCCGTCCACCATTTTAACCTCCTTCCCCTCCCGTCATCTTTTCCCGGTTCAAGGCTGAAGTTTTACAGCGGGTGTAAGTTTCATTCTAAACCAGCGGTTCTCAACCTTGTTGGAGGCACCGAACCCCACCACTTTCATAATTATGCGGATTCACCGAACCCTCTATAGTGAAAAATAGAATATGATTTTTTTTTTTTCAAGTTCAGACATAGATATGTTTTTTACTGGCTCTGCCGAACCCCTGAGATCGACCCACCGAACCCCAAGGGTTCGATCGAACCCACATTAAGAACCACTGGTCTAACTTCTAAGCTAACCTGTATTTTGAAATAAGACCTTTTATCGGTGCTTGCCATTTACAGAACAGAGAATCTTGGCTCCATTCAACTTGCTTGTTAAAACCTTTATTTAAAAAAAAGTGTCTTCCAAACGAAAATAATTCTATCATGTTTCAAGTATTTTGTCATCGCCATCTCCTGTTCATTGCGAAAAAACGTTCATTTCTTTTTTTATTTGTTTGATTGTTTGTTCGTTAACCTTTACATTTTTAATCTCGACTCTTGATGTTGGGCAATATCTAGGCCTACTTGCTCTATGTCATTGTTCAAGATCTTTTCATCACACGTAACCGAACGGTATAGAAAACTGATGAGCTGCCATATTGCGGAATTCAGACTGACTTTATCTATTTTTGTTACAGGAATCATCTGAGTTTTCATTAATTTTGAGATGTTCATCGCCTTAAGCGGCTTAGCTGGAACCGTGGTACAGGATACATTAATTTTGTAACTCGATCCTTTCAAGTGACATTTAATGTAAAGAACTGAGTGTCTAGATTCTGTCTAAGTTTAAGTGTTATGACAAGAATAATTTAACACTGATGATGATTATAAAAATGGCTTTAGTAATAATAATGATTATGATAATAATCGTGATGGTAATGCTATTACTACTAATACAACCACCACTACCACTACTACTACTACTACTACTACTACTACTACTACTACTACTACTACTACTACTACTACTACTACTACTACTACTACTACTACTACTACTACTACTACTACTACTACTACTACTACTACTACTACTACTACTACTACTACTACTACTACTACCACTACCACTACCACTACCACTACCACTACTACTACTACTACTACTACTACTACTACTACTACTACTACTACTACTACTACTACTACTACTACTACTACTACTACTACTACTACTACTACTACTACTACTACTACTACTACTACTACTACTACTACTACTACTACTACTACTACTACTACTACTACTACTACTACTACTACTACTACTACTACTACTACTACTACTACTACTACTACTACTAATAATAATAATAATAATAATAATAATAATAATAATAATAATAATAATAATAATAATAATAATAATAATAATAATAATAGTAATGATAGTATAATAGTAATAATAATTCAATAACATTTTTTGGTCTAAATCCATAATTTTTTAACTTTTTTTTTGTACCGCGTGGGAGAGTGATCTTGGCTGATCAAAACTCACTTAACTTCATCACTACACATTTAAGTGGTTTTGGAGGAGATAGCGGAGAGAGAAATCAAAGTTGCCTTTTATAACACATGTATTATAGATCAGTTTATCTTTATGATTCAAACAATTCTTATCGCCCTTTTCATGGATGTGGATTTCAAAACAGCATTTAGGGTAGAGAGTATTGTGTAAAGGAAGCGCCTTATAACAAATGTTGGCTGAAGTCTTGTATGATATACACTGGATAGTACAGAAAACCAACCAAAAACCTGGATCGAGCTCGAGACCGACAAATAAGACGAAACATAAGGACAGATGGAATGGACAAGGGTCAAACCTGCACCTCGATGCGGCAGCCATTGTCTTGTATTACACACACACACATATATATATATATATATGTATATATATATATATATATATATATATATATATATATATATTTGTATATATACTGGATTATAAACGCTTCCGCTTATGACGAGAATAATAGCTGTACTGAACCTAATCATCTCCCCTCTTGTTTTCAGAAACAATGGCATTAGATTTCTTATCAGCCCAGTCAGTAATTAGCTGTGTAGTATCAATTGGTTCATCATCAAGGTCGTCTGTCTCACCCAAGGTCTACTTGTCTATTCAGATGATATCAGCTAAGACTGAGACAAGATTTTTCTTGACCTACAATGTCTGTGTGTGACTACGAAAATCGAAGTTTATCATGGCTTACATTGTCTGTGTGTGACTACGAAAATCGAAATTTATCATGACTTACAATGTTTGCGTAGCGTGTAACTTCGATCATTTCTGTTAATTGGTGTGCTGGGATTCATTACTTTACTCGGAAGAAACTAATCTCTGAAATAATAATCTCTTAAATAACATTTCATCGATTGAATAGAGTCCTCTTACGAATTAAAGAAAAAGGATTGAATCACCATCTCTTAAACCCAGCCAGACCGTGTCGATAATGTATTATTTTTTTCAGTTTTCAGTTTCTCTCGAGGCTAAGAAATTTGTCTTATTGAGACTTCATAAAAGACAAAATGATTGGAAAGAGAATCTGAAAATGACAACTTAACGTTAAAACAAGGAGCTGTCTTGTAAACAAGGCAGTCATCGTTATGATTAAATAATGTTTGACTTGTTGAAAGATGGAAAAAATGATAGCGTGTACACAGTCATTTTTTTTTTCTAAAACATTTTGTTTATGTTTTTGTCCAGGTCAACTAGCGAAAACGTTTGCAGCCAAACAAAACTAGATATTCAGTTGGGAAAGATGGAAGAAATCAACCTTTGTCACTTTTCCAATATCCCGGCGAGGTTGGGAGACAACCTGACTAGTACTCAGTAGTTCGCTCGTGCTGTAAACAAGTTCACTGATGTAAACACAATAACGGCCATTATTGACATTCTTGTCTTTAGCAGCAAGGTGAGAGAGGGTGAAATTTTTTGTTATGGAGAAATCATGAGTAAATGTCACAAAACAATTTTTTAATTGAGATAAACAAAATGTCTTCCCATTTTAGTCAACTTTAACAGCTTTAACAAACTTAATCAATTAAATTAATTAGTACTTTGCATCAAAATGCAAACTAAGTAAACTGCATTTAATTGGACTTCCCAATAGGTTACTATATAAAGCCCTCCAATTGTTAATAGATTGTAAGCTTGGCTAGGTAACGAACCAAGAACTGGCTCTAATCCCTGACGGTGTTAAGACCCGTAAAACGGTCAAGGTCCACACGCTATGACGGCGCGCGCCAGTCGTCATGTATGCCTTGGGTCTGGTGTGGCTCCTCCCATAATACACTCGTTATATATTGGAGAATAGATGCTGGGAGGGAAGTTTTGTCGGATTGGGTGTGTGAGAACCACAACCTCCTCAGAGGTACCGGCGACTAGGGTACTTCGTCAATGTGGTGTTGGATGAGTAGGCGATACCGAGAGTGCCTATATGGCGGAGGATCGTGGCTGAAAACCTTCACCCCCTTTTGTTGTTTTTTTGTTTTTTGTTGCCGTTTTTTTTTTTTTTAAATCACGACCATTTTCTAAAGCTTCTGCATGTTATTTTGTTCTTGAAACAAGAAATCAAATCCTGAGAGTGCCTATATAGTCCTTCACCCCCCTTTTTTGTTGTTTTTTTTTAGTTATGAAATTTCTGGATGTCAGTCTTGAAACAAAGAAATAAATTAAATAAATCGATCCTGAGAGAGCCTATATGGCGGAGGTTCAGGGCTCAAACTCTCATCTTCTATACTGGATTATGTCTCAATTTTTTTTAAATTCATAAATTGTTTCGCTTTTGGTTGTCTTTTTTTTTTTTTGGGTGGGGGGGGGGGGGAGGGTTGTGTTTTTATGACACTCTTTTTTTAAGGTATTTCATGAAACAAACACATAAATCAACGGAAGGAACTAACAGAATCAGATAAAGAAAGAAGCATTGAATCGTACCCAAAACTAAAACAGTAGAAACACTGAACAGGATCGCTTGGGGGAGTGAAACTCACCAGAATGGACACAGAAACAAGAGAGAAACAAGTGTCACGAGGGAAAACGAATAACGCTAAACAATCAGCAAGAGAAAAAGGAAAAAACCCAACCCAAAAACACTTGGACAAAAGACCGAAAAAAGAATAAACAAACGGCACTGACCGGTCAAAAAACACACAGTCAAACTAAAAGAGAACAAGTCGGGGAATGGATCCCTCTAATGAAACAAACAAGAAGCAACAGACTATCAAAGTCAAAAGAGAACCAAAATAAAAGAAAAAAAAAAGAAATGAAATGAGGAAAGAAAAGGAAGAAAAAGGTGAATGGAACATAAAAAGAAAAAAAGAAGAAGAAGAAAGAAAAGGAAAAGAAAACGAAAGGAAAATAAAGAAAAGTAAACCTAAAAGAAGAAAAACGAGGGAGACAGTTGGATTTTTTTTTTTATGGAGTTTCTCTCATCTCCTCATGATGGAAAAGAAAAGAAAGGGGAAAATACAGAACTTTTAAAGAATGATTTTTTAATATCCAAGGACAAAACAAAGCCAATAAATGAAATTAAAAAAAAGAGAGAGAGAGAAAGATAGGCACGTAGAGGCGAGAATGAAAAGAGCAAACAGGAAAGCTCTGGCCATTTAAAATAAACAAAGAAGAGGCAAAACCCCCAAGACCAGACCAATAAATCTCTAAAGGGAATGAAATAACGGAATCTAAGAAATCCAATAAAATGCCAATGTACATAAACTTTTTTTTTAAATAAACGTACAGATTTAATCTTTAAAAAAAAATAATGAAATCTTTAAAAAAACGCAGCGCAGGAAACTGCAATCAGTGCAGTGAAATCCTGATAAGTCTCGCTGAGCCTAATTCAAAAAAAAAAAAAAAAGAAGAAGAAAAGAAAAAAGAAGTAAAAAATTAGACCCATAAAACGGTCAAGGTCCACACGCTATGACGGCGCGCGCCAGTCGTCATGTATGCCTTGGGTCTGGTGTGACTCCTCCCATAATACACTCGGAATACATTGGAGAATAGATGCTGGGAGGGAAGTTTTGTCGGACGGGTGTGTGAGAACCACAAACTCCTCAGAGGTACCGGCGACTAGGGTACTTCGTCAATGTGGTGTTGGATGAGGAGGCGATACCGAGAAAATAGCGGAGGGTCAGAGCTGAAATCCTTCACCTTCTTTTTTTTTTGGATTTCGTGTTTTCATGTTTTTTATTACCCTTCATTTTACTTAATAAAAATGAGGGGTTTTTTTTCTTTTTTTTTTTTTTTTAAAGATACACCCTATTTTGTTATTTCTTTGAGCAAACTCAGCCCGTTTGATCCCACGTTTTCCCCGAAATTAAATCGTGAACTAAAGTTCTTCAGCACGCATGTCCAAAGGAGAACAATTTTCATCTTGTTATGGTTCTTTCCCCTATACCTTACTCCATACCTATGACCGAATCTTTACTGTAAAGACTCAGCATTTCCCCATCTAATCGTCAAATCTTGCTTGTCTTATCTCATCATCCCTCATCCACCTTTTTCCTGTAAATATCGTGGATCTGGGTCCAATTTCCGCCCACGCATGGCAAAACCTGGCCTCATCGCTTCCTGAAGTCACCATCATAATCTTGTTGGTTGCTTTTTTTTTTTTCGTAGAGGTGATCAAGATGCATAGCTTGCCACCATGTTCATAGAGAGAGAATGAGAGAGAGGAAGAGAGAGAGAGGGGGAGAGAGAGAGAGAGAGAGAGAGAGAGAGAGAGAGAGAGAGAGAGAGAGAGAGAGAGAGAGAGAGAGAGAGAGAGAGAAGGCTGAGTACGACCAACAAACAGGCAAATAAAGGTGAAATTGCAGAGAGA
>JAWDGP010001796.1:590000-600000 GCA_033675545.1 Elysia crispata
CAATCCTTTCTTCCTGCTTTTTTTTTCAACAATATCTAATAATTTTTGAAAGTCTTTATTTTCCGCAATCAATACATTGTCATCAGCGTATCTCAAGTTGTTTACGTTGTGCCCTCCTACTTAAATTCCTGGATATCCTTCTAGGTTTCACATAATAATTTCACTGTAGAGAGAGAGATGAGGTCTGGAGAAAGCACACACCCTTGTGTGATACCACGCTTCATTTTTAAATGAGCTGATTTCCTCATCAACTCGCATTGCTGCTGTATTTTTCCAAAACATCCTTCGATCTTTTCCATTTATCTTCAACTATGTTAGCTGTGTGATTATTAACTCATTATGTCGCACGCATTAAAATGCCTTGGTGTAGTCAATGAAGCACAGATATACCTCTTTTTTTTACTTCCAGAGCTCCCTCAATTATAGATCAAAGGGTGTAGACAGCATTTGTTGAAACTTTTCCCTTCACAAAGCGACATTGTTCCTCTGCTTGATTTTGTTTCTGAATCGCATCCTGATGATTCTTAAAAGTATTTTGGTGACATGACTCCTAAAACTGGTCGTTTAATGCAATTCACACTCTGTTGTCCCTGGTTTCTTTGGCAGTGCTGTAAATATAGATTTGAAGATGTCTGGGGGAATCTGACCTGTGTCATAGATTTCGTTGAGTAATTTTGTGATCTTATCACATTTCATAATCTTGAAGTGCTTCTAAAAGCTCCACTGATATACTGTCTGGTACTGTAGCTTTGCCTAATTTCATCTTTCTTTTCGTTGCCCGAATCTCATCTTTCACGATAGGTGGGCCAGCAAAATTACGCCTCATTACAGTGGAATCCTTTCTGTGGTATTCGAAAAGTTCACATATTTACTCTGCCCGTCTGTCTAGGATTTTTTTTTTTGTTTTGTTTTTTTTTCCAAAATGATGTTACCGTTTTTGACGTAAGACATTCTGTGCATGAACATGTTTTCTTTCCAGAGATTTCTTCAATGTTTTTGTACATTACCTGCTCTGTTATACTATAATAGTTCAATGTTTTTGTACATTGTCTGCTCTGTTGTACTATATAGTCCAATGTTTTTGTACATTGTCTGCTCTGTTGTACTATAGTTCAATGTTTTTGTACATTGTCTGCTCTGTTGTACTATATAGTTCAATGTTTTTGTACATTGTCTGCTCTGTTATACTATATAGTTCAATGTTTCTGCACTTGTCATTGAAACACTTCTCTTTGGCTTCCTCACATTTTTTTCTGATTTCCCTATGCTATGTTTCGTATTTTTGTCGATAATTTTTTAATTGCCTCTTTTTTTCCACAAGGTCCAAAATATCCTCAGTCATACATCTTCGTTTTGTTTCCCTTTCGACTCTTGGTATTTGTTTCACTGCTGCTTCTGTGATGGCTACTTTGAACTTTGCCCATGTTTGGTACACTTTCTCAGCTTCTCCTAAGACTTCAAATTTATTTTTGAACAGCCGCACGACACTTTTCTCGAAGGGTCTGGTTGGATTTTACATAGGACCAGGTCAAGTTTGATGTTTTTTTTTTAGCTTTACTTCGGGTTTTCTTAAGTTTCAGTTTGATTTTTTAATCAACCACTGGAACAAGATCACGATAACAGGCTGCTCCGAGGTAGGCATTTGCTGAGAGAAGCGCATTTCCTAATCTTTTACTGATCAGGTGGAAAATCGATCTGGTTTCTTCTTCCATCACCTGGGATTTTCCATGTCCATTTCCTTTCTTTTTGGTTTTTGAAACCATTGTGTTTCCTCTTATAAGGTTCTTCGTAAAACACCATTCAACTAATTTCTCTCTTTACATGTGTCTGATGCCCAGTTCATGGGGTCTTACCACAATCTCTTCTCTCCCGTCTCCTACTTTGGAGTTCAAATCGCCCATTATGATATTTTTATGAGGATCCTGCGGTCTGCATTCAGCTTTTACTTGCTCTACATCTTCATTAAAAAATTTTTTTTTGTCCTCATACCGCTACAAGTTGATGTTGGTGCGCATATTTGAATGATGTTAAAGTCCAATGGTTTTCCTGCAATCCTTAAAGGTAAAATCCTATCTAATAGTGTCCAATATTTTTTTTACTGTTTTTGCCGAGCTTTGATCAAGTATAATAGCGACTCCTCGTTCATGTTCTGTATATCCTCAGTACGATATTTCTATGTTATCTTTCCAGCGCCTTGCCATCTGACTTCGCTGAGGCCTAGAACATTAATTTTTACCCTTTTCATTTCGTTTTTTTTATATAAATGATGTTATATATTCCCTTTTGTAACTCTGTTCTAACATTCCATGCTGCTCTAGTAATCTTACATTGTTCTAACATTCCATGTTGCTCCAGTTATCTTACATTGTTCTAACATTCCATGTTGCTCCAGTTATCTTACATTGTTCTAACATTCCATGTTGCTCTAGTTATCTTACACTGTTCTAACATTCCATGTTGCTCTAGTTATCTTACACTGTTCTAACATTACATGTTGCTCTAGTTGTCTTACATTGTCCTAACATTCCATGTTGCTCCAGTTTTCTTACATTGTTCTAACATTCTATGTTGCTATAGTTGTCTTACATTGTTCTAACATTACCTCTTGCTCTAGTTGTCTTACATTGTTCTGACATTACATGTTGCTCTAGTTGTCTTACATTGTTCTAACATTCCATGTTGCTCTAGTTGTCTTACATTGTTCTGACATTCCATGTTGCTCTAGTTGTCTTACATTGTTCTAACATTCCATGCTGCTCTAGTTATCTTACATTGTTCTAACATTCCATGTTGCTCCAGTTGTCTTATATTGTTCTAACATTCCATGTTGCTCTAGTTATCTTACATTGTTCTAACATTCCATGTTGCTCCAGTTATCTTACATTGTTCTAACATTCCATGTTGCTCTAGTTGTCTTACATTGTTCTAACATTCCATGTTGCTCTAGTTATCTTACACTGTTCTAACCTTACATGTTGCTCTAGTTATCTTACACTGTTCTAAAATACATGTTGCTCTAGTTGTCTTACATTGTTCTAACATTCCATGTTGCTCTAGTTGTCTTTCACTGTTCTAACATTCCATTTTGCTCTGTTATCTTCCACTGTTCTAACATTCCATGTTGCTCTAGTTCTCTTACACTGTTCTAAAAAACATGTTGCTCTAGTTGTCTTACATTGTTCTAACATTCCATGTTGCTCTAGTTGTCTTACACTGTTCTAACATTCCATGTTGCTCTAGTTATCTTCCACTGTTCTAACATTCAATGTTGCTCTAGTTGTCTTACACTGTTCTAAAATACATTTTGCTCTAGTTGTCTTACACTGTTCTAACATTCCATGTTGCTCTAGTTGTCTTTCACTGTTCTAACATTCCATTTTGCTCTAATTGTCTTTCACTGTTCTAACATTCCATGTTGCTCTAGTTCTCTTACACTGTTCTAACATACATGTTGCTCTAGTTGTCTTACACTGTTCTAACATACATGTTGCTCTAGTTCTCTTACATTGTTCCAACATTCCATTTTGCTCTAGTTGTCTTTCACTGTTCTAACATTCCATTTTGCTCTAGTTGTCTTACACTGTTCTAACATTCCATGTTGCTCTAGTTGTCTTTCACTGTTCTAACATTCCATGTTGCTCTAGTTGTCTTACACTGTTCTAACATACATGTTGCTCTAGTTCTCTTACACTGTTCTAACATTCCATGTTGCTCTAGTTGTCTTACACTGTTCTAACATTCCATGTTGCTCTAGTTGTCTTACACTGTTCTAACATACATGTTGCTCTAGTTGTCTTACACTGTTCTAACATACATGTTGCTCTAGTTATCTTACACTGTTCTAACATTCCATGTTGCTCTAGTTGTCTTACACTGTTCTAACATTCCATGTTGCTCTAGTTGTCTTTCACTGTTCTAACATTCCATGTTGCTCTAGTTGTCTTACACTGTTCTAACATTCCATGTTGCTCTAGCTGTCTTACACTGTTCTAACATCCCATGTTGCTCTAGTTGTCTTACATTGCTCTAACATTCCATGTTGCTCTAGTTGTCTTACACTGTTCTAACATTCCATGTTGCTCTAGTTGTCTTACACTGTTCTAACATTCCATGTTGCTCTAGTTGTCTTACACTGTTCTAACATTCCATGTTGCTCTAGTTGTCTTACACTGTTCTAACATCCCATGTTGCTCTAGTTGTCTTACATTGTTCTAACATTCCATATTTCTTTAGTTCTCTTACATTGTTCTAACATTCCATGTTGCTTTAGTTGTCTTACATTGTTCTAACATCCCATGTTGCTCTAGTTGTCTTACATTGCTCTAACATTCCATGTTGCTCTAGTTGTCTTACACTGTTCTAACATTCCATGTTGCTCTAGTTGTCTTACACTGTTCTAACATTCCATGTTGCTTTAGTTGTCTTACACTGTTCTAACATCCCATGTTGCTCTAGTTGTCTTACATTGCTCTAACATTCCATGTTTCTCTAGTTGTCTTACATTGTTCTAACATTCCATGTTGCTCTAGTTGTCTTACATTGTTCTAACATTCCATGTTGCTCTAGTTGTCTTACATTGTTCTAAGATTCCATGTTGCTCTAGTTGTCTTACATTGTTCTAACATTCCATGTTGCTCTAGTTGTCTTACATTGTTCTAACATTCCATGTTGCTCTAGTTGTCTTACATTGTTCTAACATTCCATGTTGCTCTAGTTGTCTTACATTGTTCTAACATTCCATGTTGCTCTAGTTGTCTTACATTGTTCTAACATTCCATGTTGCTCTAGTTGTCTTACATTGTTCTAACATTCCATGTTTCTCTAGTTGTCTTACATTGTTCTAACATTCCATGTTGCTCTAGTTGTCTTACATTGTTCTAACATTCCATGTTTCTCTAGTTGTCTTACATTGTTCTAACATTCCATGTTGCTCTAGTTGTCTTACATTTTTCTAACATTCCATGTTGCTCTAGTTGTCTTACATTGTTCTAACATTCCATGTTGCTCTAGTTGTCTTACATTGTTCTAACATTCCATGTTGCTCTAGTTGTCTTACATTGTTCTAACATTCCATGTTTCTCTAGTTGTCTTACATTGTTCTAACATTCCATGTTGCTCTAGTTGTCTTACATTGTTCTAACATTCCATGTTGCTCTAGTTGTCTTACATTTTATTCAGCGCGCAGACGCTTGATGACGATCGGATGTGACCTGCGGCACATGACAACCCCTGCCAGACGAGACGGTTATGTTTAGATCTATTTCTATAACTAAATTTAGGGCAAAATAACGTCAAAATGTTTTGTTTTGGTTTTTTTTTTTTCAAAAATTATGAAAAGTAAATAATTTGATGCCATAGAAAATACATTTTCCCCTAATTTGTGAAGAGGTTATGAGAAGGTAAACTACAGAATTTCTGAGGTTATCCAGTTGTAAGAGTGATTGAATGAAATAAAAGATTTCTTCATGTGACTTTCCTTTGCTTGAATCCGATGTGTCACCGAGATCCAGCATACTGTGTTATAAACGCAAGTGTTTTCAAACTTGCCATGTCTCTACTTGTGTGTGTTTATGTGTGTCTGAAATAACTGTTACGGTCAAAATTTTACCCATTTCAATTAAAGCTTTAAAGGCTTTCAATTGTAGAAGTAGTAGTAGTAGTAGTAGTAGTAGTAGTAGTAATAGTAGTAATAATAATAATAATAATAATAATAATAATAATAATAATAATAATAATAATAATAATAATAATAATAATAATAATAATAATAATAATAATAATAATAATAATAATAATAATAATAATAATAATAATAATAATAATAATAATAATAATAATAATAATAATAATAATAATAATAATAATAATAATAATAATAATAATAATAATAATAATAATAATAATAATAATAAGATATTACTACTAACAATAACAACAACAACAACAACAACAACAACAACAACAACAACAACAACAACAACAACAACAACAATAACGACAATATTAAATTTAAAAAAAAGGATAACCACCCTATTCACTTTTCTATTTTATTACTTTTAATTCCTTTTTCTTTTTCGACTTTGTTATTTAGGAATTACATAACAATTCAACTGCACAGTGACGAAACTTTTCTAAAAATGGATATTAATTTAATTGAAATTAAAGCAAAATTTACTTTAATTTGTAACATGTGTAAACCCGGGAGCGAAATGCTCGATACGGTAATATACATGAAAAGGAAAGAGAAAAACAATCCAAATATCATAAATTTAGAATATACAAAAAGAGGAAATTTTGTTGCGTCTATAATTATATGGAGCAATTCTTACACTTATGGATGTGCAGATTGAGAGATCAATGTATGGAAATGAATATCCGGAATAGTGGACTAAAAAGACAACATGATAGTTGACTAAGAAGACAACATGACAGTTGACTAAGAAGACAACATGACAGTTGACTAAGAAGACAACATGACAGTTGACTAAGAAGACAACATGATAGCTGACTAAGAAGACAACATGATAGCTGACTAAGAAGACAACATGATAGTTGACTAAGAAGACAACATGTTAGTTGACTAAGAAGACAATATGATAGTTGACTAAGAAGACAACATGTTAGTTGACTAAGAAGACAACATGACAGTTGACTAAGAAGACAACATGTTAGTTGACTAAGAAGACAACATGACAGTTGACTAAGAAGACAACATGACAGTTGACTAAGAAGACAACATGACAGTTGACTAAGAAGACAACATGACAGTTGACTAAGAAGACAACATGACAGTTGACTAAGAAGACAACATGACAGTTGACTAAGAAGACAACATGACAGTTGACTAAGAAGACAACATGACAGTTGACTAAGAAGACAACATGACAGTTGACTAAGAAGACAACATGACAGTTGACTAAGAAGACAACATGACAATTAACTAAGAAGAAAACATAACCAGGCAACACTAGGTTTTCAGTTGATTGAAATATTGATAAAGCGACGTGGTCAGATCGAGAATAGACCAGAATAAACAAATTTATTGCTCATCTTGATTTTGTTTCGTTAAACTTTCGTATGGACATACTTAAGATCAGAAGTTGACATTCAAAACTCATTTCAAAAGCTGATCTAAAGTTATTAACTTCCACTAAATCTTTCGTATGGGCATACATAAGATTAGAAGTTGACATTCAAAATTCATTTCAAAAGCTGTTCTAAAGTTATAAATTTCCATTCAATCTCTTTTTTATACAAAGAGATCGTTTTTTTTTCTTTATCGTTTTAAAGATTTACTTTTAGGAATCGGATTAGAAAGACATGTGATATTTTTATTAATTTCAATAATTCTATGATTACAATATTTCGCCAGATATGCAGTACTAGTCTAGCAGTGGTATTAATAATCGTTATTGCAAGACGTAGGCCCTAATAGAAATCGTACTCTCTTTTTTTTCTGGTTTATTGTTTGCTACTATGTCTGAATGCATCGATTGGTAACCCTCATTTCAACAATTACAACAAATGTTAAACGTTAAATTCATAGCTTTTCTTCAAAGCTGTGGAAAGGAAAATATAAGAAATACACAAAGTCACTCATTATGTGTTTACACTAATTTTTTTTTCTCAGACACTGACCAGAGTGCGAAATCTCGGCTTAACATGAAGGTGAAAACCAATGTTTTAGACTTGAAGACTGTATCCCTTCCTTAGTCTTCGAAAATTTTTGCTGGATCAAATAAGTGAAATGGTGATGGCGTTAAGTATGAGAGACGGCACAAACTGAAAGTTTTTCTTATTTTAGCACGTACATCTTATAGCGTTTCCTTTGCTATTATTAAAACATGGGTTCTCTCTCTCTCTCTCTCTCTCTCTCTCTCTCTCTCTCTCTCTCTCTCTCTCTCTCTCTCTCTCTCTCTCTCTCTCTCTCTCTCTCTCTCTCTCTCTCTTCCTTTCTCTCTGTGTCTGTCTCTCTGTCTCTCTCTCTCTCTATCTCTTTCTCTTTCTCTCTCTCTCTCTCTCTCTCTCTCTCTCTCTCTCTCTCTCTCTCTCTCTGCCAACTTTATAGACTAATCTAATTCTGTGCAGGGTGTAAACATAAGGAAGCTGTCACCAGGTTTAAAACTGACAATCGGTGACTTCATTCTACGTGTTGTTTTTGTTCTTCAGACGAAAGAGACGTCTAAAGGTTTGCCTGAACTTTGACCCCATGTTATAGTATATGATTACATTCACGCTAGAGTTGATCTCCGATAGAAACAACAGTTGTCTGGAGATCAGTTTGTATTCGTCTCCATATATCTCCACGGGTTTGAATCCCGGAAGCAGAACTGCCAAAAGAGATCTTAGGGCGTAAAGAAATCCAAGAACACTGGAGGCTGCAGCGAGGGTTAAAACAATTTTCGATACACGCATGTCCGAAGCGTATTTCCGGCGAGCTAGGAGGTCAGCGGAGGAGTTGGTTTCCCCCTGCCCGGTTGCTTGACTGGTGGTTCGAAGTCTCCACAAGGCGTTTTTTCTCATGTGAACGGACAAAGTGATAGAACACACTAATGTGAAAACTAGCGGGACGAAATTCAAAACCACAGACCTGTAGAGAAAGGCGGCGTTGAAGAGATTATCTGCTCCAGATGTGTTTGCGAATGACACTCTTAAAAGAGTTTGATTTCTTTCGCCGTCATACTGTAAGTCGAACTGGAATATAAGGAAGTGAATAATTAAGAAGGGTAAAACGGTTATTAGAAATAGTATTGTTATTATCCAAATTGTCCTCTTGCGGGTAATGATACTCTTTATTTTCAATGGAAACACCACACAAAGACATCTCTCTAGGTTGATATATGCTGTGATCCAGAAAGTTGTCGCTCCGAAAGCTTCACTTGTAGCGCCACCTGTGGGAATCACAATCTCTCTCGTTATAAACGGAACCCCGGAATTAACGAAACCCGGTATATAACATAGTGCGTTCCAGGTGATAAAAATAATTTCGATAGTATTAGAAACGCCCAGGGCGAAATAACTAATGTTTATCACCTCTGAAAATCCAATCTTGGCATAAATGGCGATGACAAGAATATTTCCTGGGATACCGAGAAATGCCGCCACACACAGCATGGCGTAACTAAGCCATGGCATTGCTAGGATAGCAGGCGTCTGATGGCTGTCATCTTGTGATGATGTGTCATGGCAGCTCGTGTTTCCAGCCCATGTGGTGTTGAGCGAAATAATCTCAGTATTTGCTGTGTTATTTTTCATCTCCAGTTCGGTGTGTCTGTACAGGCACGGGAAGATGAAAGAGAAGCGATCTATACAGTGTACGAGGAAAAATAAAACTATACGAAAAATGATGATTTCAGTTTATCTTCCGACTTATACGTTGGGGTATCGCGTAGCATTGAAAATCACTACTTTGCTTCAGATTTGTTAACATACATTGAAATATCGCCTAACATATAAAATCACTACATTGCTTCAGATTTGTTAACATACATTGAAATACTGCCTAACATTGAAAATCACTACTTTACTTCAGATTTGTTAACATACATTGAAATACCGCGTAGCATTGAAAATCACTACTTTGCTTCAGATTTGTTAACATACATTGAAATACTGCCTAGCATTGAAGATCAGTACATTGCTTCAGATTTGTTAACATACATTGAAATACTGCTTAGCATTGAAGATCAGTATATTGCTTAAGATTTGTTAACATACACTGAAATACTGCCTAGCATTGAATATCAGTCCATTGCTTCAGATTTGTTAATATACATTGTAATACTGCCTAGCATTGAAGATCAGTACACTGCTTCAGATTTGTTAACATACATTGAAATACTGCCTAGCATTGAAGATCAGTACATTGCTTCAGATTTGTTAACATACATTAAAATACTGCCTAGCATTGAAGATCAGTAAATTGCCTCAGCTTTGTTAACATACAACCACAATAGAATGTCACGTAACACTGAAAATCATTACTTTCCTTCAAATTTAT